>CAXKVI010000005.1:12269183-12321683 GCA_964058755.1 Campiglossa producta | reverse complement strand
ATGGTCTTCCTAATAAACGGCCTACCCCTGTACCGGTATATGAACTTATGTATAAATTTAAGTAAACAGAATAAATGAGTGACTGATTTTAAATATCAATATTTGGTTAATCTTAGCTCTCTTATGTTTGCTTATCTTTATTTCCTTGTCGCTAACTCACTTTTTTATTTCGCAAATCCAAAATTACAATTTTGGCCAAGCAATGACGCGCGACCTAAACCCAAATATGTACTTGCCAGTATCAAATTCTCAATTGCGCGTTGTGAATACTCAATTACTCGGCAAGTGAACTGATGGATGGATGTCCGTTTGTTTGGTGAATGAGTTTGTTTGTACAAGTATATATTTAGTTATTGTAGGGGGGCTCTCATATAAAAATTTGAAATAGTTTTTAAATTTCTTCTCACATACAATTTCATCACAAACACTGACCGTTGAATCCAAAAGCAATTACCAAATACAAAAAAGTAGGTAAAACGAAAATAAACCAAAAATTTTTAATTCAATTTTAACCTTCAGACACGTCTTGAGCTCAAAATTGCTTATTTGGTACTTGGCTTTGGCTTTCATGTGGGCCAAGAATATTATTTTATAACAAAGGTCTCTGTGGAAGTGTCCAATCGGTGGAAATGCCCAAATAAAAAATAAGAATTAAAAAATAAAATAAAATAAAATAAGAAAATAAAAATAAAAAAATCAAATAAAATTAAATAAAACACAAAAAATTAAAAAAGAGTTAAATTAAATAAAATGAAAGAAATTAAAATTAAAATTAAAATTAAAATTAAAATTAAAATTAAAATTAAAATTAAAATTAAAATTAAAATTAAAATTAAAATTAAAATTAAAATTAAAATTAAAATTAAAATTAAAATTAAAATTAAAATTAAAATTAAAATTAAAATTAAAATTAAAATTAAAATTAAAATTAAAATTAAAATTAAAATTAAAATTAAAATTAAAATTAAAATTAAAATTAAAATTAAAATTAAAATTAAAATTAAAATTAAAATTAAAATTAAAATTAAAATTAAAATTAAAATTAAAATTAAAATTAAAATTAAAATTAAAATTAAAATTAAAATTAAAATTAAAATTAAAATTAAAATTAAAATTAAAATTAAAATTAAAATTAAAATTAAAATTAAAATTAAAATTAAAATTAAAATTAAAATTAAAATTAAAATTAAAATTAAAATTAAAATTAAAATTAAAATTAAAATTAAAATTAAAATTAAAATTAAAATTAAAATTAAAATTAAAATTAAAATTAAAATTAAAATTAAAATTAAAATTAAAATTAAAATTAAAATTAAAATTAAAATTAAAATTAAAATTAAAATTAAAATTAAAATTAAAATTAAAATTAAAATTAAAATTAAAATTAAAATTAAAATTAAAATTAAAATTAAAATTAAAATTAAAATTAAAATTAAAATTAAAATTAAAATTAAAATTAAAATTAAAATTAAAATTAAAATTAAAATTAAAATTAAAATTAAAATTAAAATTAAAATTAAAATTAAAATTAAAATTAAAATTAAAATTAAAATTAAAATTAAAATTAAAATTAAAATTAAAATTAAAATTAAAATTAAAATTAAAATTAAAATTAAAATTAAAATTAAAATTAAAATTAAAATTAAAATTAAAATTAAAATTAAAATTAAAATTAAAATTAAAATTAAAATTAAAATTAAAATTAAAATTAAAATTAAAATTAAAATTAAAATTAAAATTAAAATTAAAATTAAAATTAAAATTAAAATTAAAATTAAAATTAAAATTAAAATTAAAATTAAATTTAACATTAAAATTAATGCGATACTAGCGCCTATTGACTTATGCACTCCTTTTGTAGTTATTTCGTTAAATTTTCCTTAAATTTATTAGCAACATTGTATTGCATATTTTTTTTGCTATATAAATATCTTGAGCTCCTGTTAACTAAGTAACCAAATATTGTATAATATTTAAATAGATTTAGCAAACACTGCAAAAAAGTACAGTGCAATAATCAGTAGCCAATGTTTACATATATTGCTAAATACATAAATCTAAGCAATATTGATAATATGCTAAAATGTTTACATTAGGGTGCCTCGCAAAATAATTTAAAAAAAATAAAGATATTTACATAGATATTAACCCGATTTTGTGTTAAATTGGGGTTTACTAGAATTTGAGGTTTCATTTTCCAAGAAATAAAATGAGTCCTGAGGTCACTCTTTTTATTATTCGCGATATGAAAAATTGGGCCAAAATGGGTTAAAACTACTTTTATAATAAAAAAGTGGATTTTTTTAGACATATTTTTACAAGTTTGAGCTAATATTTTTTCAAAATATTTTAGTAACACTTTTTCAATATATTTCAGCCAAAGCCTTAGAAAAAAGTGAGTTTTAAATTTTCGTTGAAAAAATTCTATCTTTTTTTTTTGCACCCTAATGCATGCATATAAATGTACTTCACTCTTTAGCTGCCTAAGATGTGTGAAATCGTTATATTGTTCACTAACTAAATCTAAATAAATATTAGCAGACTTGTGAAATAATAGTGCTGAAGGAATAATGAACTAGCCTTAATGGGTCAAAAGTTCATTGTAAGCTGGGACTTTAATTTTTATTTGTTTCCAAGTGTAGTTCTTTTACTCGCTTAGGAGCTCTTTACAATGAATCAGCCATGCTGGGAAATGCGTCCGATTTTAAGTCGATTCATAATTTTTTGGTTTTTTCTTGGAACAAATTTAATTCGTCAACAATTTTGAAACTTCCCGCTTGAGCTCATCAGAGCAATAAAGATTGAGGATAAACTCATATACATACATGCATATATACATATCTACATGTATAATAAGTGCACTCAATAAAGTAATTTCCGAATCTAAAAATTTAATCATTTCAGAACATTTTAAAAGGTGTTAAAGGATACATTAAAAAGCCATTAAAATCTTTTATTTGAATTCATATGTACATACGGGTTGAATTGGCAAATCGTTACTAATTATCGAGCTTTGTTTGAACGAAAAATATAAAATGCATAGGAGTCTTAAAAGCGGTACTTTGATTTTTAAACTTAAGTACATATATGTAGCTATTGCTGAATTTACATAGGACGATGACACCAATAATTTGAACCGCTAGACTACATGCAGGTATTCTAATATTTTCGTGTTCCTTTCAGTCTACGCGGCTATCCCAGCTTAAGATGGTCACCTTACTGAACTATAGTTCGACCAATGAAACTACATTCATACTAAACGAACCAACGAACTAGTTCAATTAAAAGACAAAGTTCACTTGACTAGTGTTTCTAATCTAGCTCCAAGGCAAGAGCCAACAAATATTTATTGTTGTGCAGAAAATGTTCATTCAATTTAGTGAACGAACTAACGAACTAGTTCAATTAAATGGTTTAGTTCATTTTTCAAGACTAATTTCAAAGCAGGAGCGAACAAATATTCGTTCTGTCCCCAGCGTAGCTCCAAAAGGGCCGAAAAATAAGTATTTAATAAAGCTACAAACGATCAAGGTTTTGTTCTCCATATAGGCCATAATAGTCTTGACCAGACCGCAGCAAAAGTCTAGCTGAGGTTTTGTTACTGAGAGCGCCGTGATCGTACTAATGAAATAAAGTCGTTTGCTTTTGTTCCTTCACTCACTAGCAAGCAACGAGGCAAATGAATATCCTGTTGCTTTGTTGCTTGCCAGTGAGCGACTGAGCATTGATATGTCATAACGCTCTCACAAGCGCAGCCACACGTTCATTGCTCGAGAGATCAAGCATAGAGCGTAATAATCTGTGTAAGGTTCGTTTTCGTGATTTCGGACAGTTGTCTCGCTAGTTGACGGAGCTTGGTTTTGACATTTCCTAACCCGAATTATACTCACCAAGAGAAAAGAGGGAGTATATCAAAAGTTCTTTTGTGCAAAGGAAATGATATTGCAATATTTTGCTGGACTTAACATGCACGAGAGCAGTGATCCCATTTCATGAGTAGGATGTAGCTTAAAAAATATCAACCCATCTATTTATAATTGGAAAATGAGGTTGCGTTCTACATTTTCACACTCCACACTGAATAACAATCCCAACATTTCCTTTCGGTTCTTTACCCGCATAATATCACATCCTCTCCCATCAAATGGTCAATCAGTTGACAGAAATGACATCACCATGACACCTCACCTACAAACTAAGGTACATAACTATAATACTCACACCAAGATCTAGAAATCGCTAAGTCAAAAATGTTAATTATTGAAGTTTAGTACAGCTCCTGGTTCCTTATTTCAATACCGAACGATATGTGAAATCACTTAAATTACGACCTCATAAATCACAGAAAAAGATTTTCGCAAAATCTTTAAATTAATTGTGAGAAAGAGACGGGTTTTCCCATTTGCTGAGTAACCTGTGTTTTGAGTTGATCGTTTTTTAGATCCATCAGTGGTTTGAGTACATATTTTAAAAGTATACGTCAATACATACATAAATGGGTACCCACCCGGTCATGCGTTACTAATTTACACACTTCGTTCTGCTACTGTCGACAGAATGTACGCGCTCTGTTAGATCGGTTCGCGACGATTTCATTGCACGAAATATCGTGTCAGGAATTTTTAATTATTTCCAAATGCAGGAGAGAATGAATATTAACATACATAATTATCAATCAAACGTGCACTCATAGAATTTTAATAATGTTCAGACGAGCTTAACAAAGCGTCGAAGCGGCTTGCTATAGAGGTGGAAATCGATCGATCGGTTTTTTAAGTGATACACCGATGATATTGATGTATCAAAAAAGCTCATTTACCTAACTTGAGATTTATTAGAATAACTAGTAATAGCCGGCGTGCTCGGAAGATGCATTATCTCATACTTTATCAAGGTGAAACGCCAGCTACAAGCGAAATAACAAGCTCGTCGAGTCAAAAATATGATTGTTTAGAGTATATCGGGCCCTGGTAAACTTCCTGGAAGAAAAGTTATCCCACACTTTAACACAAGCAAAACGCTACCTACATACCAAATTTCAAGTAAATCCAGCCATTTATAGGATAATTTAAAATAAGTTTTTTTTTTTTTTTTTTTTTTATATAGCTACTTGCTCACGAAGTTTGAAGCAAATCGGTCCATAAATACGATTGTTTAGAATAGATCGGTCCCTGGTCCACTTTCCGGAAGAAAAATTTTACCATACTTTTACTTAAGCAAAACGCTACCTACATACCAAATTTCAAGTAAATCCAGCCATTTATAGGATAGTTTAGAATAAGTCAGTCCTGGGTCCACTTACCGGAAGGAAATTCATGCTATATTTTAATCTCAGCATATAACTACTTGCTCACGAAGTTTCAAGCAAATCGAGCCATAAATAAGATTCTTCAGAATAGATCGGTCCCTGGTCCACTTCCCGGAAGAAAAATTTTACCATACTTTAACCTAAGCAAAACGCTACCCAGATACCAAATTTCAAGTAAATCCAACCATTTATACGATAGTTTCGAACAGGGAGGTCCCGGGTTCATTTTCCGGAAGAAAATCCATTCTATATGCAAGTTCCTGTAAGGACAATAATGGCGACCGACGTACAGAGTGTTCTTAAATTGTGGAGGGAGCATTTCTCCTCACTGCCAAATTGCGAGGGAGACGTCGAACCCGATACCCCATTCCCTGACGATGGAAAAGTCGTCCCACCACCTGAATAAGATGAAGTGAGAATAGCTATATTCCGGCTCAAAAACAACAAATCGCCTGGAAGGAAAAGACAGACAAGACGAAGTATCTGCTGTCATCAAAGAAACAATCGGCGCACCTGCGCCTTGGTAGCCAAGCCATCGTTGATAGCCACAAATTTGAAACGGTGAGGGACTTCGTCTATTTGGGAACCAGCATTAATACCGAAAACAATATCAGTCTAGAAATCCAATGGAGAATCACTCTTGCCAACAAGTGTTACTTTGGGATAAGTAGGCAATTGAGAAGTAAAGTTCTCTCTCGACAAACAAAGATCACGCTCTATAAGTCTCTCATCATACCAGTCCTGATGTACGGCTCGGAATCATGGACAGTGTCAAGAGAAGATAAGATGGCACTTGGAGTATTTGATAGAAAGTGTTCTCCGCAAGATTTATGGTCCTTCCCGTGATGCCAATGGCGAATATCAAAGGAAATTAACTGAGCTTTACGCAGACCTGACCATGGTTCAGCGGATTAAAGCCCAAAGGCTCCGCTGGTTGGGTCATGTTATGCGAACGGACAAAGAACCTCCAGCACAGAAGGTTTTCCTATCGACGCAAGCCAAGATTATATGTGTTTTAAAAATTGTATTGTAATGAAAGTTCTGAAAATATGTACATATACAAATGTTTAAGGATGCATAGGAGATGGATAGGACATACCACAGGAATAGATTTTTCTGCCTGAAAGTAGTGTAAGTTTTATTTCGACATCTAAATCCGTTTCGGAAATATCGCCCAAAAAAAATTAATATAATTTACCTGTTGTTGTTGTTGTTCTTTTCATATACTACTATGTTACTCATACGCAGTGTAGGATCCTATTATCCTTTTAAAAATTCAAAAGTGGAGATTTGTTGCACAGTCTTTTAAATATGAACCAAATATTAAAATTATGTTATGGACTTTTTTGCGAACTTAATATAAGCTGCTAGCAAAAACTTTAACTAAAAATCGGCACGGATTGCCGTTATCCTAGAACAATAAAACTTCACACGCATGTTATTAAGGCTAAAACGGGGATGTATATCAAATTTCGAAGCTTAATTTTTCACTTCCATTTTTGGGACAGTCTAATGTATTTATAAAAATATTACATCACCGAATGTTATATAAACCTCAGGAATCTCAATGAATGAAAACTTTGTCTGCATCTTTGGGAATACAATTTGGAATATTAATGTTTGGTTTTTTTCCGCAAGTTCGTTAATAAAAAAAAAAAAAAAACCAAAAAAAAAAAAAAAAAAAAAAAAAAATTACATATTTTTAAAAATGATTCCTTTTTTATCTAATTTTTTTTTCATGAATGGATTACGAAAATTGTTGAATAGAATAGTAGATATATATGTTCATATATTTACATACTTAAATAAACAGTATTGATACCACTAAAAAGGTATTGTTGATAATTCGAAAATAGGTATGGCGCGCCACATTAGCATCAGGAAATAAGTAAGTGAACAACGCTTGACGATACATCAGACGACACCAGACTCTCGACACGGAATTTTAAATATGTTTATTTTGAAATGAAGTATTTACTATTATGTATGTTTTCGAAAAACAAAATACATAATAATTATAAATATTTTCAATGAATGTGCACACCCACATTTTAATGTCGCCAAAGTTAATTGTTGTGGTTAGGCGTTAAGTACCGGGCATCGATGCCATCCACATACTAAAAAAATATATGATGCTTAGTGCTCAATTACTAATTCAGAAAAGCTATGTACATGTCTGATGGGTAATAACACTTCTTTGGAACTTCGCATGAAAATCACCTTGCGAAGTGCATACCCCTCATATAGCCATCTCAAACCGATTTTACAATTTATGATAGTTATTAATTCAAATCTTTCTTTTTTCAGTGTATTTATACAATATCGGCCGTCGATTTATATCTATAGCACCACCTTTCGATGCGGCTCGCAATCCAAATGCCTCGCCAAAGTGTCGCGCACAGATGCGACGTTTTCTAGATGGA
The DNA here is from genome assembly GCA_964058755.1 of Campiglossa producta. Classification (NCBI taxonomy): domain Eukaryota; kingdom Metazoa; phylum Arthropoda; class Insecta; order Diptera; family Tephritidae; genus Campiglossa; species Campiglossa producta. Next base: position 12,313,952 of record CAXKVI010000005.1, on the reverse strand, counting down.
TTGGATAACTTTGACCTATGGGCTCTGAAAAGTAAGTAAGAAATATTTAGGATTTTTGATCGCAAAAATAAAACTAGAATGATTTTTTGGGTATGAAAAATTTTAGTCCAAGATTTTCGTTTAAAAATTATGTAGCAAAAAAGAAACCCCGCTAGGTGACGCCGTAATCGAGATATTAAAAACCGCATGTATGGTCCCTGTTTTAAGTTTTACACACAAAGTCCATGACATAAGCTAGTCTGCACTGAAGAAATTAGTTTTTATTGTCTTAACCCATTAACCTTCATGGATTAACCCATTCAAGAGCAAGTTTTTTTCAAAAGTTTCAAAATAAATATTTTTAAAGAGAATTGATTCTCTTGCATAAAAATAGCAAAGGAGTAACTTACATCTTAAGCGATTAATGGTCATGTATTAACCCATTGGGGACCCAAACTTTTGGTCTTTAATACGAAATCACATTTTTTTCATCAAAATCGCCGAACTGGACTGAAATAATACAGCAACAGTGTCTTAACCCTTGAAGGTGCATGTATTAATCCATTCGTCAATTTTTTTTAAGTCCCGAAATCAAATTATTTGCGTCAGAATCCCCCACGTTTTTATCTAATTTTCTAGTGAAAAGTAATTATCTCTCATTATTACTTGTTTATTGAATAAACAATGAACCCTAAATGGCAGGTCAACGTCTCACCACAGCTACTGTTCAACGTGCTACATAAAAAACGAAGCCAAACACCGTTTATTTGTGCATCCAAACAACCTTCGCAGTGCCATGCAACATTTCATTATTTCAGGTTTTCTAATAGAAAATTTCTATGTAGCAGTGCAACCGCCAACACCTTGTAAATGCTGCAATCAGATTTTGAAGGTCACCTAACGAACTTTACCCAGTTTTCGAAATGCCCGCCACCAATATTTAGGTAGTTGAATATGTAGTTGTATATAACCAAAACGTCTCAAGTGCATTTAGAATATTATTACTACAACCTCAGTCAGAGTCAGTGTCATAGCTGTTTACATGTATGTACGTAGCGAAAAACAAGAAATAAATAAAAATTGCAACAAATTAGCAACAAAAAATCAGAACTAAAAAAATTAAATCTCTTAGAATTGACAACAAAGTTGTAAGTCGACTGCGACCTAATCGCTAGACCAAGTTAGCATTGACCATAGCTAAAGTCTAAAATACATGGCAAGCTTGTGGCTAAAATTGTTGTTAAATCATAAACTGACAAACGCTTCTACAGCTAAACCCAATAGAACAGCAATCAGTGGTTAAATGCAACTCCGCCTGACCAGCATCGCAGCCAAAGGCGTTTAGAATTTTTTTTTTTTTTTTTTTTTTTTGAGTGGTTTGAGTCATTTTTGCTATAACTCGTGTGCAGGTATGTATCGTTTTGTCTGTAGCAGCAATAAACGGCATGTTGCACTTGACACTGGAAATTAACAACATGCGTAATTTTTACTCGCCAGTAAGATTAAAAGCAGGGACCGTTGCTAATTTTTTTTTTTTTTTTTTTTTTTTTGTAATCAATTTTATATCACATTATATTTTACTTGATTTTTTTTTATTTCAGTTTATTTTATTTAATTTTATTTAATTTTGGTGTATTTTATTTTATCTTATTCTACTTTGTTTTATTCTTCTTTGCTTTACTTTGTTCAATTTTGTTTTATTTTAATTTATTATATTTTATGTTATTTTGTTTCAGTTTAATCTATTGTATGTTTTTTTTATATATTGTTCCATTCAGTGGCGGATCCTGGATTTCAGGGAGGGGGTACAAATTTTTTCTTATAATTTCTGGGACATTTTTCATTCACAGTTTCTTTAAAGCTGTCCTTTTATGCTTGTTCTTAAAAAAAATATGTATCTACATTTGTTAGTATGGGCAATGTCAGATTCAAGGTATCACTTATGTAAATCGTTTAAAAGTTTACCGAATGTGTATAACGTAAACGCAAAAATATGAATTAGCAGTTTGCTCGCAGTTTTACTATTTCTTTGCTTAATTTTTTGCGTAATTTTTACTATGTTTTTGGGTAATTTTTTACTATAATTTTTTGTGTAGTTTTTACTATATTTTTCGGGTCATTTTTACTCTTTTTTTGCTTTATTTTTACCAAATTTTTGGTATGATTTTCATTATATTTTTACTGTTTTTTTCGTGTATTTTTACTGTATTTTTTGCTTAATTTTTACTATATTTTTTGCGTATTTTTCACCAAAACTTTTATGTAATTTTTGCTATATTTTTAATATAAATTTTACAAAATTATTTGTGTAAATTTTAATGTTTTTTGTGTAATTTTTAATATGTTTTTTGCGTAGTTTTTACTATATTTTTTGAGTAAATTTTTTTTGTATTTTTTGGGTAATTTTTTACTATATTTTTTGGGTAATTTTTACTATATTTTTTGAGTAATTTTTACTATATTTTTTTGCGTAATTTTTTCCATATTTTTTTTATAGTTTTTACTATATTTTTGGCGTAATTTTTACTCTTTTTTTGCGTAATTTTTACCATAGTTGTTGTATAATTTTCACTATATTTTTTCTGTATTTTTCGTGTATTTTTTGCTTATTTTTTACTATATTTTTTACTTCATTTTTTTGTGTGACTTACTATATTTTTGTGTAATTTTTACAATATTTTTACTGTATTTTTCGCGTATTTTTTACTGTATTTATGGTGTAGCGGTAGTGTGCTCGGCCTACTACACCATGTGACCTGGTATCGACGCCCGGTCACACCAAAATCAAAAAATTATTTAGAAAATGCATTTTGCTTAACGGGTTCGCGATTTGGCAGTGGTTTGGCAAACTCTCCGAGTGTATTTCTGCCATGAAAAGCCTCTCAGCAAAAATTCCTTCTCTTAGTCTTAGCAGGGAATGGTTTTAAGTCCCATATGGAAACCCGTTTGGACAATATGGGTACCAAATGAAAGATGTGTTTCTTAGTTCCATATGCGAACCCGGTTCCAAGATATGGACCTAAATAAGGAGCACATGTGAACATGGAAGGCGTTTATGATATATACATAGGTATAAAAAAGGCGTTAATTAGGGTTTTCACAGGGGGGGGAGGGTTCTTAGTTCCAAATGCGAACGCGGTTCCGACATGTTGACTTAAATGTGTACCAGGTGTTACTCAGAGGATGCTTGTACGATGCGGATATCAAATAAAAGTCGTTTGCGGGGCTCTGAACAAGAAGGGGGTCGGCCAAAATTTGGATCAAGTATGGGTCGAGAAAGTGTTGGTGAGTGCTTTGAAAGGGAGTGGTTCCCTGTCCCGTGCACGAACCCGTTTCCGAAATATCGACCAAAATGTGGACAAGGTGTGACCCGAAGGTGTTTTGACAATTTGGATGCCAAATGAAAGATGTTGTTGAATGTTTTAACAAGGTGTGATTTTTAGTTCAATGCGAACCGGATTCCGATATATTGCGCTAATGTGTAACACATATGACACTGGACTTTTGCGAGATATTGGCCAAAGGTTATTTTCCAATTGTTTTTAGGGAAACTTAGCTTTTCATGATGAATATCTCTAAAAGGGCGCATGGTTGGGACCTGAAAATTTGTTTGGCGGCCGCCGTGGTGTAGCGGTTAAGTGTTCGGCCTTCTACACCAAGTCGTGGCGGTTCGATGCCCGGCAAAAGTAACATCAAAAATTATTTAGAAAAAGAATTTTTCTAAACGGGGTCGCCCCTCGGCAGTAGTTTGGCAAACTCTCCGGGTGTATTTCTGCCATGAGAAGCTTCTCAGCAAAAAAATCATTTGCTTTGCAAGTGCCGTTCGGAGTCGGCAAAAAACTGTAGGTCCCGCCAACTTGTAGGAAAACTCAAAAGCAACACACCACAAGTTGGAAAGAGAAGCTCGGCTAAAATCTCGTTAGAGGTTATGATAACCTGTTGGTATATCGCCGCCATTAGTTTTTTTTTTTATATAAGATATCACTACTATACTCACGAAGAATTTGAGTTATGGGAAAAGGGAGCATGGAAACTCCAATGCATACTCATTTATTAAGCTAAATTCCTACAAAAGGGTTCATGGCAGGGACCTGAAATTTGGTAGGGATGTAAACGATATTAATACAACTCTCAGAAAAATAGGCTGGAGTTATGGCAAAAGAGGCGTGGTAGTTCTAATATAAACTTAATTCTTTGGAGTGGATATATATTTTTAAATTTTTTGCTTTATTTTTTTCTGCTTCTTTTTTTTTTTTTGTTTGATATTATTGAAAATAAAACATTTAAATGTGCATACTTGCATTTTTAACTCTTTAGAAAACATATATATGTAACAGTTTGTTTAAAATGTTTATGTGTTACTTAACAACAAATGTTTATGTGTTACTAGTGTTATGTACTAGTAATGGATTGCATTTTTATTAAATTTTTTTTTTTGTTGTTTGCATTTAATTGGACCGTGCTTTTCAGACAAACAAACAAGTATTCAATACACGCAGACCTTGTATTTTTGATCTGCAGTGCATTTTCCACTTCTTTCAAAAAAAAAAAAAAAAAAAAAAAAAAAAACACAAAAAGTGTCACTATCAAGGTAAGAACGATTGGCGAATGCTAAAGTTCTCAGCAATTTACGTGCTCTCAACCATTACAACGTTTCACATTTTAAGCGTTTTAAGTAAATCCAAAAGTATGCGCTATACATATGTGTATTAGGGTGTGACATATTGTGCAACTAGAAAAGTTCATTAGGAAAAATGTTTGAAATCGTCAAACGGAAATGTCGATGGCATTAACTTTGTGAATTTACATTAACATTTACTTTTTAGTTTAAAGACTACTTTAAATTTCTCGGTCACCTCTTTGCCCTTAAAAATTTCGTTTTTCTGAAAGATTTGTCAAGTCAATGCATTTTGCTCACCATACTTTTGTGTGCGGCATAGCTCAGCGGTAGATCAAACGGCTGTCATTCAGACCACCTCGGTTCGAGTCCTGTCAACTGACACAATTTTTTATTTTTTTTTTCAAACTTTTTGGTTCAAAATTAAAACTTTTTGGTTTAAAATTTTTTGTGTCGTTTTCTTTTATTTTGGAAAGCTTTTTCCAGTAATTTTGTGCATAACATTTTTGTATAAAGCAGTCGGGTATGATGCAAAGAGTCTTGGTTCAAATCCCTGCCAACGAAAAAAATTGTATTTTTTCTTTAAAAAATGTTAAGATCTTTCTGGTTGAAAATTTAAACCCTTTTCATTGCACAAATTTTCTTTAAAACTGGTCTAGCTCAAATTTGCTGATGTAACTTCAATATAACATTTATCGGTATTTAAAACGAAAAAACCTGTATTTCGTAACGATATACGAAAAATTTTGAATTTAAAAATTTTTAAATCAAGAATAACCACTCTAATGCATTCATATATTTCAACGTCAGCAAAAATATGTTATAAGTTAAATTGTTAATAATGCTCGCTAGTTGGCTCATGACAAATTCGTTTTTTTTTAAATATACACAAAATATGGTTGTACCCTGCAGTAAAATTTTTAAACTTCCAGGTGTAGTTAAACTCTAGTTTACTTCTGATCTAGTAAAATTTCCTGCAGGATATCTATGAACGTATGCATGTTGGTGTAAGCCAGACCTAGGCGACAGCTCGTAGGACAATTGTCCGAAAATCTGAGAACAAACTTCACATAGATTATTACGCTCTTTGCTTGGCCTCTCGAAACAATGAACTTGTTGTTGTGCTTGCGAGAGAGAGACACTGACCAATCAATGGATGTCGTTTGTTATGCTCAGTCGCTCACAACATACGCTGTTACCTCTGTGACAGGCTTGCCAGATTGTGCGCTTTTTGTATCGCAAGTGGCTCTTTTGGATGCTTTTTTGATTTTGAGAGATTTTCTTCTAAAAACGCATTCATTATCAAGAACTTTCCAAAAAAATAGTAAATATTCTTAAAATGATGACAAAATTCACTCTGAGAAAAAAATTTATATTTTCTCATAAGAAAGCGGTAATTTTTACAGGGCTTTTTTTTCTTATCAACATACTATGCCCCTATATATTTCATTGGAATTGGGGTTTTTTGGGCGCTTTCTTCCCGAATCGCGCCTATTGTTTCAAAAATCTGGCAACCCTGCTCTGTGCTTGTTGGTGAACGAGGGAGCGAAAACACATATAACATAATTTCATTGGTGCAATGATCGCTCTTACACTAATACACCCTCACTTTAATTGCTGCCGAGCCCTGGTGCAAACGTTTATTTTAAAGTGTTTTATCGATTTTTTCGCACAACGCTCGCCTTGATTTGTGTGAAAATTCTAATTAACAAATATTAGCAGCAACAAAAAGAACTTGTTAGCTGACACTTGTTTTTGTTGTTCAGAGAAATATTTAGCAGAAAAATATCTTTCTCAAATCAAGAAAAATTTATTTAAACAAGCAAGTCAGATTTTTATTTAAAAAAAAAAAAACAAAAAAAAAACAAAAAAATGATCAAAAAAAAAATTTTAAATAAATATTTAAATATTTTTTCAATAAAGAAAATTTTTCTTGAAAATTATAACTAAACGAATTTTTATTTAAATTTTGCAACCAATAGGGTTGCTACCTTTTTTTTTATATTGAGTAAGAAAAAAAGGTATTTTCGGCGACATACAAACTAAAACATTTTCAAGTAGAGTTGCCACCTAGGGCAGCCACCTTATCGCAGTATATTTGTATATCCTGTACTATCTCGAGAACCGCTTGACAGATTTCGATGAAATTTGAAATAGAGATAGTGTGCGATTTCTAAGAATATCCACTTGGGTGTTGCCACTTGGGGCAGTTTCCAGGGTTGCCACCTATCTCAATTTTTTTTTTTTAATTATAGAGCAAGATATTTTAATATGGGGATCAAATATAAGGTATTTTCGGCGACACACAAACTAAATATTTTCAAGTAGGGTAGCCGCCCAGGGTTACCATTTTACCGTATTGTATTTGTATATTTTGTGGGCATTTGGGATTCTTTTGGGATTATTTAGGAGTGATTTTGGGATAATCTTGGGTTCAATTTTGGATCATTTCGGGGTAATTTTTAGTTAAATTTTTCATCATTTTGGGGTCGTTTTCGGACAATTTTGGGATCATTTAAGCGTATTTTCGGGGTAATTTTAGGAACATTTTGGGGTCATTTTGGAATCATTTTCGGATCATTTAAGCGTCATTTTGGTATCATTTTAGGGTTATTTTAGGATCATTTTGTGGTCATTTTGGGATTATTTTGGGACCATTTTTCGGTCATTTGGGGATTATTTTAGGGTTATTTTGGAATCATTTTAGGATCATTTTGGTATCACTTTAGGGTTATTTTGGGACTAGTTTTAGGACATTTTGGGGCTTTATTTTGGCATCATTTCAGGGTCATTTTGGACCGCTTGGCCGATTTTGTTAAAATTTGGATAAGAGATGGTATGCTTGATTCTAGAACTGTCCACTTGGGTGTTGCCACTTGGGGTGCCTAACAGGGCTGCCACCTATCTATTTTTTTTCAAGGTAGGTCAATATGGGTATCATGTGAAACGTACTTTCAGCCGCATACCAACAATGATGTCTTAGAAATGAGTTGGCACCTATGGTTGCCACCTTACTGCCTTTTTTATTTCTTTGTATATTGGCCGATTTGGATGAAATTTGTTTGTGAATAGTATACTTCATTCTACAATTTTCTACTTGGATTTGCTATTTATAAAGTTGCCACCTATTTGATATTTTTTCGGAAATATATTTTAATAAGTTTATGTTGGTAAGTATTGGTATTGGACAAAGTCGAAAACGTCGAGCAAGCTCGGTGACCCATGATAGGCAACTAATGGGTTAAAACTAGGCCATTAATGAGTTAGGATGATCTTTGATATCTTTGTGTAAGTGAAGCGATTCAAAGAATTTGATTTCGCAACTAAAATAAAAAAAACTGGCCAACAAAAAAAAAAAAAAAAAAAAACGGTCAACAAAAGAAAAAAAAAAAAAAAAAAAAAAATTATCTGTGGCACCCCCATATACATAAGTATGTAGTATATGGATAGCTATATTGTGGTTACACAGTTCTACAGATGCCTATTCAGCAGCTGTGCACTTCTCAGACGACTTCGTACTTGGTTTTAAAATTCGTTTTAAAAAAGCACGTGAATTTTTGCCAATCTCTCAGCAACATCTATTGCTTACTAATCGCTGTATTAATTCAACAAAGATATGTAAATATGTATGAATGCACACGACTCGCGAACACGCTACTTAAATCATAAATCTAAAACGTGCATAATCAATTTAAAAAAAAATTATAGAATTTTATGAATTGAACTTCGTTTACATAAACGCTCAAAATTTTATAATCGCTCATACTTTTAATCAAATATACGAATTGGGGTGTGACCCTTTTACATATTTATGTAAACACGTTTTATTGTAAATCCACACTGAAAATCGATCTTTTTTATTTCTTTTTTTTTTCATTTTAGTGCACGACTCCACCGGCAAAATTTCATCAGGCTTACTAAATGGCAATATTAATCAGCCAGGCGATTTTGATCTCTGTTTGGGTATAAATAGCGCTGGCAGCAGCGTAAAATCCACTCATAGCGATGTAGATGACATCAAGGGACAATATTGCTTGGCTTACGCTCAACCACTTTTACCACACAAATCAAAGCGTTTGCGCGCCTTTTTCGAATTGATGCAATCACATGGACCATTCAGAAGTGAATTTAACGATGTAAGTGCATTCATTAAAAATTCAAAAATTAAGTTGCAAAATTATCTTAAGCCTTGTAAAGGAGGCGTGCTTTCTTTACAAATATTGCGCAGTGAGTTGTAGCGCAAGTTTGTCGCTTAAGTCTTTTGTTTGTTTTACAGAAATACGGATATTTCACAAAACATTCGTAACTTTTATTACATTTCACAGAGCTTTACATTTTAGGTCAAAAATCCTGCGTTTCGATGACGAGCGCTTTTTATCGATAACATAACGGTTCGATGCCCGACAAAAGTAACATCAAAAATTATTTAGAAAAAGAATTTTTCTTAACGGGGTCGCTCCTCGGTAGTAGTTTGGCAAACTGTCCGGGTGTATTTCTGCAATGAGAAGCTTCTCAGCAAAAAATTCATTTGCTTTGCAAGTGCCGTTCGGAGTCGGCAAAAAACTGTAGGTCCCGCCAAGTTGTAGGAAAAACTCAAAAGCAACACACCACAAGTTGGAAAGAGAAGCTCGGCTAAAAACCTCGTAAGAGGTTATGATAACCTGTTAGTATATCGCCACCATTCGTTTTTTTTTTTTTTTTTTTTTTTTTTATATTTTTAAAAATCGTTGCCGGGATAAATGATTGTCGGTGGACGAAATATTACAATTACATGCAAATTGTGTACAAATGTTTAAAATAAATTGTTCATTATCATATTAATTGTTCATTAGCTACACAGTTTGCGATTTATTGTTGTTTTTATTTTCACACATTTAATTGGTTGTAGCAAAATAGTGAAAATAGAATAATTACCATATAAATAAAAACAAATTACAACAACGCTTGACGCTTACGAATCGTTAAATTACAACTAATGGTCGGATTTATTTATGAATGAATGCAATTCTCTAGTGAAACGTTTATGTGAACACAATGATTATATACTCATAAAAGTATACCGGTTAGGGAGTCAACGTAAGCGAAATTTGTGATATTCATTTGAAATTGACGAAAAATATAGTACTAGCTGCCCCGAAAGCCGTTGTTGAGCTAGAATATTGACTAAAGGTGGTGGTTTGAAAAGTTATACTCTCTCACCAAATTTCATCTTTCCCTCAATCTTTATTTCACTCCTTTCCGTTCTTTAGTTTTTTCCTTCTCCACCTCTTCACCCACCTCTTCCTGTGCCTATCTTCTTTAGTTGGGTTTTTAGTTCAATGAAAGAGTTGAAACGCTTCTACACCTTCTCCATATTAAAATGAGAAAATTTCAACCCTAAATACCTAAGAAAATTTCAAAACTTAGAAAATTTTGTGGACTTTTGACCAGTCGAATAATTTTTATCAAATTATTCTCTTGAGTTTTGGCGAAAACAAGTTGAAAAATTCTACAAACAATACCAACTACGATGATTGCAATTTGGATCTTGTTGAAGGATCTTGTCAAACCGCTTTGTGTTGTTGCTTAGTAATTTGTCATCACCTTTAAAATATTTCACCCTTAAAATGTGCAGGAAAGTAACATTTTTTTAGGGTTGCCACCTGTTTAAAAATAATTGTTTACTATTAGATAGTTTTTGTTTTTTTTTTTGGTCATTTCAAGGGCTAAGGCTGAAATCGGTAACTTTCATAATTAAAAAAAAAATTTTGCCACTCTCTAAACACGGTTTCAATTTAAGATCTAAATGAAAAAGCAGTTTAAGATTTTTTTTTTTTTTTGGTTTTTCTGAAAGATTTTTCAAGTCATTGAATTTTGCTCACAAAACGTTTGTTTGCGGCATAGTTCAGCGGTAGAGTAGTCAACTGTCAGTCAGAGCCCTCGGCTCTAGTCCTGCCAATTGACACAATTTTTTTTATTTGTAAAACTTTTTGGCTTAAAATTAAAACTTTTTGGTTTCAATTTAAAACTTTTGTATTTGAAATTAAAGCTTTTCGGTTTAAAATTTTTTGTGTCGATTTCATTTATTTATGAAGGCCTTTTCAAGTCATTTTGCCCATAACATTTATGTTTGCGATGTAGCTCAGTGGTAGAGCAGCCGGGTATAATGCAGAGGGTATTGGTTCAAATCCCTGCCATCGAAAAAAAAAATATTTTTACTTAAAAAAAATGTTAAAACATTTCCAGTTTAAAATTTAAACTCTTTTCATTTAACCAATTTTCTTGAAAGCTGGTCTAGCTTAAATATGAAACCAAATTTGGTTTTGAAAATTGTTAGTCGTGAAATAAATTTCGATTGTCATGTTGAGAGGGCTTGATCAGAAAATGAGTAATTTGTTGTAATTTTTATAAAAAGGGTTGCCACCTGTATACAAAAATTTAACTTTATTTATATACCTATAATACGGGAAGGTATTTTTTATAGAGAGCATCAGATTTACACCGTTGGAACCATTTTGAATTATTCAAAATTTTTTTTTTATTTTCAAAGTGAGTTCCACGAAAGTACCTGGGTGGCCAAGCTTGCTCGGTGCTATCAATTCAGCGCTAACTCTACTTATCCAAAATGATTCCAAAATGATCCGAAATCTAATCCAAATCGACCTAACAATGATCCCAAAATGATCGCAAAATTACCCTAAAATGATTCCAAAATGGTCCCAAAATGGCCCCAAAATGATTCCAAAATGACTCTAAAAAGACCCTTAAATGTACCCAAAATGATATTAAAACAATCCCAAAATAATCCTAAAAATGATCCGAATATGACCTCAAATTTGTCCCAAAATAATCCAAAACTAAACCCAAAATGATCTCAAAATAATCTCAAAGTGACCCCTTAATAATCCCAAAATGATTCTGAAATAATCCAAATATGATCCCAAAATGACCACAAAATATACAAATACAATACGTTTAAATGGTAACACTGGTCGGCAACCTTACTTGAAAGTATTTTAGTTGGTTTGTCGACAAAAATACCTTTCATTTGATACACATATTGACATATCTTGCTTCATAATTAAAAAAAAAAAATTGAGATAGGTGGCAATCCTGCAAACGCCCAAGTAGATAGTCTTAGAATCAATAATACTATCTCTATGCTAAATTGCATTCCAATCGGTTAAGCGGTTCTCGATAATAATATCGGATAAACAAATATACTGCGGTAAGGTGGCAACCCTAGGTGGTAACCCTACTTGAAAATATTTTAGTTGGCATGTCGCCGAAAATACCTTTCATTTGATACCCATATGTATCTGATCTTGCTGTATAATTTTAAAAAAAAATTGAGATAGGTGGCAACGCTGTAAACCGACCCTAGTGGCAACTCCGAAGTGGGTAGTCTTAGAATCAATCATACTGTCTATATGCCAAATTTCATCCAAATCTGTCAATCGGTTCAAATATACAAGTTTAGCTCGTTTAAAGTTATAAGATTTAAATATGGCACTACTTTTTTTTCTGGGTATTTAGTTTTAAAATAAAAAATGTTTAATAATCACCTAAAACACCGTTAACATATACAATCATGTCATTAATTTTCTGTTGTTGTTTTTTTTTTGGATGAGCGAAGATGTGTTTAAAATATTTCTGCACAGCTCAGCGAACACATTGAACTTGAACTTCAGCACGTGATGCCGAAATTTTTGTTGCTATTTTTTTTTTTTTTTTTTTTTGCTACACAGCTTTTCTACAATGGTTGCAATTTTTAATATGCATGTTGTTGTTGTTTTTTTTTCTTGTATTTGCTTTGTCACGACATTGTTGCTCGTGTTTATACCTTTTTCAAACAAATGAATATTTATAAATTTTTTTGTCAAACCATTGTTTAAATGCCATAACTCACCTGTTAGCCGAAGAGTTCATTAACCTGGTGCAAACTTAGTATCTAAACGCCCAAAAGTAGATATAGAAAAAAATAGAACACTTCTAAAATGAAAGTAGGGTATTTATATGCAAATTTTTTTTCTAATTTTTTCAACTTAAGTTTAAATTCTGTCGCATTATGGGATTAAGCCAATTTTAGACTTAAGGCGGAATTAATCTTCCTTCCAAATTTGGCAAATTTGGCGAAAAATTGCAAATTTAGCGCTTCCTCCCATACAAATCTCATTTTCCAAATTTGGAATTCCATGACATTTGACCTCATTTGCGGAACAGTATAATCCACAGTTCCTCAAAAAAGCAACCCTGCCTGTGTTCCACATTAAGAATTGCCCAGCAAGAACCTTAATCGGCAATTGACGTGTGATAACTTTTGCACTATGCACTATGCACAGCTGTAAATAACAATTCCAACTAGTTTTTTTTTTTAGAAAATGGGCCAATTCTACCAAGAAAAGACAGAAGCCTTCTTGACTCACCTTTATTATTACTCTGCGTGTGTTTAAAACGTCACGGTACTGCATCTTCTTTCGGTGGCTTTTTGTCCTGGTAGAAGATTCCTGCAGGGAAGGTGAAGCCAAATGCAAATTTGCCAGTGCAAACGGTGTTTAATTGGCTCATTTAAATTCACCAAATTTGGTGCGGTGTAAATGTACTATTATGTTATGACAAGTATAATCGATTACATTGATTTCCATAAGTTTGGTTGAAACAGCTGATTAGCATTATGGGTATGGCGGTAGCGATAAGGAAGATGAATTCTGCCTTCAACTGCCTAGATGATTTTGGCCGCCAAAACACATATCGTCGCTCCCAACGAAGACTAACTCTGTTGAGTTTTCTGCGACTAACACACTTCGTTCTCTGAGTCGAAGACTAACATACTTCAGTTTTCTGCGTCGAAGACTAACACACTTCGTTCTCTGCGTCGATAGCGCGTTTACTTATCCAAATCGCTGCATCCAAGACTGCTGAAACTTCAGCTTGGAAGACGCTACATTGATCAGGTAGTCTAAAAGAGAGCTCAAGTTGCAGATCCCTTGAATAAACCCTTCCTCCAACTCTGCCGTCTAGCTTCGAGCCGGCAGTGTAAACAGAAGTGCCGCCATTAGTAGCGGGCCAACGATCCATCCTCTCCCATTCCTCCCTGCTGGGAATGTTTGTTTTGAAGCAGCTGTCTCCGACTGTTGTGGCCGCACATCGATCTGTGATCAGAGGGAGAAAACTGTAAGATCCCAGAATACTGAAGTGTCCAGTTGTGCTTGCGCCCCAGTGAGGCGTTTCCCTAAGGCGCAGAGCCGCTGCGTAAAATAAAATGACGAAACTTCACGCAGTGCTACTTGCATCAAGTCACATAAAGTTTGTAGGAATTTGCCCGGAAAACGGACATTTATCGGAGCATTTTCCCCTTCTATGAGGGCAATTTAAAAGAAGTCATAGAAAAGAATGCAAAATGACCCCGAATCCAATGGATTAAGGGCGTTTTATGACCCTTTTTAAATTAGTTTTGGAGTCTTTTTGGACTCTTTTAGGATCCTTCTATTGATGCTTTTTTAAAGCTTATTTCGAAGTCTTCGACGACTATCATATTAGCACATCCCAATCTAAAGTTTCTAATATTGCTCTATACTCCACAGCCCGGTCATCGTGTGCCTCGTTACTCACTCATCAACTGGGGAATTTGTGTGCCAAATGCTTGCACCCATCAAGATGTGGAATACACCGTGAGTGAGTATTTGAATAATGCAACCAAATCCACAGGCATTTCATTTCAAGTGCGAGTTGAGCCAAATATGTGTCAGGTGCGCGATAATAAGCCATGGGATCGCAAAACGATTTGGGCGGTGTAAGTTTTGATGGAATAAATATTGAATAGCTTCTAATATTTAATATCTCTCTCTTACTTGTTTCAGACGCTTCTTTGTCATCATACTCTCAATTGCTGTACTCTCGACCGTTTATGAACGCAGCAGCAAAACAGGACCAAAACCAAGTAAATTTTTTGGTGATTTTTGAGTAAGAATTTTTGTTTTAAAATCTTTGAATTATTCTTACAGATGAATGGTTTACCGCTTTTTCGTTGGACAAAAATTTGCGTTGGCTCTTTAGTACAAGCTCGTCGCCAAATGATATTGAAGCTGTACATGGCATACGTTTTATAAATGCGGCGATGTTGTTGTTGTCACATAAATCTATGGCCATGTTTTTCAATCCTTACAACAATCGGACCGAAATGGCGGAGGTGAATATTTTGCTTTTTAATATATTTTTTAGTGAAATAAAATATTTTTTTGTTTCCGCTAGAGTTTGGGTCGCCCATGGACTGTTATTGGACGTGCAGCTTCGCTCTATACTGATCCTTTTCTGCTGTTTAGCGGCATGCTTACGGCTTATTCACTCTTTGGCCGCTTGTTGAAGGGTCAACCGATACGCTTGCGTAATGAGTATATCAGTCGATTGATGCGGTGAGTAATGGTATGGTAATGGTATGGTAATGGTATGGTAATGGTATGGTAATGGTATGGTAATGGTATGGTAATGGTATGGTAATGGTATGGTAATGGTATGGTAATGGTATGGTAATGGTATGGTAATGGTATGGTAATGGTATGGTAATGGTATGGTAATGGTATGGTAATGGTATGGTAATGGTATGGTAATGGTATGGTAATGGTATGGTAATGGTATGGTAATGGTATGGTAATGGTATGGTAATGGTATGGTAATGGTATGGTAATGGTATGGTAATGGTATGGTAATGGTATGGTAATGGTATGGTAATGGTATGGTAATGGTATGGTAATGGTATGGTAATGGTATGGTAATGGTATGGTAATGGTATGGTAATGGTATGGTAATGGTATGGTAATGGTATGGTAATGGTATGGTAATGGTATGGTAATGGTATGGTAATGGTATGGTAATGGTATGGTAATGGTATGGTAATGGTATGGTAATGGTATGGTAATGGTATGGTAATGGTATGGTAATGGTATGGTAATGGTATGGTAATGGTATGGTAATGGTATGGTAATGGTATGGTAATGGTATGGTAATGGTATGGTAATGGTATGGTAATGGTATGGTAATGGTATGGTAATGGTATGGTAATGGTATGGTAATGGTATGGTAATGGTATGGTAATGGTATGGTAATGGTATGGTAATGGTATGGTAATGGTATGGTAATGGTATGGTAATGGTATGGTAATGGTATGGTAATGGTATGGTAATGGTATGGTAATGGTATGGTAATGGTATGGTAATGGTATGGTAATGGTATGGTAATGGTATGGTAATGGTATGGTAATGGTATGGTAATGGTATGGTAATGGTATGGTAATGGTATGGTAATGGTATGGTAATGGTATGGTAATGGTATGGTAATGGTATGGTAATGGTATGGTAATGGTATGGTAATGGTATGGTAATGGTATGGTAATGGTATGGTAATGGTATGGTAATGGTATGGTAATGGTATGGTAATGGTATGGTAATGGTATGGTAATGGTATGGTAATGGTATGGTAATGGTATGGTAATGGTATGGTAATGGTATGGTAATGGTATGGTAATGGTATGGTAATGGTATGGTAATGGTATGGTAATGGTATGGTAATGGTATGGTAATGGTATGGTAATGGTATGGTAATGGTATGGTAATGGTATGGTAATGGTATGGTAATGGTATGGTAATGGTATGGTAATGGTATGGTAATGGTATGGTAATGGTATGGTAATGGTATGGTAATGGTATGGTAATGGTATGGTAATGGTATGGTAATGGTATGGTAATGGTATGGTAATGGTATGGTAATGGTATGGTAATGGTATGGTAATGGTATGGTAATGGTATGGTAATGGTATGGTAATGGTATGGTAATGGTATGGTAATGGTATGGTAATGGTATGGTAATGGTATGGTAATGGTATGGTAATGGTATGGTAATGGTATGGTAATGGTATGGTAATGGTATGGTAATGGTATGGTAATGGTATGGTAATGGTATGGTAATGGTATGGTAATGGTATGGTAATGGTATGGTAATGGTATGGTAATGGTATGGTAATGGTATGGTAATGGTATGGTAATGGTATGGTAATGGTATGGTAATGGTATGGTAATGGTATGGTAATGGTATGGTAATGGTATGGTAATGGTATGGTAATGGTATGGTAATGGTATGGTAATGGTATGGTAATGGTATGGTAATGGTATGGTAATGGTATGGTAATGGTATGGTAATGGTATGGTAATGGTATGGTAATGGTATGGTAATGGTATGGTAATGGTATGCTAATGGTATGGTAATTGTATGAACTTATGAAACTCTTAAAGAGACACTTTTGTTTTCCCTTCTTTCATATTCTTGAATTAAAATATCTAAAAACTACTTGTTTCCTTAGCATCGTTCCTCCGCTAGCTGCGCTCATACTCTTTTGTACATTTGTGCTGCCACTATGGGGTTCGGGACCTCAATGGAACTTGGTTGTTGGACATCATGCAGATATTTGTAAGCGTAACTGGTGGCGTAATTTACTTTTTATACACAACTACTTTGGATTCAGTGAAATGGTAAGTGAAATAGAGAATAATTACACTGTGCAACAAGATTGAACTGTGCAACAAGATTTTTAGAGTTAGGTTCATACAAATCATATTTCTGTATTGAAGGGATGAGTTGAACTGTATCCGAATTATTTTTAAGAAACGCCCTCTCTCAGGAGTTTTTTTAAAAATGTCCTTCGGATTTTTTTTTAAGTTCCCTCTCCAGAACTTGGCTATGAAAATATTAAATTTTGCTTGATCTTTTGGTTAGTTTATCCAAAATCTAGAAAGGGGCATTGAAAAAAAAATTGTGAGATATAGCATTTTATAACTAATTCTGGGCGTTTTTTTTTTTCAAAAATATTTCTAAATGGACTGATATATTCAAAAACCTACTAAATTATAGTGTCTCACTCACACGCATCATTTGGGTATTGATACTGAGCTCTTCGCCGTAGCACCGCTAATGATACTTGGTCTATGGAAGTGGCCACGAAAGGGACTGTTCACTTTACTTTTGCTCGCAGTCATTGGAACAGCTGCTCGATACTATACCACCATCATAAATGAGTTGTCAAATTACATTTACTTTGGAACGAAGTGAGTACATTTTATCTCATTTACAGTACCGCATAAACATTTTCTGACATAAGCTATGGTAATTTTTCGCTCGTTTGTAATTCGCAACGAATTAATGAAATATTCTATAGACAAATTCCAACTTAGCCTACCTAGCTAAAAAGGTATATTTTTTTTTCTTTAGTATTCAACGCCTCTTCCGCACCGCCGACTACATGTACTCGTTTCCGCCCCATCGTTCCACAGTATATATAATGGGCATCTTACTTGGCTATTGTTTGCGTAAATATCGTGGCGTACAATTAACGAATGCACAACTTCGACTCGGTTGGGTAGTTTCGACAATATGCGTGCTTGTGTCGCTATTGGGACCGGCGCCGATGGGTGACATCAGCTATCAATACAATACAACACATGCGGCCATATATGCGGCTTTCGCACCGATCGCTTGGTGCATATTCTTTACATGGATTGTTTTTGTTTCACACAATGGTTACAAAAGTGAGTTTAATTATGATTAATTGCTATTTAATTACATTCTCTGATTTTATATTTTACGTTTTTTTAGATAAATTTACAAATATGCTTTCGTGGAAAGGTTTTCAAGTGTCCACCAAATTGTCGTATGCGATTTACTTGACACAATTCCCAGTGTTCTTCTTCAATGTTGGCCGCAGACGACACGTTGATCATTATTATAATTTCATTTCTATTATTGTAAGTAATGGTGTTAAATTACTCTTATTAGGTAATGCAGTTATTCCGCTCACACACACGTACCTACATATGTACCAATGCAGACAGCTGTTATTTTAATTAATACTTCGGATAAGTAGATCGGGGAGTAGAGAACTACACTAAAAAACGACTCGACAATGATTCGAGAAATACCGAGAAATACTGCAAATTATATACAAATTTTAATCCCATTAGAGAATGACATTAGAACTCGATTGGAGGGCTTTGATTTTCTCAATTTGAGAATTATGTAACGTTTTGTTTTAGAACACTATGTCTATCTGTGTTTCTCGGATCGTCTATAAAAGTTTTTTGAATTGAAATGTCTCTTCACAAATAAAATATCAAGTCTTCGCCACCGGCTCATGCATACCGATCTTTTTAGACGCCATCTAAGATAGTCCCGTAAATCCCGGCATCCCTGGACTGTCATTTTAAAATCTCGAAAAAAAAATTTTCTAAACGGGATCGCCCCTCGGCAGTGGTTTGGCAAACTCTCTGCTAGTATTTCGCTATGAAAAGCCACTCAGCGAAAATTCAACTGCTTTGCAGCTGCCCTTCGGAGTCGGCAAAAAACTGCAGGTCCCGCCAATAGAAATAGAAAAAAAATCTCAAAAATTTCGTTGATAGCCTGTTGGTAGATATATCGCCGCCATTCTTCCTTTTTCTTCGTAGAGCTCATACGACTCATCATTATATCTTTTTCTCTAATCCATAAATCCCATAAATCCTTCAAAAAACGTTTCTCTCGAGCACTCGAACGCCTGCGGGTTGTGGGTTTAGAATATGCCCGTGCTACACGATGGTTGAGCTACGTATATGATGCCTTCCACCTCTCATTACCCATCTTCCTTACGGATGGAGGGATGACATGACCTAGAAGGTTACACTTGTCATACCAAATCGCTACCACAACAGTCGGACAGTACGGCAAGCTAGTACCAGAGCGCACCGTGTTCATATCCGGCCAAGGACTGTCAAATTCCATATGACTCCCTCAAAACCATCCAACTATCCATCCTTTTGCCCTAAGGGCCTCATTATGTATAACGAACGATAGCTCAGACGAACGATTCGTCTGCTCACAATATCGCATAGCCATCGCATATTTTTTTAATATTTTCGACTTTTCTTTGACATAAAAAACAAATATGAAAGAAAATGCGATTCTTTGAACAGGAGAATCGCGCGTCATACATAATGAGGCCCGTTGGGAGTATACCTGACGGAATTGGATAGAATCCCCTCCAACCACGCCCACTTTCGATATCGAAAAATTCGAATATCACTAAATTGTTCGGCAAGAGAGCGACATACATAGTTCAACGAATTAATACCCATTGGCTTCTTTGACTAGGCCATCTTGTGCAAATGAGCGAGTATACTCCGAACCAGAATGTATTTTTATAGCACCCGCCGATGATTCCGAGCCGTACATCAGGACTGATATGATTCTTGTATTACCGGTTCTACGAGAATGGTGCCAGTACTTGTGCTGTACCCATCGTGCCGAAACGACCCGGGCCGTTTTGTTATATCGACCCGGCCAAGAGTAATACACTCGGAGTGACCCTGTCTGACATTTAGGCAGGGCTACACCTCGCTACAACAACAACAATAACTGGTATGATGAGAAACTTATAGAGCGTGATCTTCGTTTGTCGAGAGAGGACTTTACTTCTCAATTGCCTACTTAGTCCAAAGCAACACTTTTTCGAAAGAGTGATTCTCCGTTGGGAGGAGGAGAATCACTGTGTATTGTTGGACGGAGAAATATTCTATATTTTGAAGGATTCTTTAGTACACTCAGAATAGTTTCCTTATTTTTGCTCCAAAGACTTCCTGGCTTCCTGAAACTAAGTAAACTATTCCTTAATATAGACTTTTTTCCTCAACCTAAAGACTGTTTTCCTTAAATTGAGGAAAAGTCTTTAAATTGAGAAAAAAAAAGTCTTTAAACTAAGGAAGCCATGTCTTTGGAACCAAATAAGGAAAAATTTTCCTTGATACAAGGGCATTTTTTATAGTGTAGTAGACGTTTTTAGATGCTTGTGCCACATTTTGGGATCAATTTCGGATCATTTTCGGGACATATTGGGGTAATTTTGGGGTCAGTTTCGGTTAACATTGCAATCATTTTCTGGCTATTTTGGGATCATTTATAGGTCATTTTGGAGTCATAATTTTTTTTTTTATTTTTTTTTCAATTTTTTTTTGTTTTATTTTATTATACTTTTATTTATTTTACTTTTACCAGTTTTTTTTTAATATTATTCTATTAATCTAATACTGTAATTAATTCCTTATTTTTTACAGCTCGATACAAACGAATTTATTTCCATATTTCTCGCATCGGTTGTGCTCACCATACTTTTTGATGCACCATTTCAAAATATCAAAAAACTTCTAATAAATCGCGCTCCTTCCACAAGTAAAACCCGAGGGAATGGTGTGGTGACAACGAACTCAGAAGCTATTATTTGTAATTCCCAAACCCCGCAAGAGGCGGCTTCCTTAAGCTCCTCGTCGACGACGACAACAACGACAAACACAGCACCAATGGAGTCTTCAACATCAAATGGGAAAATCATGCATGCTCATAACGATTAGTTATAAGTCTTATTTAGTTAATTTAATTTACATTTCATTATTTGCTTTAGCTTTGTATATAAATACGCATAAGTCATTATTTAATAAGTTTAATTAGCGTGATATAGTGATTACTCTAATAACAGTAATTAAGAATTAAGTTACTTATGCCAAATGCAATATTGCCAATTGTATAGATATGTTGCATTTGTAAAAGAAAAATAAAAACTTCAATAAAATACATATTTAAAATATGTTTATGGAAAATGGTTTAAATTTAATTTTTAATAAACACACAAAAACAAATATCTAAATTAAAAAAAGATAACTGAATTTGGCGGAAAAGTAAAACTTTCATTTTTTCTCTGCAGAAAATGTACTATCTAAAAGTCTTAGTTTTCGCCAGATACAAAATAAAAGTGTTAGCTTTCTTACAGAATTTAAGTGTTATTTTTCGTAAAAATTTTAAGTGTTAGTTTTCCAATGGCACGTCGATATGTACTTAAATAAAAAACAAATTATTTTGAAAAAAATTAAATTTAAATTTTATTTTTCTCCCAATTTTATTTTTTCAACTAATTCATACAAACAGAACTAAACTAATTATTTAGTTTGAGTGGCCTTCTTGGGTTTGGCCTGTGTGCCTTCGCGGAAACCGTTGCGGAAACGGCGACGTACCACTTTCAGGTAACGCATGCGACCAGTTCCAGTGGTCTTCCTCCTCTTGGCTTTCACTGACCAGTTGTCTGCAAGAGGAAAGGAAAATAATATTATTGTAAAGCAACTATGATAAATCGTCAAACTTGAATTTAAAAAGATAAAGGAGTGAGTAAAATCATTTTTTTTTATCGGCCATAAACTTCCCATTTATGGTGAATGCCTAGATTCGAAAATGAGAGCTCAACAAACTTGTGAAGTCAGTAAAGACCGGAGGGATTGAAGGGATTAAGCTGGCAGATAACTAAGCGAGGGAAGTAGCAACAACCATTGCTGATCTTGCAAATTGGTCCCCAAATAGATAATTTCAAGATCTGGGGGCGAAAAGCGAGTCCTAAAGCCCAGTCTTTAATGAGCCCTTTCAGGGAAGTGTTTTGGTACTCCGTATACGCTCACTAGAGTAGTCCCAGGGGAAGACTTTTTTTATTATAAGTGTTTCGGGACTCCGTAAACGCAACTCTGAAGAGTCCTAAGAGCAATTTATCATACATTTTGAGAAGGCATTTTACTCAGTGGGATACGCTCCTTTGGAAGCCTTTTAGGAGGGTGAGCGAACGCGAAGGGAGCCCCCAACGGAGCACCTTAGGACTCCTCTGTTAGCTGGTATGTGTTGAATGGATATGATCGGAAATTTGTTTTGATAGGCAAGAATAAAGTATCGCAATATTTAGATGTAAGTTCAAAAATAGTGACTCGATGAAGATTTTATTTGAAAAAAGTATTTATAGAGCCATATAAGCAGCCCATGTGGATGCCATTGATATTGTAATTTCGGCTAAAAAGAGTATATTGAAAGTGCTAGGAGCACAAAGTGTATTGAATTCATATCCGACAGTAGCCATCACTTCGACAACTGCATTATGAAGACGAACCAAAAAAAAAAAAAAAAAAAAAAAAAAAACAAACAAAAAAAAACAACAAAAAAACAACAAAAAAAAAAAAAAAAAACAAAAAAAAAACAAAAAAAAACAAAAAAAAACAAAAAAAAAAAAAAAAAACAAAAAAAAAAAAAACAAAAAAAAAAAAAAAAAAAAAACAACAAAAAACAACAAAAAAAAAATTAAAAAAGACCAAAAAAAAAAACTTAAAAAAAAAATAAACAATAAAAAAAAATACACATTAAAAAAATAAAACATTTAAAAAAAAAAAAAACATTCATAAAAATAACAAAAAATTACTTTTGTGTGATCGTTGAAATTTGTAAGTTTCACATAGAAAACAACTACAATTTTTTGTTCGTTCACTTGTCGATATATCTGCGTGCTTGGGACGCAAGGCTATGGAACTAGCCAAGGACCTCAAAACACAGAATAGTTAAAAACCAAATAAATAGTTACAAGATAGTTTGAAATATTTAAACTTTCATCCAATTAAGTTCTAAAATCTAGTTTGCTGAAGCGTTAAACACTCCTCAGAGGTTGTACGCGATTGACCTTCCGGTGTGTGAGTCTGATGGATATGAATTCAATACTCTATTGTACTAAACTACAGGCAACTGTGAGGCAACCGATACGGCGGTATCTATGAAGGCCCCACCGCGTTAGGTGTTTAGAATATGCTCGAAGTAAGGAGTGCCCGTCGTAAGAGCTGACCAAAATCCAACAAAGCCGTTCTCCAGACAGTCGGCCTACTACCACCAGGTGATATTTACCGGAGCGTAACGGATTCATATCGGGCAAAGGACAGTCAACATTAGTACAACCCTTTCTCGTTTGCCATGTAACTTCTTATAAGTGTATCTTTTGACTAGGCAGGGCGGATAACTGCTATAACAACAAGACCCCACCGGGTTAGGTGTTTAGAATATGCTGGAGGTTAGGAATGCCCGTCGTAAGAGGTGACTGAAATCCACTTCGGTCCTAGTTATAGGGGCAACGAAATCGTTCCCTTCTCAGTCGGACAAGTACCTAAAGGTGCTGTTGTTGCAGATCGAAAAGGACTGTTAAACCTCAGTTTAAGCCGGGTTGCTCCGTCTCGTCACTTTTTGAGTGAATTCGCCGACTATGGAGGACGAAGTACTGTTACAACAACAACTTCTACCAGGTGGACACACATTGCAAGGACATTTCGTTAAAACTTATACCAGGCGAGTTGAATGCTACAAAGCTATTTTACAAATCTTTACAAACATGATAGTTCCATACTGAAAATACTCACATGAACGCAACTTAGCAGCGGGATAACCACATTGGGAGCATGTTGACTTTTGTATGTGATATGAGGAACGTCCACAGCGACGGCACAAGGTGTGCGTCTTGTTGTGACGTTTACCAAAACTTGATGTACCTTTGGTCTGCAAGGAAAAAACGACGTGTTAGCATATTCAAGAACAAATTAAAATTTATTTTTCTTAAGAAATAAAATTATCAACACAATTTGCACTTTGCCATCATAGATTTTTTGCTGACTTCTGCATCAATCTTTTGGCCACTCCAAATTTTCTATTATCTCCACTTTAAACTGCTCAAATATTAACAATCCACAAAATAGATGAAACATATTTTATAACGCTGCTAATTTCTTTTATTTTTAAACTATGATGACATGGAAAATAGCGGATTTTATTTTATTTCATATAAAAAATTTTTCACATACCATCTTGGATGGCGAACAGCCGTAGAAGAAAGAGAACGAAAAATAGTGTGACAGATGAACGAAGTGGAACCAGAACAAATATGGCGAACGGAGGCGAAAAGCAAATGTCAAAGTATGGAACTGCCACACGTAAATGTTAACAGCATTGCCAGCGGTGAATTGTGCTTCATCTCTTTAATAGTACATTTATACTGCACCAAATGGCGAATTTGAATGTATCAGTTCGAACCTGTTTACACTGGCAAATTTGCATTTGGCTTCACCTTCCCTGCAAGAATCTTCTACCAGGATAAAAAGCCACCGAAAGAAATTGCATTACCGTGATGATTTAAACACCTGTAGAGTAATGTTAAAAGAATAGTCAAGAAGGCTTCTGTCTTTTCCTGGTAGAATTGACCCATTTTCTTAGAAAAAGTAGTTGAAATTATTATTTGCAGTTATGAAAAAGTTATGACACGTCAATTACTGCTATTACAACGCAGATAAATAGCGGCCTAAATCAAAACCTACCAAATCACAGGACTGTGTTAGCGGCACTTGATCTATCAAAAGCTTTTGACACAGTCAATCATTCCACTCTTATACAAGATCTTTTTGAAACACAGATACCTGATGGGTTAAATAGATGGACCGCTAATTATTTGAATTGACGGCAGGCGTCGGTCAACTTTAGAAACGCAACATCAAAACCTAGACGTATCAGACAGGATGTGCCACAGGGTGGTGTCCTATCCCCGACACTGTTTAACTTCTATCTATCGAAGATGCCCCCACCACCAGAGGGTGTCACCGTCGTTTCATATGCCGACGACTGTACAATAATTGCGACGGGGAAGGGCCTCTATAATGATGAACTCTGTGTGAAAATCAACAGTTACCTCTGCGACCTTTCCAGGGTTTGCACTGAGTGAGATCTGACGATATCTCCGACTAAATCCACGGCGATGCTTTTCACGACACGGACGCACCAGGTGAGAAATGAATTAGACATTTTCGTTGATGGCAATAAGCTACCAACTGTCAGCCACCCAAAGTTATTAGGGATGACACTGGATAATACTTTCTCATTTGCTGGTCATGTGTCTGCAATGGTCTCAAAGGTACGTGGTCGAAACAAGATCCTCAAGTCACTTGCCGGCAGTACTTGGGGAAAAGACAAAGAAACGTTGCTGACTACATATAAGGCCATTGGCCGAACAGTCTTTGACTATGCCGCACCCATATGGTCGCCTAATGTGCATAACACCAACTGGACGAAGTTACAAGTCTGCCATAATACCGCTATCAGAACTGCTACGGGATGTCTCATGTCTCCCAAGTATCACCTCCATCAGGAGGCAAAACTGCGCATTTCCTTCTGAACTGCCAGAAGCCAGCACATCCAAACCGTCATCTTTTGGACACAGATCCGCCCCCGAGAGACATAAGGAAACATCTCCGTAAGCATTATGACGAGATGCGGCATCATATTACCTTACCGTTTGATATGCGGACTCATAAGCGGGATCTAAGCGACATCCACACCGAGTCTGTACACTTTTGTCAGATCTCTACCTGTGAATCCCGTTCTTAACAGTCCTCCACCGGATATTGCTGAAGAAGAACGCACCTTACCAAGGGAGACGAGAGTCACCATGGCACAGCTTAGGTCTGGATACAGTGTGAGGTTAAACTCCTACTTATCCAGACTAAATTATACAATTTCAAATACATGCCCTGCATGTGGTAGGACCCACCATGATACTCTACATCTCTTCAATTGTTCAATTGAACCTACTCTTCTAACTCATCTGTCCCTCTGGACCAACCCTGTTGAAACTACACGTTTCCTTGGACTCCCGTTAGAAGAGCTTGATGAAGATCTTCGGATGGATCATACACTCTAGGTAAGGCAATGCATTGTTAACAAAACCAACAATAACAAAACGTCAATTACTCATTAAAGTTCTTGCTGGGCGATTCTAAATGTGGAACAGCCGCAGGGTTGCAATTTGTAGGAACTGTGGATTGTATTGTACGGCAAATTAGGTCAAATGCAATGGAATTCCAAATTTGGAAAATGAGTTTTGTATGGAAGTGTCAAATTTGCCAAATTTCATTCGGTGTAAATGTACTATTATTAGCTGTCAGTTGTTTCTGTTTTGGAACAAAGTGGAATCAGAAAACCATTGCGAGCGCCAAACGTCAGATTTAGGACTTGCCACATCTTACACCGCTGTCAATGTTGCCGAGTGGTTATTTTTTGCAGTTTTTTTCTGCTGGCTCACCTCGGGGTCATAGGGGGGTATCTTCTTTGGAGTTATGAAATTCCCCGTTCAAACTGCAAGTTTCCTAGGACTTACTTCTATGAACAGGCAATTGTTAAACACTCAACCTTCAACCTTAATTAACAATTGTCTCAAGCGATCTTCATATGTATATTAAGGTGGGTCGATTTGTATGGAAGAAAGTTAACCCATATCGCGCCATCGATTTTGCGATAGGTTTTGGGTTCAGGAAAAAAAGTTCCACTACGCCTACCCAAAAAAATAATTTTCGAGCCTGCAAAATTTGAGTGTTTTGAATTTTTTTTTCGTTTATTTTTAAGGTCATGGCCTACTTAAAAAATTTTCATTTGACTTAAAAATTTTCATACATACCCTGTCCGACTTAAAATTATCCGATAAAAACTTTGGCGATAACAGTTTTTTGAAAAAAAAATTTTTGGGGGTTTTGAGGAGTGTTTTGGTGAAAATAATAACTTTTCCGCCATTTTTTTTAAGAGTTTCTTCAAAAACGTGCAAAAGTGTTGCCGATGAAAACGATTTTGTCTCGTAGTTCCTATCCCACTTAAAATTATGC
Source organism: Campiglossa producta (assembly GCA_964058755.1). Classification (NCBI taxonomy): domain Eukaryota; kingdom Metazoa; phylum Arthropoda; class Insecta; order Diptera; family Tephritidae; genus Campiglossa; species Campiglossa producta. The sequence goes on along the minus strand of CAXKVI010000005.1, from coordinate 12,286,823 downwards.
GATAAAAACGTTGGCATTAACAGTTTAAAAAAAAAAATAATTTTTTTTCGTTTTTGAGACTTGTTTTGGTCGAAATCGATTTTTTTCATTTTCAAGGCTCCAAATCATTTTTTATGTGTATGTTTCCGTTAGACCCACCAAAAAATATACCAAAATAAGTCTCAAAACAAAAAAAAAAAATTTTTTTTTTTTTAAACTGTTAATGCCAACGTTTTTATCGCATAATTTTAAGTGGGATAGGAACTACGAGACAAATTCGTTTTCATCGGCAACACTTTTGCACGTTTTTGAAGAAACACTTAAAAAAAAAATGGCGGAAAAGTTATTTTGTTCACCAAAACACTCCTCAAAACCCCAAAAATACTCAAATTTTGCCGGCTCGAAAATTATTTTTTTGGGTAGGCGTAGTGGAACTTTTTTTTCCTTAACCCCAAACCTATCGAAAAATCGATGGCGCGATATATGTAGGTTAAGAAATCGACCCGCCTTAATGTATATCCTATGGAGAAGTCCTCTTGTGATGCGTTAAATTTTCCCCGCAAGATGACGCTGAATTCGCTATATTTGCAAAATCGTTTTTGGCACGTTGTTTGATATGCAATCAAAAAGTCTGTTGCAAAAGAGAAATCCGCTAGATGGCGCAGGAGTCGAGATATAAAAAATAACGCATTTGTGGTGCGTTTTAGTAAGTTTCACAGCCAAAGTCAAGGCCATCTGGTAGTCTGCTAAAAATAAAACATCAATGTTAGTAATTTAAATTTTGGATATTCCGATTTATTCACGTTCATGTACTTTAACTTAAGCACTGTTGTCGCATTTACATTGTTTTATTTATTTTGTATTAATGAAATGAGAAGGCTTTTTTTGAAGGTGGTATAATTCCACTGTATAACAATTTTTTTTACAGTAATTTTAGTAAAAAAAATGGTCAAAAGTGAATTTATGCCACTTTCAAAAAAAAAAAAGTCTCAAATAATTTACATACCGCATAATGTAAAATATATTATTTTGCAAAGTTTGAATAATTAATGCAGCTATAATTTTAGTTGTAATAACACTGTGCAACAGCCAAAAAAATCCCAGCGCGTTTCTCGTCCGTTTCTTAAGCTTTTGGGTGTGCTCAATTCAAATCTGAGTCAGAATCGTCGGGTCACCATTATTTTTTTTTTTACAACTGCCGATCTCTTTACAAAGCACTCTCTGGGTAGCAAACCTAGGGTGACCCGAAAAATCTGACTTCAGATTCGGTATCAGCCCAACCAAAAGGGATTTTCAAAAAAATTAATTTTGTTGTACAGTGTTAAGTATAAAATTAGTTATGCTCACCGTATGTATGCATCTATGCTGTTGGGGTATTCACGTAGGACTTGATAAGCAAGTTCTCTTTTTTTTTTACTCACTTCATAAAAAATTCATAGCGAGATAGCACGCCCACCATGAATATCCCATATACATACATACATAACTACATATATTAATTTATGCTTCGTTAGTTTAAAATACTATACACATGGGGTATTCCATGTCAACTCGTTCTAACTAAAAAATTTGCATCACCGATTTCGCTGAGTTCAAATAGCTTTTTGTAGCCTTCAAAAATGGTTTGTATTGTTTTTTTTCTCGAAATTCTCCCATGCAACCAATTGGTAGTATTTTTTTTAGTTTAAAATTTAACTTCGAAAACAAATTGAAAATTTTTTAAACTATTTTAAGAAAGTTTATGAAAAACAAATTCAAACTCGAAACCCAAGTCGAAGAATTTTTCACAAAATTGCGGCTGTTTAATTTTGTTTACTGCTAAAAAGATTCCAAAATTCCATGCATATGTATCACCGAGTTCAATTCATACAAAAATGTGTCTTCTTTTTTTCGAAGAATCACAAAGTTATAAAAATTTCATTGGTGCGTTAAACTGACATGAAATGCCCCCTTATTACGATAGGGTGTTCCATTTTCAGACAATATTTAGTTTTATGGATCCTGACTAACAACTGGATTTAAAAAATATAGCTCAAAAAGTTCGAGTCGATGGCTTTTTCTCAGTAGAACTTTTTTTTTCTAAATTTGCACCACAGAAAACTTCAAAGCCCAAAAAAGTTATTAAAACGTAAGCAAAATTTTCTCAGTGTAATTTTTATAAAATATCGAATTTTGAAAGGGCTAAGCATTTAGTCATTTTTAAAAAAATATCGTTACAAAATAAAACACCCTATTAGACGCATATATTCGCTCACCGAGCAACGTTTTCACAATTAGTATATGCTTACTACATACATAGATACTAACTTACTTATGTATTCATTTTTTTATAGTACACAATAAAAGTACATGCATATGTAATTACATAGTCTTATTTATGCAAATGTGGTTTTAATTTCTCAATTATTCACATAACTTACTTAGTACATATTTAAACCGAACTGAATTCATAACACTGTACCAACATTTTTGAAGAGATTAAAAAGACATAAGTAAAAAAATGGCGTTTCCCGTTTTTCAAAGTTAGCCCCAAAATTTATTTACAGGCTTTCGAAGTTCGAAAGTGGTTTTCTATTTTTTTTTTTTTAATTAAAACCGGTAAAATGTGGGCGTGGCCTGCTTGCCTCTCTTTTTCTATTACAGTACTATACTGGGCCAAAGTAGGACCTTCGAAAATATTAAAGGAAGCATATTTTAATCATATAATATTTCTTTGTACACTTTCAAATTGTAAAAGGTACACCAAGCAAGAAGGCCACGCCCGCATTTAAGCGTTTTCAATTTTTTAAACAAAAAAAAAAAAAAAAAAAAACCAAATCTTCGAAGTGTCCAACTTCGAACTTCGAAAGCCCGTAACTAAGTTTTGAAGGCTAACTTCGAAAATTGGGGAATTTAATTTTTTACTTATGTCTTATCTCTTCAAACAAGTTGAATTGGTCCAAAAAAGTAGCTTCCGCATTTTTCGAAGTTGGCCTCCAAAACTTAGCAACGACTTTCGAAGTTCTAAATTGTATCATTGTAATTTTTGTGTAAAACTGTTGGAAAAAATTACATTCCTTTCTTTATTTTTTTCAGAAAATCAGACTTTAGTTTGTATACAACTGTTTACAAGAAAGAAAATCAGCACACTTTTTTTTAATTTCGAACTTCGAAAACCCCAAGTATAAGCGCGTAACTTCGAAAAATGTGGAAATTATTTTTTACTTAGGTTGGTCAGGTTAAAAAAAGATACTATGTACTTGAAATAACTGCTGTAACTTTAGCTTGCGATAATTTCAAAAAAACATTTTCAACTCCTCGTCGGCTAATTGGTCTTTCAATCAACTTTTGAGGGCCAAGACATAAAGTCAAACCCCTTAAGTCCATTATTGAAACCGCCAGCAAGATTTACGAAAACCTATTATTTAAAAAATAAAAGCGAAACAACATCTTGGACCATCTTTACAGTTCAAAAACGGTCTATCTAAATTTTTTTTAGAGAACGTCCTAAATTAGAATTTGTTCCCAAAACGAGTTATTTCAAAATTTGATTTAAAACACCCTATAACAGCTGAAAATGTATTGTAATTTATTCTGAGATAGGGCGTGTTGAACCAAATTTTAAAATGGAACGCTATTAAGTTTTGAAGCGAACGTTCTTGAAAAAAATTTGAAATAGGACGTTTTTGAAAAATATTTTGAAATAGGATAATTTTCGAAATAGCTCAATGAAACAAAAGCTCTACTTTTCATTATGCCGAGTTTTTTCGAGTGCACTTTAATTTTTTATATTCACGCGAATAATTGAGAAACTCTTTATTTGACCATCATTGCAACATTTATACAAATATTGTTTTGTTTTTATTTTGACCTTTCACAAGTCTAACACAAAATTATTATTCATTAAAGTTTGAATGTGAGTTTACATTGAAAAAATATGTATTTGAAATCCTGGGAGTAAAAAAGGAAACCTATGTTATATGCAAGTAAAAGGCAAACTTATATAAAGTCAAATTTAGAAAAAAAAATCCAACATTTAACTGAAGCATATTTTTTACTAATTTTTTAATGCAAAATTTGATAAGTTTCCCTTTTACTTGCATGAAATATATGTTTCCGTTTTCCTGCCAGTCTCTCATTTTTATGTGCTGAACAACGTGCATATTTATATCTATTCGAAATGATTAAACGCAGACAATTGATTAACCGTAAAATTATATTCAGTTCCAATACAAATCAAGCTTGCACTTTCATATACTTGTGTGTTGTTGCATAGATAAGTGATAATTCTATCCAATTAAGTAGATATAACTACCATAAAAATATGTTTTTAAAAATTATACAAGTAACATATTTGCGCTTTCTTGCTAAACTTTTACTTTTAGTTGATTTTTTTTTTTTTTTGTTTAATTTACTTTTTTGTATGCTTAATTCCTTACACCTTAATGTGTTACTAATATTCTCTAGTTTCCTTATATGCTTAGTGCCTTTTTATGTATACACATGGATAGAATTGTTTGCGTTTTTTTATATATATCAACTATAATTTAAGTATATTATATTTATACGGTTTATTTATATTAGTTTATATTAAACCAAGGAAATTATAAAAACGTTTATTAATTAATATGCTTGACGTACTAGACGCTATATATGTATGTATGTAGGGTAGAGAAAAAATAGATGACGTCCATATTGCTTAGCCATCTTCCTTTGGTGGTGTGAACCAACCTGTGAAAGAGAAGTTGAAATTAGATTTTTTGTTTCTTAATTATTTAATAATTACACTATACGTCAAATCCACTTTTATTGAATCAAAATAACTTTTTTGAAGAGCTTCAGACAATGGTAAAAAACCGTTAACTTATTATCTTATGAATAATACAACGAAAAATTATAAATAGCCATGTATAAGAAGAGAGCCAGATAGTTCGTACTTCCAATCCGTTCCCGTGATATTGGTTGATATGAGGAATAATCAAAATGACGTTGTTGTTGTTAACAATGCATTGCCCTGCCTGGAGTGTATGATCATTTCGAAGATCTTCATCAAGCTCTTCTAACAGGAGTCCAAGGAAACGTGCAGTTTCAACAGGGTTGGACCAGAGGGACAGAGGGGTTAGAAGAGTAGGTTCAATTGGACAATTGAAGAGATGTATTATTCAGTCTGGATAAGTAGGAGTTTATCCTCACACTGAATCCAGACCTAAGCTGTGCCATGGTGACTCTTGTCTTCTTCTTCAGCAATATCGGGTGGAGGACTGTTTAGAACGGCATTCACAGGTAGAGATCCGACAAAAGTGTCAACCGACTCGGTGTGAATGTCGGTTAGAGCCCGCTTATGATTCCGCAGATCAAACGGCAAAGTAATATGATGCCGGATCTCGTCATAATGCTTACGGAGATGTCCCCTTATGTCTCTCGGGGGCGGATCCGTGTCCAAAAGATGACGGTTTGGATGGAATTGCCGGCTAAGCATTCCCGTGTGCTCTTTTACATTGATCAGTTTTGCCTCTTGTAGTTCTGATAGCGGTATTTTGGCAGACTTGTAACTTCGTCCAGTTGGTGTTATGCACATTAGGCGACCATATGTAAGGGGTGTAAAAGTAGGTCGCCTCCCAGTTGGTGCACCCTGGGTAACGCTAAATGACCTATATAGCCTACACGGCTAGTTGCTTGTATTGCCGGTTCTACGAGAACGGTACCAGTACTTGTGCTGTACCCATCGTGCCGAAATGACCCGGGCCGTTTTCTTATAACGACCCGGCCAAGAGCAGTACACTTGGGGTGACCCTGTCTGACATTTAGGCAGGGCTACACCTCGCTACAACAACAACAACGGTGACACCCTCTGGTGGTGGGGGCTTCTTCGATAGATAGAAGTTAAACAGTGTCGGGGATAGGACACCACCCTGTGGCACCCCCTGTCTAATACGTCTAGGTTTTGATGTTGCGTTTCTGAAGTTGACCGACGTCTGTCGTCCATTCAAATAATTAGCGGTCCATCTCTTTAACCCATCAGGTATCTGTGTTTCGAAGAGATCTTGTATGAGAGGGGCATGGTTGACTGTGTCAAAAGCTTTCGACAGGTCAAGTGCCACTAACACAGTCCTGTGATTTGGTTGGTTTTGATTTAGGCCGCTATTTATTTGCGTTGTATGGCATTGAGTGCGGTGGTGGTGCTGTGCAGCTTACGGAAGCCATATTGATGACGAGGCAGGTGCATATTTGCAGTATAATACGGGAGCAAAATGGACTCTAGCGTCTTCACTACCGGCGACGAAAGTGATATAGGGCGATATGAATCGCTTATGTTTGGCGAATTTCGAGGTTTTAATAGTGGAACCACTCTCGCCTTTTTTCCATATTTCCTGAATGGCGAAAGTTCAAACAACATCCATCAAAATGCCGTTAGATGGCAACCCTGTCTGAAAATATCTTCTTTGGCCGAAAATACCTTTCATTTGATACCCATATTGGCATATCTTGTTCAATATTTAAAAAAAATTGAGATAGGTGGCAATCCTTTAAACCGACGGAAGTGGCAAAACCCAAGTAGAAAGTCTTATGCTATGGATACACACACGGAGATTATCTCCAATAAGTTTTCTTTAATCAGATCCAAATTTTACCCTGACACACAAAATTGAAGATTAACAATCGGCGCCATCTAGTGTTTTGGTTGTATTTCTGGCGGTTTAAAACTAGATGTCGCTGAGGATTGTTTATATTTTGGTGACATCTAGTGTCCACTAGCAGTAAAATCGTAATTTTGGTAAATTTTCTTGCTTGTTATGTTTATTTATCGGTGACAGTAGCGGTCAAATCGTAATTTCGTTTTCTGAAATCTGCTCAAATCTTCTTCATTTTTTGAGTTTATAATGAAGATTATACTCCAGTTAACTCCTAAAAGCCGAGTTAATTCGGAATTTGCGCTAATGTATCAGCCCTATTAGAATGAGGCATACTATCTATATGACAAATCTGATCCGAATGGCTTCGCCCGTCCCCGTCATATTGATCGATATACCCAGAAAAAAAGTGGATTTGGTCGTATAGTGTTAGTTACATATGTACGTACCGTTTTTCTCGTGTATTTGCACCAGGGATTTGAAACTCTGCTGCGCACGTGCCAAGCTGTATTGACCCTGTGATAAGGCCTAAGGTAGCGATTTAGAAATTCCAAAACAAAACACCAGAATAGTATTTCGTTTTGTTTGTTTTAACTTATATATCTTATTAACTATAAAAAAATAAATTACGTACCTTTGTAGGGCCAAATTGTATTCTGGCTTTGCCCTTTACAAGCGTTGCAGCGATTTGCATGATAACAGCTTCCACTGTGTAGGCGGAGCTCCAACCCTGTTTTGTCAGCAGTTCCATACAAATAGCACCGCCAACAAGCACATAACCGCCTAGAAAGAAATACATTTTAATATGTTTAAAAAAAATTAATTTTTTAGCCAAAAACTCACCAGATATAATCGGATGCACTACTCGTACGAATGGCGGTTCAAATGGATAGGTTTCTTTGAATATTATATTCAACAGTATACTATCTTTGCCTTCCTTCTCTTTGAGCAATACCAAATCGTTGTGTAGCGGGCTATCGGGATCCACAGATTTCAGGCGTATATTCCATTCATATATTGAATCATTTACCAATTCTATGGAGTACATGTGACTCTTAAACGAATCGGAGCGGTAAATGTCACGCAACTCTTTCATGAGACGATCGGTCGCTTGCACGGAACCGGACACGGAACCCTGCAAAAAAAAATTATATTATAGAGATGTGTTTGAAAATTTTGCTATTTTTGATTGTAAGAAGTAAAATTGAAGACTACACCATTTCAAGTTGGATTTTAGAAAGTGTCAGTTGAATTTTAGAAAAATTAATTGGATTTTAGAAAGCGTTAATTAGATTTTGGATGGCGTTATTTGGATTTCAGAAAGTGTCAGTTGGATTTTAGAAAAGTTAATTGGATGTTAGAAAGAGTCAATTGGATTTTGGATGGCGTTATTTGGATTTTAGAAAGCTTCAGTTGGATTTTAGAAAACTGAAAAAATTTAAATTCTTGCTTTCTAAACTCCAATTGACGCTCTCCAGCATCCAATTGACAATTCCAAAATCCAACTACCGCTTTCTAACCCCTCTGTCCCTCTGGACAAACCCTGTTGAAACTGCACGTTTCCTTGGACTCCCCTTAGAAGAGCTTGATGAAGATCTTCGGAATGATCATACACTCTAGACAGGGCAATGCATTGTTAACAACAACAACAACAACAACCGCTTTCTAAAATCCAATTGACTATTCTAAACTCCAATTAACGCTTTCTAAAATCCAATTGACAATTCTAAAATCCAACTAACGCTTTCTAAACTCCAACTTAAAAAGGGTGTAGTCCCGACAGGTGAAAATCCTCAGGCGTTATACAGACGTTTGCTCCTCTGCGGGTTAAAGGTTTAGAGTATGTCTGGGGCAGGTTTGTCTGTCGTAAGAGGTGACTAAAATCCACTTCGGTTACTTGTTCAACGAAATCGTTCCCGGTCGGGCTGCTACCGGAAAGGTGCTATTCCCTGGAACCTACGACCCTGTCTAGTCGGAAGATCCACTTAGAAAAAGTTACGTGACGAACCAGATACGGTTGTACTGATGCTGTCGGCCCATAAAAGTGTCGGCGTCGATGAGAACGTACTTAAGATCAGTGCAACCCGCTTTGCACCGTCACGCCCCATTCCATGGATGTATCCGCCGATCAAGCAAGGCGAAGTACTGTTATAACAATAAAAAAAATTTCTGTTCAGGGTGGTACTCCGGTATTTTCCAGTACGAAAGGTATAGCATTTTCAATTCGAAGGAACCATTTTCAAATGAAGTGAAACCTTTTTCAAGTCGAAAGAAACTATTTTCAAGTCAAATAAAACCATTTTCAAGTCAAATGAAATCATTTTCAAGTCAAACGAAACCATTTTCAAGTCAAATGAAACCTTTTTGAAACTTCATTTGAAAAAGGTTTCATTCGACCTGAAAATGCTATATCAGGAATCAAAGTTATACGGGTTAGCTCTCTCAATAGCTCCAGTGTATGGAAATGATTCTTGAGGAGGTGGTAGCAGGTAGCTCTAACACAAAAAGTTAAGAGACTAAAACCCCAGATTAGCAGAAGTGGCGAAAGGTATTATTCTCTTGGGATCTTTGACGCTAAGTCCAAAGGGGGGAGGTCGGTCCGTGTTAACTGGGATTGGATGCGAGCTGAGTTGGATGGTAAATGATAAATGAAATTGGTGTTAAAGTACCTTAACGTTTGTCAGTTGGCTCCAGATAAGACCTTCCCCAATGAAACTAATCTCCTTGTTGGACCCCAAAACTAAATAGATACAGGAAGCTTTAAAAAAAACTTAGTAGTGCAAAGGCATAGAAGGGGAACTTAAATGTGATTCTTACAAATCAAAAAGAACCTTCTAGAGAGATTTCTGCAGCGGTATGGAATTGCTATCAGAGGGTTCTAGATCAAGTACAATTTTATCCAAATCGCCTGTTAGTGCAGTGGTTTGTTTGAAAAGGTCAGATGGGCCATTGAAGCTGCTAGTTTCCTAGGACTTCCGTTAGAAGGGATTGATGCAATTTCTGAAATGGTGGTATCGGCTAGTCAGCCCAAAATGCGATTACTATAACAACAACCCTAGTAGGCACTGTTAATAGCGTATAAAAATTGCATTTCATATTTTCTTGCTTCAAAAGAAATACATTTAAAAATAGAAGAGTCGACTGCATGCGCTCATTTAACTCACCTTTAAATAGTCTTGCCTTTGACTTTGTCGCAGTCTTTCTAATGTGGCCAGGTGTTCAACTTCCATTTCATCCTTCTGTAGAATTGAATGAAGAAAAAAAAAGAAAACAATTATTACAATACACACAAACATACACATTTATATGCATTTGAAAGCTAAATATAGCTTTTATAGTTTACCTCCACTTTATTCGCGCTTCGCACATCATCCATTTCTAATGGCAGATCTTCATCGCCCTCACTCTCTTGTTCACTCTCACAAACTAGATCTTCCACCTCATCTTGATCCGAATCGATATCCTCGATCTGATGCGCTGCGGGCTGTTGATGTAATGGTGACGCACTTTGAGGTGGCAATTGGAACGGTATGGTGAGGTTATCGATATCGGGTGGCAGTGGTACATTATGCAGGCGGCACAATTCACGTAGCAATATACCAACCTATAAACAAACAAACAAACAATCAAATAAACAAATAAAGATATTCAAGTATAAACAACAAGTGCATAACTGCATTATGAGAGTGTGCGTCAAGTGGCGAGCGCAACCAAAACTGATAAACCAAAAGCAACGAAATGAAAATAAATACAACACCATAGACAACAAGTAAGGAGAGGTAAGTGCGAGCGAGGCCGTATATTTTATAGCCAGCTGTTGGTTTTAATAATATGGCGGCATGAAATAAGACGAGTAACGGCGATGTACTGTAGCCCTAACCGCATGTCTAGTATAGAAACCGAGATCTTTTAAAAAAAAAGTAGATTACTGTATTTATGCAGCGGCCCTGCAGTCCTGTTAATATTCCCGTTAGGATTCTAAAACTGTTCTTGGCGAGGTTGATCAGGATCTTGTATCGCCTCGTGTTATATCCCCCAGAAAATATTTCTGCTTACCCCAGCTCTGTCGTTTGGGACCAGTGCTAATCTTTCATGTGTTTCCCATCCTGGCATAGCATATCTCTGATGCTGTGTTTTCCTATTGCTATGCCAACTTTCAGATTTCTCTTTCCCTTGGCGGTGTTCCTAGTTGCCAGGCGATTTGCTCCCTCTACGCATTCAAGCACTAGTGTAGAATTTACATGGAGGAGCTACATCACCAAGATTTACCTGTTATACTTCCTAAATATCTAAATAAAAGCTTGAAATAAAATATGACTTCGAGAGAGATGACCGAGAGCTTCACTTTGTCAAGGAAATTATAAGCGTCTTACTGGGGTTGATGTCCAGTCCCATTGTGGTGCACCATTCCTTAGTAGTCAAGCTCAGTGCTCTCTGAATATATCAGACAGGCTCTCTTGAACTTTGCTCTTGCGATGAGCACAATGTTATTTCATTGTCTGTTAGTAGTTGCAAGAGTTCCGTCACCGACTAGACTTAATAGGAGGGGTGACAGGGCATCGTCTTGTGGTCAGCCCTTCGTTCTCCTGTGCTATATGGTGTTGGCTTCCACGTATATTTCGGCCTTCCCTGTGCGAAGTAAAGCCTCCATACACACTCTAATAGGGCTTTGAACTTCTCTCCTTCAGATAGCCCGGCTAACACTGATGCACAATGGGAAATAATTGAAGTTTACTGTTTATACAGTTGGACAGTTGCTGCCCGGGATATAGCGGTAAAAGCTTCCATTTGATCTCATTGTCTATAATGTTCTCGATTGATTTAAGAGCAAAGAAAGTTAGACTGATTGGTCTGAATGAAGGTATAAAGAAGAGAACGGAATCAAACACTGAAGATTCCGGATCGCCGAGACAGGTTTGTTATATACATCTAGTATAAATACCACTTTTTATGTGGGAAAATTGGACCAAAGTCTACCCTATTTCCAAATTCAGTGAAACAATCCTGATTCACGGAACTAGTTTGTCCCAATCTAAATTTGGCCTGCGTCATTTATTGACGCTTAACCGCCTAGGCGATTTTGGCCGTTTCGTAGCAAAGCACACCAGTCACTGCTTTTTAGCGATAACTGACGCCAATAGGAAACCCCAAGGGAGTTCAAGACATCCTCCACTTGTTATTTAATTCCTCTGCTGCCGAATTCGGTTGTCTTTGTCCATTCGCATAACATGACCTAGCCAACGGAGCCTTTGGGCTTTAATGCGCTGAACTATGGTCAGGTCTGCGTAAAGCCTGTACAGCTGATCGTTAAATTTCGTTCGATACTCGCCGTTGAAATCACGGGAAGGACCAAAAGTCTTCCGGAGAACTTTTCTCTCAAATGCTCCAAGGGCCATCTCATACCATCCCATTACAATCTACCTTCAGGTAAAAACACTGCAGCTGGGTATATAAATGATTGATTGTCGCCACAGATGCTAAATGCTTTGATGTTTTTTGTTCTCTTTTTTGTAAATGTACTTGCATTTGAATATGTACATATCGGTCGACATTTTTTTGCGACCGGAGCTGGTACTGCTACTGTGCGCGTTGGCGATGGCGTATAACTAGGCGCGCCACTGGTGGTCTCTGTGTGTAAATTTGCTTCCTAAGTTCACTCACCTGATTTATAACATGATTATCACGTCCACTCGTATTGCTAAGTATTTGCACGGCATTTGTTACACTCGTCTCTTCACTCTCGGCAAACCAAACTGGTGGTGAGGATGGATACGTTTCCTGCGAAAATAAACAAATAATGAGGGGAAGAATTAATTAAAGTAAAGCTAACAACTTATCGATGTATTTATAAATGTATCAATTTAAAAACAGAAATAGCTGTGAGCAGCATAATATAGCTGTTGTTTTCAGACAATTTCTCTTTTCCACCCTTCTAGTGAGATTCAAGTTAAGATTACGTGCATAAGGTCATGCTAAACAAGTAAGCGAGTCTTCGTGTGGATTCCGGAATTGAATAACCTACATCTAGTTAGGGATCGGGCATGTTTTATATCAAAATTTGGGACGTGGAGCAAGATTCCACAGCCGCCAGACATCACTTATTTTATAAAGGATGAAAGTATGTATAACTTCAGGATAGTCCTCCCCGAATCTGTAACGAATGTGAAATTTCGAACCTGTACCTATGGCAGGGATGTATATAGATACCAGGGATGAAAGTCGCCAAAAAATGACCACCCTAACCTCACTTAATATATAATAGATGATTTTGAAAAATTTGTCGTAGAATACCACCTTCAGTTAGAATGAAGTGTTGTTCGACCCGTACTAGTGACAGTACTCCAGTAAGTGTCCGATCTTTGAGGTGTCTGTATGAAGCTTTTGTCATATGACGAAGTCTGAAAATGCCAAATACTATTTAAGGGTAGTGTTCTACTAAACATGTCTAAAGATCCGCCATTTAGAACAGCCTAGGTTGGAAAAACTCGCGTAAAACAGTGAACTAGAAGTAAGAATGAAAGAAAACTGAGGAATTTTCATAATTCTTACGGCGATTTCTCATGTTTGAGCAGGTTGGTCCCACTTTGGCTGCTTTTAAATAGCGAATCTTTAAACACGTGTCACAGAATACTACCCGCAAGTAGTATAAGGCATTTTTAGGCTTCGTATCATGGAAAAAACATCAGGCAGACAACTCAAAGCTGAAATATTTTCATAATTCTTACTGCGCTTTCACATTTTTGAGCGGGTCGGTCCAACTTTGGCTACTTTTAAATAGCGCATATTTACACACGTGTCACAGAATACTACCCGCAAGTTGTATCGGGCATTTTTAGACTTCATCCCATGACCAAAATGGGTACAATTGATCTCTATAGGACATGATCAAGCAAATTTGGACAACCTGCTTAAACATGTGAAGGCGCCGTAGGAATTCTAAAAATTCCTCTGCTTTGACGTGTCTGGCTTAAGTTTTTTCCATGGGACGAAGTCTAAAAATATCTGATACCACTTAAGGGTAGTCTTCTACGACACATGTGAAAATATCTGCCCTTTAAAAGCAGCCCAAGTTAGACCAACCCGCTTAAACAAGCGAAAGCGCAGTAAGAATCAGTAAAATTCCTCAGTTTTGGGGTGTCTGGCTGAAGTTTTTGTCATGGGACGAAGTCTACAAATATCTGATACCACTTAAGGGAAGTCTTCTACGATACATGTGAAAATATCTGTCCTTTAAAGGTAGCCAAAGTTGGGCCAACTTGCTTAAACCAGTGAAATCGCAGTAAAAATTAGGAAAACTCCTCAGTTTTGGGGTGTCTGGCTGAAGTTTTTGCCATGGGGCGAAGTCTAAAAATGACTGATACCAATTAAGGGTAGTGTTGTACGACACATGTGTAACGATCCGCCATTTAAAAGCAGCCAAAGCTGTTTAAACTCGCTTAAACATGTCTAAGCGCATTAAAAATTATGAAAAGTCCCTGTGCTTTGAGGAGACTCCTGCAGTTTTTTTCATGGGATGAAGTCTGGAAATACCTGATAATACTTAGTGTAGTGTTTTACGACACATGTGCAAAAATCCGTCATTTTAACATAGCCAAAGTTGAAAAAACTCGCTTAAACAAGTGAAATCGATGTAAGAATTGCAAAAATTCCCGAGTTTTGAGGCGTCTGGCTGAAGTTTTTGTCATAGGATGATGCCTGGAAATGGCTGATTCTACTTAAGGGTAGTGTTGTGTGACACATGTGTAAAGATCCGCTTTTTAAAAGCTGCCAAAGTGTGACCAATCCGCTCAAACGGGTGAAAGCGCAGTAAGAATTATGATAATTCCCGAGTTTTGAGGTTTCTGGCTGAAGGTTTTGCCATGGGACGATGTCTAAAAATGCTTGATAATACTTGAGGGTAGTGTTCAAAATACAAAGATGGGAAAAAATTGGGTAGTTAAAAGCAGCCAAAGTTGGCCAAATCTGTTAAATTGTTAAAACGGAATAAATTTTCATTTCATTTTCAAAATCCGCGAACTTAGGGTGTCTGGCTGGAGCATAGACCATGGTACGGGTCTAACAACACTTGATGCTAACGCGGGGTGGTAATCTACGACAAATATGTGAAAATCATCCATCAGAAAATAAGTGAAGTTAGGGTCATTTTTTTGCGACTTTGATCCCCGATATCTAGACCCAAGACCTAGGTACAGCTTTGAAATTTTCACATTCGTTCTAGATTCGGGGAGGACTATCCAACAGTATTGGTTTCATCCATCATAAAATAAGTGATGTCTGGCGGCCCTGGGATCTTGGTCTAGTACTCTAGACACAATAGGACACCGGCCTCTTTTTTTTTTAATTACATAAAACCCTGCTAGAAATTAGTGACTGCTGGGTCAGCTAGTAATCACAATAAAAGCCAGTTAGCGAAGTGTCGCTGAATGACACGTTAAGCCTTTCATAATTACTCACTGACTCATACTTATAAAGGTAGCTCTTTTTGCGTTTTGTATCAATGAAAGGGAGTAAGTAAATCAACGTTGAAGCTTGCACGTAGCATAACTAACGTTTTTGTTTACTTCTATGAACGAAAGCAGTCTACGAAAGCGTAATCACGTTTTCTTTTTTCGAGAAAAAAAAAACTTGATCCGATTCTGGTGTACACTCAACCAAAATTGTTCTCTAATCTAAAAATGCAATAACTATACAATAAGATATGAGTGTCAAGTTAGCTAAGCACCCTAATGCAATCGAGTCGGGACCAGGTGGATAATTTGCCGTTATTTTGCCGTGATTTTGCCGGGAAAGAATTAATTTTGCCGTGTAATTTTTTCCCGGAATTTTGGGGTGCTTTGCTAACTTGATATCAACTTAGCTAAGCACCCTAATGAAAACGGTGTTAGAGACAAGATATCGAAACCGGACTTGTTTCATATTTTGCCGTTATTTTGCCGTGATTTTGCCGGGAAAGAATTAATTTTGTCGGGCAATTATTTTTGGACTTTTTCATATACGAAGTTTCGCGTCAACTTAGCTAAGCGCCCTAATGAAAACGGTGTTAGAGACAAGATATCGAAACCGGACTTGTTTCATATTTTGCCGTTATTTTGCCGTGATTTTGCCGGGAAAGAATTAATTTTGTCGGGCAATTATTTTTGGACTTTTTCATATACGAAGTTTCGCGTCAACTTAGCTAAGCACCCTAATGAAAACGGTGTCAGAGACAAGATATCGAAACCGGACTTGTTTCATATTTTGCCGTTATTTTGCCGTGATTTTGCCGGGAAAGAATTAATTTTGTCGGGCAATTATTTTTGGACTTTTTCATATACGAAGTTTCGCGTCAACTTAGCTAAGCACCCTAATGAAAACGGTGTTCGAGACAAGATATCGAAACCGGACTTGTTTCATATTTTGCCGTTATTTTGCCGTGATTTTGCCGGGAAAGAATTAATTTTGCCTGGTAATTTTTTCCCGGAATTTTGGGGTGCTTTGCCAACTTGATATCAACTTAGCTAAGCACCCTAATGAAAACGGTGTTAGAGACAAGATATCGAAACCGGACTTGTTTCATATTTTGCCGTTATTTTGCCGTGATTTTGCCGGGAAAGAATTAATTTTGTCGGGCAATTATTTTTGGACTTTTTCATATACGAAGTTTCGCGTCAACTTAGCTAAGCACCCTAATGAAAACGGTGTTAGAGACAAGATATCGAAACCGGACTTGTTTCATATTTTGCCGTTATTTTGCCGTGATTTTGCCGGGAAAGAATTAATTTTGTCGGGCAATTATTTTTGGACTTTTTCATATACGAAGTTTCGCGTCAACTTAGCTAAGCACCCTAATGAAAACGGTGTTAGAGACAAGATATCGAAACCGGACTTGTTTCATATTTTGCCGTTATTTTGCCGTGATTTTGCCGGGAAAGAATTAATTTTGTCGGGCAATTATTTTTGGACTTTTTCATATACGAAGTTTCGCGTCAACTTAGCTAAGCACCCTAATGAAAACGGTGTTAGAGACAAGATATCGAAACCGGACTTGTTTCATATTTTGCCGTTATTTTGCCGTGATTTTGCCGGGAAAGAATTAATTTTGCCTGGTAATTTTTTCCCGGAATTTTGGGGTGCTTTGCTAACTTGATATCAACTTAGCTAAGCACCCTAATGAAAACGGTGTTAGAGACAAGATATCGAAACCGGACTTGTTTCATATTTTGCCGTTATTTTGCCGTGATTTTGCCGGGAAAGAATTAATTTTGTCGGGCAATTATTTTTGGACTTTTTCATATACGAAGTTTCGCGTCAACTTAGCTAAGCACCCTAATGAAAACGGTGTTAGAGACAAGATATCGAAACCGGACTTGTTTCATATTTTGCCGTTATTTTGCCGTGATTTTGCCGGGAAAGAATTAATTTTGTCGGGCAATTATTTTTGGACTTTTTCATATACGAAGTTTCGCGTCAACTTAGCTAAGCACCCTAATGAAAACGGTGTGAGAGACAAGATATCGAAACCGGACTTGTTTCATATTTTGCCGTTATTTTGCCGTGATTTTGCCGGGAAAGAATTAATTTTGTCGGGCAATTATTTTTGGACTTTTTCATATACGAAGTTTCGCGTCAACTTAGCTAAGCACCCTAATGAAAACGGTGTTAGAGACAAGATATCGAAACCGGACTTGTTTCATATTTTGCCGTTATTTTGCCGTGATTTTGCCGGGAAAGAATTAATTTTGTCGGGCAATTATTTTTGGACCTTTTCATATACGAAGTTTCGCGTCAACTTAGCTAAGCACCCTGATGAAAACGGTGTTAGAGACAAGATATCGCAACCGGACTTGTTTCATATTTTGCCGTGATTTTGCCGGGAAAGAATTAATTTTGCCGGGTAATTTTTTCCCGGAATTTTGGGGTGCTTTGCTAACTTGATATCAACTTAGCTAAGCACCCTAATGAAAACGGTGTTAGAGACAAGATATCGAAACCGGACTTGTTTCATATTTTGCCGTTATTTTGCCGTGATTTTGCCGGGAAAGAATTAATATTGTCGGGCAATTATTTTTGG
>CAXKVI010000005.1:12239461-12268983 GCA_964058755.1 Campiglossa producta | reverse complement strand
AACAAGTCCGGTTTCGATATCTTGTCTCGAACACCGTTTTCATTAGGGTGCTTAGCTAAGTTGACGCGAAACTTCGTATATGAAAAAGTCCAAAAATAATTGCCCGACAAAATTAATTCTTTCCCGGCAAAATCACGGCAAAATAACGGCAAAATATGAAACAAGTCCGGTTTCGATACCTTGTCTCTAACACCGTTTTCATTAGGGTGCTTAGCTAAGTTACCGCGAAACTTCGTATATGAAAAAGTCCAAAAATAATTGCCCGACAAAATTAATTCTTTCCCGGCAAAATCAAGGCAAAATCACGGCAAAATAACGGCAAAATATGAAACAAGTCCGGTTTCGATATCTTGTCTCTAACACCGTTTTCATTAGGGTGCTTAGCTAAGTTGACGCGAAACTTCGTATATGAAAAAGTCCAAAAATAATTGCCCGACAAAATTAATTCTTTCCCGGCAAAATCACGGCAAAATAACGGCAAAATATGAAACAAGTCCGGTTTCGATATCTTGTCTCTAACACCGTTTTCATTAGGGTGCTTAGCTAAGTTGATATCAAGTTAGCAAAGCACCCCAAAATTCCGGGAAAAAATTACCCGGCAAAATTAATTCTTTCCCGGCAAAATCACGGCAAAATAACGGCAAAATATGAAACAAGTCCGGTTGCGATATCTTGTCTCTAACACCGTTTTCATTAGGGTGCTTAGCTAAGTTGACGCGAAACTTCGTATATGAAAAAGTCCAAAAATAATTGCCCGACAAAATTAATTCTTTCCCGGCAAAATCACGGCAAAATAACGGCAAAATATGAAACAAGTCCGGTTTCGATATCTTGTCTCTAACACCGTTTTCATTAGGGTGCTTAGCTAAGTTGACGCGAAACTTCGTATATGAAAAAGTCCAAAAATAATTGCCCGACAAAATTAATTCTTTCCCGGCAAAATCACGGCAAAATAACGGCAAAATATGAAACAAGTCCGGTTTCGATATCTTGTCTCTAACACCGTTTTCATTAGGGTGCTTAGCTAAGTTGACGCGAAACTTCGTATATGAAAAAGTCCAAAAATAATTGCCCGACAAAATTAATTCTTTCCCGGCAAAATCACGGCAAAATAACGGCAAAATATGAAACAAGTCCGGTTTCGATATCTTGTCTCTAACACCGTTTTCATTAGGGTGCTTAGCTAAGTTGATATCAAGTTAGCAAAGCACCCCAAAATTCCGGGAAAAAATTACCCGGCAAAATTAATTCTTTCCCGGCAAAATCACGGCAAAATAACGGCAAAATATGAAACAAGTCCGGTTGCGATATCTTGTCTCTAACACCGTTTTCATTAGGGTGCTTAGCTAAGTTGACGCGAAACTTCGTATATGAAAAAGTCCAAAAATAATTGCCCGACAAAATTAATTCTTTCCCGGCAAAATCACGGCAAAATAACGGCAAAATATGAAACAAGTCCGGTTTCGATATCTTGTCTCTAACGCCGTTTTCATTAGGGTGCTTAGCTAAGTTGATATCAAGTTAGCAAAGCACCCCAAAATTCCGGGAAAAAATTACCCGGCAAAATTAATTCTTTCCCGGCAAAATCACGGCAAAATAACGGCAAAATATGAAACAAGTCCGGTTGCGATATCTTGTCTCTAACACCGTTTTCATTAGGGTGCTTAGCTAAGTTGATATCAAGTTAGCAAAGCACCCCAAAATTCCGGGAAAAAATAACACGGCAAAATTAATTCTTTCCCGGCAAAATCACGGCAAAATAACGGCAAATTATCCACCTGGTCCCGACTCGATTGCATTAGGGTGCTTAGCTAACTTGACGCTCATCAATAAGATAGTAGTTAAGCCTAACTCAAGAGTTACAATACAAATGTTGTCCATTATTTTTTCGAGAGAAGAAAACGCCATGAGTGTCAGCAGTTGAAATATGATTCACAATTGGGAAATATTTTTAAGTAAAATTACATTTTACTTAAAAACTTTCCTTGTTAAGAGTCTGGGCAAGCATCATGATATTTCGATATATTTATCGATAATAGTTATAGGTCAAAATGTGGTTTCGCGTAAACTTTCGAATATTCGCAGAAAATTGGTATCAAACGAAAGGGGAAGGCCACAGGTTTCACTTGGACTTTGCTTCATCTATGCAAACACCTATTTTGAGAACGGCTGGACCGGGCACATAAAACTAACTTTGGAGGGTACATTTTGTAACCGTTCGAGATGGTTATACGCTAAAAAAATAACGGTATTTGAATAGGTTTTGGAGATATCCCTCGATATGTGTACCAGGGCAACCTTAGAAAGTGTTCATTCAATATTGGCATCAAATGAGAGGTAACTATAGGTGCGTCAAGCTGGACCCCCCACTTTTGGGGTTTTAAAAAAAGTACTTAAAAATTGAGCACAAAATTTTTTTTTTTGGGAACAAATTAGCACATAAATAGCACATAATTCCTGGCTATTCAAATTTAAAATCCGTCGTGGGGGGGGTCCAGCTTGACGCACCTGGTAACTATTGTTTTTTAAAATGGTGTAGTTAGTTTTTAGTCCAATATGAGACCCCGTTTTCGAAATATTGATCAAAGCGTCAACCCGGAGGGTGGTAAGTGATTCAACAAATTTTAGCTATTTTTTCCATATAAGATCAAGGTTTCTACATTGATATTGACCAAAACGTGGACCAGGAGTGGAGCTAGAAGTTTTTTGTGAAAAATGGGTCTAAAAAGGGGTTGATGAGATTTTTTAAGATTGAGAAAGGGATAGGCATATGGATGACAATTAGAAAGCAATATGAAAAGACAAAAGCATATGAACAGGATGAAGGGTGGGTGGACGGGAAGAAGGATGTGGAGCTGAAAAGAGGAGAGCGCGTCACATATTTTAAATACAAACAAGTTAATGTTTGGGCAGGACAACGTCTTTCGCGTCTTCTACTTTAGAATAACTTTTTTAAGCGATCAATGGGGACTTTTAAAAGATTTTCCTGAAGCTTCCTAAAAAAATTTAGCTCTGTGTTAATTTTTGTTATTTCAAATGTTTAATTTGACCGGACTATAATTAAAGTGGTCATAATAAACGAATTTGACCTGAGAATGCAAAAATATTTGGAGATGTTATCGACACTTTAAAGTGACTTTTAACTACAGCTTTTGTAACTGGTAAAGAAGAAATTACGGAGCATGTACATATAATGTATATTTTGAACACTGCTTCGCAATTTTACGCAAAATCTGTATCATATTCTTAACTTGCATAAGCCATTTATTAACCAACATATTAAATATTTTCAGCTAAAGGTATGTGGAATGTCACCACATTTCAGATGGGACAACTTGGATGCGTTCTTAAATTACAAAAATTATCTCACATGCCCAAAAGCTAAAGAAACAAGTATTTCGTAGCTCATACAACTTTGCATACAATTCAGAGATGATACCTTGTGCTTTGTGTGTGGGACAGACAGGCATGAGGATACACTAAAAAGCAGAGCAAGTGAAGAATAAAAGTAACAAATGTGAGAGAACGTGTAAAGTAATTTAACCTTTAATTGGAGCATTGAACCGGACTGGAGCAGCAGAAAGTGCAGCGAATCATAATTTATATTTAAGGCCAAAAAAGAGAAAGAAAAATAAACAGAACAAGGAAGAAAAAACAACACAACTGCTGTAAGATTTAACGGTGAAAAATTTGCAAAAAAAAAAACAATCTTTTTAGATATATAAAAAGCAGCGCAACACACATCACGAATGAAAACAAAAACAAAATAAGAGCCTGAAAATATAAAAAACATATGTGCAGGTACAAAGTAGGTAGGTTTGTAGCTGTAAAGAGGCCAACAGATGTGAAAGAAGGGAGGTTTTCTTTATGCAGACAACCTGGGAACAAGAATTTTAAAACAGTCAATCGGTGTGTGTGTGTATTTTCGAATAGTTTTAAAAAGAAGAGACATAGGCTGTTGTTATTTGCTGTCACAGCAAGAGAAATAAATGCCAAAAGGACTTATCAAAGATAAGGGCAATGTCACCTACTTTTTTGCCTACCTAGTACCTGATTAACAAAATGTTGCTCGCAATAACAGCAAGTGACGCACGTACATATATGAACAGAAATCTCAATAATAGGGTTGCAAAAAGAGGCAAACAAATAATAAGCGACTTACAATACGAGCTCAAATAGCTGTAAAAAGCAAAGCACAGTGATTCGGCTCCATACTTTTTTTGCAAAAGGAGTGGTCCTAAGTTATTGAAATTTTGCCCACATCTCATATGTGAGCTAGTTAAAAATAAACTTCAAAAATGGTTCAAAACGGTGAACCCGTCCCTTGCATCCACCAAAAAAAAAAAAAAAACATTTCGTCGCTACTAACGAAGGCTAGCACGGTTCGTTGTTTGCGTGGAATACAAGCATGGTTCGTTCTTTGCGTGGAAGACTAACACGCCTCAGTTCTATGCGAACTATGATAGTCTTCCACGCAGACAACGAACCGTGCTAGTCTTCGTTGGGGGCGACGATTTAGGCTTTAGTTACGTTAGATCTCAAGTTGAGAACTAAAGGGCCTCTCAAACCTCAAGCGTTTTTTCGCAACATCGAACAAAATTGTATTTCCTAACTAGCGCAGATATCAATTTCAGTGACCTAGAACAGACCTATTTTTTCCAAAAAAAACTTTGGAGCCAACCCACTGTGTGCCGCCAGTATTTGACAGAAACACACACTATTAAGGATACGAAAAAACAAAGAAGTAAAAATAATAATAAACGAGAAAAATGAGCGACCTACAATAGAGCACAATCAGCTGAACAAAGCAATGTTGCTAAGCACACACACAAACATCCGCTCACATATGATTTGGTAGACAGGTTTAATACTGCACAGGATTGTAGTGCACAATGTCAAGGAGCAGGAGCAATGTAAAAATGTATGTTGAACAGAAATGAAAGTTAGTACATATTAATATTGATATTTTTACCCAAAAAAATATTTGCTCACATAAAGTGGTCTATTCTAATCATAGGAAGGGAGTTTTAAAATAATTTCTTGCTGGGAACAAAGTGGTTCTCAAAAAATCCATCAGAGCCCCTTTTCAGGCAATTTAAAATTTGTTAACGCCTGTAAATTTTAGAATCTAAAAGAAACATTTTTTACAACTTCGTATAAGTAAGAATTTTGTGAGCTTCGTAGATACATTACTCTGATTCCAAATAGAATAGTAAAGTAAGCACTTATCAAAATTGTGAAAAACGCGGCGCAATGTGATCGCACTGTCACTTTGCAAAGCCACAATACGCATGTTACAAATGCATACAGAAAAACAATACAAACAATAGGTCTGATCCCGTACTCCAATTTGATAGTCAGAAACAGTCACGAACTACAGGAAAGTGATCCCGTACGCCACTTTTCTGACTGGTGAGAGCAGAAAATTGTGTGCTCTTTAGTCAGAGAGTTGCAGGATTTAGTCAGAAGATTTTTTGCTGGTAAATTCTGAACACTTGTTGTAGAACTGTCAACTGTCCCGTACTTCTTGGTATTGCCCTCGCACTGAGAGCGGATTTTCTAAATTTGACAGTTATACTAGTTTTTGTCAGAAAAGTAAAGGATCAGACCTAATAAATGAAAACAATATGTATGTATGTATTTAAGTTTTTCAGGTCGTATAGATTGGACAAATATATTTTTATCTTTATACACTTGATGCGCAAATTGCATATTGTACACCACGTTTTTCAAAGCTTTGCATATAAAATAATACACTTTTATTTAGCTTGAACGAACATAATCTATGTAGGTCATATATAAACATTTTGTAAATCAGGTGTTATACCTACATATAAGGTGGTCATTGAAATATTATTAAAAAATATATGCGAACTAACTTTATATTAAACTATGTAGCTTCAAACCGCGGTCTCGCTCGTACCTATGTATGTGATAGCTATATTTTATAGCTTGGTCTATCAATATCCCTATACCTATCCTTATTCCTAACCCTATCTTTATCCCAATCCCTATCTGTAATCATATTCCTTTCCCTTTTCCTATTTGTATCTCTATCCCTATCTGTTCGGGGAAAACTATCACCATTTCTCTCCCTATCCCTATCCATATCCCTATCCCTGAGACCCATATTCCACAAACACCTTATAGGGCCACATCGGGTACAAGTTTAGATCAATATCTCGAAAACATGGTCTTGTACTAGGGGCTAATAACTTTACCATGTTAAAACACCTTTCGTTTGTCACCCAAATCTATTGTACGAACATGTTATAAGGTTGCTCTGGCAAACTTTTTGTGGGATATAAGTATGTATGTCTAAAACCTTTCCAAATCTAAGATCAAATTTTCATTTTATTCGACCTCAAAAGACCTTTTCGGACCAGAAAAAAGCGGACTTCAAAATAAATATTTGTATAGAAAATTTATTTGAAACGAGAAAAGGATGATATGGGAGAAATTGAAAGGAAAGAGAGAAAAGGAAAGTTGTAACGGGAAAAAGAACTGACACCACCCGAAATAGAAACGAAGCGAAGAACGCCGCTTAAGCAGAAAAGGGAACCAGCTATAGATGCGTTCGGTGAAGACAAAAATAATCAGACATTTCGTGACATAGCAAACAACAACAAAAAATTCAAACTTCGAACTATTAGTCAATGAGAAACGTAACAGTTTTTTTCCTGCAAGTTTCTATTGATTTCTGTTCGAAGAAAACTTTGCAAATTTGAGAGAGTTTACAAAATTATTTATTACTGAAAACTCTTGCAAATTTTTTGCAACGAACGGATCTTATAACTAAAACGAAATCAAAGCCAAAACAAGAGCCTCAGCTGAAATCGGAATCCGGGCAAGCAAGGCACCCCTGCAATGTTTTTGTAGATACTCCAAGCAAGCAAGCGAGAACTGAAATAGAAACTTTGAATCAAATGCTAATGAACCACTTTGAATCCGTTGAGAATTCTTAATTTTTAATTTCGACAATGCGTTCTATTCTTAAAATTCTTTGAAAATGTATGCTCGCCTTAAACAGCATACATCATCTGTAATCTTGTACCTATTCGCTTCATTCTGTAGTTCCACTCGCTACATGGTCAAGAAAGTGTGATAACAACGAACCTTACCAAAATTATTTGTATGCGTATGCTTCAAAATTATGTGCCAACTTGCATGTTCGACAAGGGCAGGTACAACTTGCATTAGACTGGGTCAGTCTGGCAGTATTAAAACGTTACAAAAAGTTTCGAATTCTTATAAGTGGTAGACTGCTAGACAAACCGTCAAGAAATGAATCGTTTTTGTTGTTGTAACGACAAAAAAAACACTCCCGAAGTTTTTGGGGAGTTATGTACAATGCTTGGATGGTTGTGATGCCAATACGCTCCTGTTCTCTGATACGGTACATCCCGACTGTCGTCGTAGCAATTTGATGTTACCGGTTGTTGTTGTTGAAGCGAGGTGTAGCCCTGAATAAATGTCAAACAGGGTCACCCCGAGTGTATTGCTCTTGGCCGGGTCGATATAAGAAAACGGCTCGGGTCGTTTCGGTGGAACCTTCTAGGTCATTTTATCCCTTTTTCCGAAAGAAAGGAGAATATGGGTAATGAGAGGCATCATATCCATAAATCAACCATACAGTTAGCACGTCATTACCTATATGCATCTTTTTACCTTTTACGGCCGGTATGACTACCTTCGGTATATTCCAAAACCTTAACCCGCAAGGGTTGAGATGAATCGTCTGTGTGGGTTGTATAGCAATAGAGAATGAGCCAGTTTCTCTTTATCGAATTTTCCGTAAATCGAAAGGAACTTTCTATCCTTTGGCCATTGAAGTAAGAGAAGTTACACTATATTAAGGTCTAAACTTTGGGGCTGGTTTATCGGACAGATACATACATACATCATAAAGTTTAGTTGAAAAAACGGCCAACTTCTGGGCTTAATGAAACCGTTCTCATGGTAGTCGGGCTAGTACCGCAAGGGGATAAGTACAAGAGAATATCGGATTCATATCCGGCAAAGAACTGGCACTAGTTGTCAGAATAACACAAGAGGCAGGCGTGGTAGGTCTGGTGTTTATAAATACCTATGAAAAGCTGAATACTCAAACAGAATCCAACTACGTTCCAATAAATTTTAATCAAAAAGTGGAAATACATCTTGGTCTACTTTTAAAATCTGTTTTTAAAGTAAAAATAAAAGTTTACTCACCGTAATATTGGCGTGAATATCATAACGTTTGCCATTTTTGCCAACAAAACGACATGTCAGTTCGTCAACACTCGAATTCAATATTTGAAAGCGCTCGTGATTCTTTGTAAATATCTTTTCCAGTGTTTTAATTTCCAATTTTAATGTATTAAAACAAGCCATCTCGAATTGGCAATGGTTTCGTATTTGTTTGGTGTGCTTTTTCGGCTGACTGTGAAGCTACACCACGCCACAGAAGGAGGGGGCGGTGTTGAGCGTCACTGTTTTTCTTTTAACGTACTTTGTCTACCCTTGGCTGGCGCTGTCGTCGTCAATATGGATGTTGTTGATATAGCTGCTGATGCTAAGGTCATAGAGACCGCATTTAAGTTTTGAGTCTTTTTTTATTAACGCGACATTTACTTTCGCGTTGCTGGAAATTTTATTTTTTTATTGCCTTTTAGGTAGGTAGTTCAACACTTTACATTTATTTTTTCCTTCGGGTTGACTGACTGGCAACCTATTAAATTGAGTTGATGCTGGGATGATGCTCGTGTCTGGTCGCTTATCGCATTCTATACGTTGTGGCGCACCGACGCTTTAATTTGCTAACCGAACGCACGAATCACTTGTCAAAATCAGGCAGGTAAAGACACAGAGCAGCAGCAGCAGATCAACTGAAATGTGCGGGTGTAGAAAGGGCACCGAGATACACTGCACTTTTTTCACTGAAACCTAAATGCCGTTTACCTACAACACAAACGCCAACTTGAACGGCGTTAATTCTGTCGACTGCGCAGTAACGGTCTGCCAAAAATCGTTAATACAGGTCGATTCAGGGTGAATTTCACTTTTCAGTTGAAGTTTTTTATTATTTTTGATTTTTGCGTAATTTTGTTGCTTTTTTATTACGTGGAAGGCAGACCAATAAGTTTTCACACACACACACTTTTAGGTTTTTGCAAATCACGAAATTTCCGTTATTTTTTCTTTTAATTATTTCAGCTATTTTTTACATAGTAATTTTGTTACATTAAAGCACAAAATGCGTTTTCGTAGTGATACAATTTTATATAAAATGAAATACAAAATTTTTAATCGACCACATCGAAATACGAAAGTATGCTGGGGGCAACGACAAACGACGACACCACGAAATGTACAATGCAACAGCAGATGGATGAAGAAAATATGCAGCACTATAGAAATCGAACCCAATCGAAGGAAATTACCGAACCAAAAACTTGGTATTGGCCCGCTGCGGTTTTATCACCAGTTCCTTGTACTCCTACACTGCCGTCGTTCCTTTTCAACCAGACTCCAAAATCTATTTTTTCACACCAATCGTGATCCTACTCCATTGTTCACACACATATGTATGTTTGCACATATACATGAAGAAGTGCGACTTCTTTCCCTACCTCGTATTTATTTCACTTTTTTAGTTGGTAAAAGTTTACACCAGGCTTTCTTACTATAATTTTTCCAATTATTCACGTACGCCATCAAAGTTTCTACATAATAAGTGCACAAAAGATCTGCAGAGACGTGAAAATCACTTTCGCCAACCAATACAAGAATCAAAGTGAAACGGAATATAAAAAATCAAACACAGTGAAAAGATGAAGGCAAACTCGCCGATTGCGATGATATTGGCGTTGCCTGCTTAAAGAAGAAAAGTGCTAATTTAATACCAAACCGGATTTTTCAGGAACCAAATATTCAAATACACTTCGGAAGAAAAGTTTCAAATGAGGAGTGGGGGAAGGTAGAAAATCGTGCATTTAGAATCACGTATATCAGGTTGTTGTTGTTGTTGTAACAGCAAAAACACCCCCCGAAGGATTTGGGGAGTGATGCTGAAATTGACAGTCCTTTTTCAATTTCAATTGCTGAAATTTACAGTCCTTGGCCGGTTCCCTATGTACAGTCACTTCTCAGAGCAGAAAACCCAGGACATCGCCATCGATCTCTGCGCAGTGGAACCATCCGGGGTTTTACCTCGGCCAAGGACTGTCACTTTCAATGTAACCCTGTTTAGTATGTTTTGTCCCATTCCGAAACGATGAAGATCTTCGGAATGATCATACACTCTAGACAGGGCAATGCATTGTTAACAACAACAACAACAACAACAACAGTCCTTGGATACGAACCCGGTACGCCCTTGCGGTACCGCCCGACCGTCTTGATAGCGATTTGGTATGACCAGTGGAAGCTTCTAGGTCATGTCATTCCTCCAACCGTAAGGAAGGAGAAGATGGGTAATGACAGGTGAGAGGCATCATATCCGTAGATCAACTATCGAGTTAACACCTCATTACCTATGTACATATTAGTCGCCTCTTACGACCGTAAGAGCCTACACGGCTAGTTTCTTGTATTGCTGGTTCTACGAGAACGGTACCAGTACTTGTGCTGTACCCATCGTGCCGAAACGACCCGGGCCGTTTTCTTATATCGACCCGGCCAAGAGCAATACACTCGGGTGACCCTGTCTGACATTTAGGCAGGGCTACACCTCGCTACAACAACAACAACAACCGTTATGCCTATCTCGGGTACATTCTTAACCCCTAGCTCGCAGGGTGACCCAGGGTTATTTTTTATAAGCGCGGCATTCGCCAATTCAAAAAGGTGTTCTGAACATAAATACCATGGATGCCGCCAAACTTTGGTAGCGGACCTGGGTAATTTTTCGGTTTTGTGACCATAACTTTCACAGAAACCAAAACTTAACACAAATCACCCTGGGGTTGCCATATGGCAACGGGAGAAAAATATATTACGATAACTTCCAGAATAGTACAGATATCGTTACCGACAGGTTCCCGGCTTTGTCACATCGCAACACAACATTCTAAAGACTGATCAGCACAAAAAACCGTGATCAAGTTTTTTAGTATAGAACTAATTTGCTTTCAATATGGTAGCATCACTTATTGGTGATTCAATTATATTTAGTATGTGGTAACATTATTTGTTGGTGATAAAGTCAAATTTTCCGATATGGTAGCATCCTTTTTAGGAATTGTGTGTTTCCACCGTCGTTCGCAGTCTTCTCAACATATGTCGATAATGCAGTTCGGAAAATTACACTTGCCAGTTTCTATATACATTTTTTCCCTTGGTATTTTTCACTGTTAGTAAAGTAAATATCTATAATAACCAGATAGTATCCAGCCACGTCAAACCATTTAATTAAATTTTTATTTAGTCACACTACGTCTTTGTTTAATTTATTTTTAAGAAGAAACTGCGACAACACAAAAACATTTCTGCTTCGCTTAAAGGCTTGCCACCTTTTTGATGTTGCCAGCTGTAGCAAATTAGAGAAATGGGGTTTGATGCGTTCGAAAAATGAAGTAATATAACAAATTTAAAATTTTATAAAAAAGCAACCCGTTTTCACAAAAGCTGGTTAACTCTACCCGAAGGATTAACTAGGGATACCCCCCGAAGTTTTTGGGGAGTAATGCCGAAATTGACAGTCCTTGGTACTACGCAACTGTCGTAGCGATTTGCTATGACCAGTGGAACCTTTTGGGTCATGTCATCCCTCCATCCGTGAGGAAGGAGAAGATGGGTAATGAGAGGTGAGAGGCATCAAATCCGTAGATCAACCATCGAGTTAGCACTTCATTAGCTATGTGCATATTAGTCGCCCCTTACGACCGGTATGCCTACCTCGGGCATATTCTAAACCCCTCAACCGCACGTGTCGGTTTAGGAGTGTCAGTCCCGGCATTCTGCTGTGTGAGGAGTCCCAACGGATGGCCGGGGGAGGGGGTGGATGGGGAAGATGGTTTTCTTTTACATATAAACCATTCAGATAATCTGTACTATACTTTTTATGTTTGCTACTTTTGGACCCTATGTGCGGCGGAGAGGTTGCGACGAGGGAAACATTTGGCCAACTTTTGTTTGTCGACCGTCTTTAGGATTACGAGATCCCGCATGAGGCGATATCTGGGATTGAGGGGTATAAGAGTAGGTCGCCTCCCCGTTGGTGCACCCTGGGTGACGCTAAATGATTTACATGGCATACACGGCTAGTTTCTTGTATTGCCGGTTCTACTAGAACGGTACCAGTACTTCTGCTGAATCCATCGTGTCGAATTGACCCGGGCAGTTTTCTTATATCGACCCGGACAAGAGCAATACACTCAGGGTGACCCTGTCTGACATTTAGGCAGGGCTACACCTCGTTACAACAACAACATTGAGAAATTTTACTTAGTCGCTTTCTTCCGCCATGACCACTACTTTCGCGGGGAAATTCGGTCCAATAGAATGTAATAGAAGGTATTTGCGCTGCAAGTGCCTTCATGTTGAAGAAGACTGCTGACGTAACTCTAGATTAAGTTGCGTCCCAAACAGATTGGCCGATCATATCCAAATTTGGAAAACTAACTGGAAACCTTCCAGGGATGGTCATAGCATAAAATAGTATTGTTTTCTTGAGGGTGAGATGCCCTGCCTTTTTCTCCCATGCAAAAGGAGACTTTTCATAGTATTCACGCTTATCTGAAATTTGGTACGAGCTTCAGGAAAATACAGAATAAGGGAAGAGGGGCGTGGCACCTTCCACACAAATCAGATTTTTCGTAACACATATCTCTGGAAGTATTCACGATACAGGTGTGAAATTCGATACGAAAATCTCCAACAACTACAGAAAAATAGCGAAGGAGGCGTGGCACCTTTCACACAAAACCGATTGTTTATAGTACATATATCTGGAAGTATTCACGATGCACGAGTGAATTCCGTACGAAGTTATATGAAGGTGACATCCAACACCTGGCACCTTCCACACAAATCGGATTTTTCATAGAATATATCTCTGGAAGTATTTACCGCACGACTGCAATTCGGTACGAAGAGATACGAAGGTGTTTTCCAAGGCTCGAAAACTTAGGATAAGGCAGAAGGGGGCGTGTCACCTTCATGCTACACGAATGAAATTCGGAAACGAAGGTGATTTCCAACAGCTCCAGAAAAATTAGAAGATAAGGAAAAAACGGTGTGGGGCGTATAAACCAGCATCTTAATGAAGAAGAACATTTTATCAAATTTTTTGTATGTACATACATTTTATATTTTTTAATTGTAGCTAAAAGTACATACGTAACGTTTTTTGGGAAACGCGCAACCATATTCTTCTTTAGAATAGAAAAACATTTTTTTGTCTCATAATAAATTAGATAAAGATAACTGTTGGAAAGATATAAAAAATCAACTAAATTGCATTAAAAAACAAAAAATAAGGTTCTACAGTAGACTATTTCTGCACACTACTAAATGCATCGGATTGACGGATACTTAATTAAGATTAGGAAATTCGAAAATTTTTAATTATAAAATAGCCCAATGATTAATGTAGTTTAGTTAAACCGTAAGTTATAGGTATGTTGGCATGTTTAAGGAGTGTAAGGTGGAATGGAATAAATGTTCATTCTATTTCCTCTTGTAATACAAATCTTGAAGTGAGAGAGAGTATATAGTTTTAAGCTACATACATATGTTTATATAAAGTTTATGCGTTTAATGCAGTCAATAGCTTAGCACTAAAAATGACCTTTAAAATGGTCTTTATGAACTATCACATACTACTCAACTCCTACAGTCTTACAAATCAGAGCGTGGAGTATGCTCTTCGGTAGCCGATGGCTCTGGTTTAGCATCATCATCATCAGCTTCAACCTCTGCATTAGGAATATCCACAACTTCTTCCACTTGCTCATCGGCTTCTGACTGCTGCTCATCTTTTGTTGGTGCATCGGCGTTAGCATCAGCGCCGCTTTCATTTTCAGCGTTTGCACTTGCAGTTTTATTTTCCTTCTTAGATTTCTTGGTTGGCTTTACCTTCGGCTTCCAGATCTTTAATTTGTTTACCATATATTTGACTTCGCGATCAAGCAGTGACATTTTGTCTGTTATGTCTTTTACGGTTAAACGCACTTCTTCATAACGTTTCAATTGTTGTTGTGCCTTATTTTCTTTCTTCTTCCAATCGCTTGTTTCGCTAATTACTTTGCTTAGAGTTTCAATTTCGACTGCTGTATATATATCCTTTTCTGGATTTGCTTCTTTAGTCAAATTCTTGGCATTGTTCAGGAATTTTTTCGCATTCTCAAGCATACCATCCAACGCCTTCAAAGCATCTGGGCGCTCTGAGTGTTCCCAGCACCGTGCCAAGAAAACATTTGTTTGCTTTTTCAGTTCTTTGAGCCGCTTCTCATACATTTCAGGTGTTGGATTTTCGTGATCTTCATACAACCAATCTGATATAGCCGAGCACAACTCGCGTATACTTGCTTTTTCCTCTGCTGTAGCACAGCTACCATACTCTTCTTCATCGAGTTTTTGTTGTGTTTCGACTACATGCGATTCGAGAGCATTCAGCGAAGACTCCAAACGATTGCGATCCGCCTCGACCGTGTTGATATTTGTTAATTTTTCTACAGATTTTTCATAAGCCTCACCGGAGAGTGGACGTGTAAACAAGGGTGTTATTTTATAATCGACTGGTTCTTTAGCGGTTACCAATTTGACGGTTTCATTTTTAGATGCAGACCCTGATTTATCTTTTTCCTCACCCGTTGGTGCTGCTTCCTCAGTTTTGTTTGCCTCTTCCTTTGTCAGCTTCTCGTCTTTCTTTTCACCTGCTTCACCACCTTCTTCTGTCTTTGAGGGCTCAGTTTTGTCAGCATCTGCCTGCTGCTCGCTATCCCCACCATCAGCCTTATCCTTGGTTTCCTCTTTTGAGAAAAGCTTACTGATTGTGCTGCCCAGTTTGGCTAGCGTACCCTCATCCTCCTTTTGTTTGTCATAAACAAACTCTACACCCACACAATGGAACACGCCTGAATCGTCCAAGGCAAAGTAAGCTTTAATACCCTTCGATTCGACCACTTCTTTTTGATGCTGTTCCAACGTTTCCTTCACCTTTTGCAGTTCTACGCGCGATATATTCAGCGATCCAATGTAGGAAATTTCTTCCGCAGACAAATGGTTCAAGTCACCATAATTAACAAAGAAATCAAAATCGTCTGTGTGTTTGTTGAAAGTGATCACTTTCTTTTGTGGATAGCTGTTCATGTGTCCGAAGAGCACACGCTTCACTTGACGCACCGCACTGCCATCACCAGGATCACGTTCAAAGCTAACTTGTATTGGAAAGATGACAGCATCTTTGATAACAAACTTTTTCACCTTAAAGCCAGTCGCCAAATCGGCTGCCTTATAAACAGCGCCCATTGTAGCCGCTTCATCCGCATTAAGACTTTTACCTAGTTCTTGGTTAATAGCTTGCTTGAGTA
The DNA here is from genome assembly GCA_964058755.1 of Campiglossa producta. Lineage (NCBI taxonomy): Eukaryota > Metazoa > Arthropoda > Insecta > Diptera > Tephritidae > Campiglossa > Campiglossa producta. The sequence continues at coordinate 12,253,468 of CAXKVI010000005.1, read as the reverse complement.
TCTCTTGAACCTTGGGTACGCGTGTACCGCCACCAAATATGATGACTTGCGTTATAGCGTCCATGGGTAGTCCAGATGCCGCCAGCGCCTGCTCCAACGGTTTGGCAACGCGCGGCCACAAGTCTGCGCCAAGTTCTTCCAATTTTTTACGCGTCACTTGCAATTTAAAATCATGATCTTCCAACAAATTCTCTATTTGCGCATAATGATCATTATTAGCGGATAGTACATTCTTTAAGCGTCCAGACTCTTTGAATAGCTTGGCTAGTGCTCGCGGGCTAGTGGTTACATCGGTTTTCGTTTTCTTCATAGCATTAAATTCGGCGGCGAGATAGTCGCGCAAGCGCAATTGTAGCTCCAATCCACCCAATGTACGATCGTAACCCACGCCAAGTACTTGTATGACGGGATTTGTTTCTTTTGTAACTTTGTCTTTCAATAATTGATAGCTGACTACAGCAGCAGATGTTTTATAAGCGCCCATATCGTAGAATATGAAATATTGTGCGGTATCATTTATTTCTGCACGATGGAATACGCCATAGTTGAGTGCAACGGCAGTGTAGTCATTGATGAGCTGCAACACCTTCAAACTAGCCAAATCGGCAGCAGTGAGCAAAGCTTCGCGTTCTGCTTGCCCAAAGTAGCCGGGTACAGTAAGCACGCATTCGGTGATGGGCTGTGATGTTGATTCCTGTGCGAACTCCTTAGCTTTGACGAGTATTTGTGCTACAAGCTCTTCAATGGAAAACTGCTCTTCCTCGCTTTTCTTAAAAATAACTGTGTTGCGCTCTGGATCGCCAATGATTTCATAATATGGGAAACGTTTTCTAGAATAAAAAAGGTAAAAAGTCATTATTTTTAATTTAAAATGGATTAAAAACGGGAAGTTAGCTCAATATCGAATGCAAAAGCGCCGGGAATGCAATTTTTGGAATATCGTGACCCGTGCGCCACATATCGGATTTTTTTTGTTGAAAAACGAATGCAATGACACCGAAAACAGACATTCGTATTTTTTTATCAGAGCAACTCACGCGTCACCTATCGGGTCCAATATTTTATACTTTTAAAAATTAATAAAGAAAAACACAAGTTAAATACTAGCCAAATCGGTCCATAAATACGATTTAGGGTTTTCATTACCCCGGTATCAGCGCCACCTAGAGCAATTGTTCCGAACTTAGCAGCTCAGCTTGCTCATTTCCTTCCAACCTTCAAAGGCAAAGGTTACTGCACGCTGCTAGACTGTTTAATATCTTCAGCGGTTTTTTGAACAGTCTATGTACCATACCAGCTTCCGCTCTGTCCTGATGGCATCCCAGATGACCGCAGTTCTATCTGTTATCTCGTGACAAATCTCATTAACTTAACGATGTCGTTCTCTAGGAGTTGGCAGATGGGGAGCTGATTCTTTAGTTTTTTCTGCACCTAGTCTGATGGTGGGTAGATAGATTGCAGTGGCTGCTAGTAGACAAAACTTGAGAAGAAAGTACTGAGGGTACAAGCACCATATTCATATTCATAAACGTAAACCCATGACAGTCGGTCAGAAAAAGTCAAGAGTCATAGTGGACCTGCACCTCAGGTTCCGCAATGTGAAATAAGTCTCCCGACGAGCCAGTTTACATACCCCTAACTTCAAAGGCTAAACGGCCCAAACGGACCTTGGAAATTCAAACTACATTCAAGTGATATGGTATGTGCTTTCCAGATATGCTCAGGGAATGTAGACGTTACCTACTTGGAAAAATCTTGTCAGGGTTACAGTGCATTCTGCATCGTCTTCTACTAGGTAAGACTCTGTCCTTTTGTTTATAAGCAGTACTTCATCTAGCTTAGACGACGAATTACCCACCGAGATCGGTCTAACGACAGGGATATCTATATATGCAACTTGTGCGCATACGCGATGTCTATTGTGTAGCTGAACTAATTTTTTGCTAGTCTTGGTAAAACGGCTACAAATACTATTTCAGATTCTTTATCAATTGACCTTCACCCTATTAAAGGCAGCATATAGATTCTTGGTAAATGATCATTAAATTCGACAAAAAAAGTGTACCCGCAGTACACGTCAGTAATATTAAAATAGATTAGATATTGCTCTAGTCACCTACCTGTACAAATCCACAATTGGATTATCAATAGTTTTGCCTAATAAATCCAATAGATATCCATAAGCTGCAGCTGGTTCACGTATACCCACTGTCATAGCATCTTCGCCAAAAGTGCGCAGTCCGTCGCGGAAAGCCAATATGACCGGTGTTTTCCTTTTCGATTCACGATTCAACGCTATTTCCATGGGCACACCAGGTGATACTACACCAACTTTCATCCATTCCGTACCCAAATCAACAGACATTACAGCCGCAGCATTTGCGGCAGGTAGATAATTACACGCAAACGCCAAGAGGCAGAATGTGGTGAGTATGGGGCATACATATTTCAATGACGTGGTACTCGACCGCCGTCGTTGATTTGTTGTATGTTTGTTTGTTGGTTCGGCGAACATATTGCCGTCTGCCGGTTTTTATGTGGATCTATTTCTGCACTTTTAATTTAGCCTTTATCACTTTTATTAAACAAAGAGTTGTTAATTTTTAGTATATTTGCATTAATAATCGTTTTCAGCGGCACATGAAACAAAGAAAAAACAAAAGACAAATGGGGTTAGTTTTTGTTGTTGCTATTTTCTTCTTTATTCAGGCAATTTGCCACAATATTTTAAATGGAAGTTACCTTTAGTTGCGGTTGATGAGTCGTAAAATGTGAAAAGTTAACTATATAAGCAAAGTTTTAGAAGAAAAATCACCAGAACTTTCCCCCAATTTTGCACTTGCTGTGATATCAAATAAAAGTGACAGAAAAAAACCAACTGACGTGTTCCTTTGGATTTCGGATTTTGACAGACCAGTGCTGCCGCTTCATAATAACAAAAATTTGTGACAAAGCGTGCGGCACGAATGATGCATACTTCACTGTTTGTGGCAGTTTAGAAGGAATTGCATGCTAAGCATTTCCGCGTGCTCTCTTACATTGATGGAAGTGAGACTCAGGAGACATGAGGAGACATCCCGTAGCAGTTCTGATAGCGGTATTTTCGCAGACTTGTAACTTCGTCCACGTTTCCATGGTTTCCAATAAACATTTTTTAAAAATATAGCACAAATAAGACGAATAGCACGAAATAATGGACTTTGTGAATTGCGAAAATATAAAACCATAAAGAAGTCAAGAAATGCCCTGAAAACCCTTTCTGGCTCGAACCCGGGCATTGAAAGGCATTTTATAAGAGAAAAAATTACTCAAAGGACACATACCTATAAGCTTTAAAATAATAAAGGCTCATTTACATGGGTCGATTTTTGTCGTTCCACCGTGTAAATAGCAATCCGATCGAACTACAGCTTGACGGTAGAATCGAACCGTGTAAATGATCCTTAATATCGCCAAATTTGACATGCAACATAAATATGACCTGCATTCAGCCCCATTGCATTGTGAGTAGGAAATATTGGGTATGGCCGTAAATTTCGTAACGGCGGTTATTCTTTATTACGATACGAAAGCTGTCAAATTTCTTATAACTTTTTTCCAATCCGAAACAAAATTCGTTTTTATCGCAATACATGACATTGCTACAGCTGTTTGACGCAATCGATGTCTATTTTTTAGGTTAAGGCACAACCCTATGCCAACCCTACCGGACAGCTGTTTGGTCAGTGACCACTCATTGGATACTCCGGTCTGAGGTTATGAAGCATCAGAACTGTGATAAGATTTCGAAGGCGATGGTGAAGAATCTTATGCAAACATTGGTGTACGTCTAGGGTTGCATTACAATGTGTGAGTGTTTAGCTCAGACCAGTCAATGAGTTGTCACTGACCAAACAGATTGTTTGTGTAGTAGTGTATATAAGAAATGTCTGGTAGGGAAGGCTACCTCGTTCTTAGCTAAAACAAGTTTGTCATGTTTTAGAATTCTGCCTTAAGTGATCTGAATCATCTAAAAAATAGAGCTACAGCTAGCATCGACACTGAACGATAGTCCCGTTTACAACGTTTCTGGCGACATCTAACGTATGAAATATATATTGTCCGCCAAATGTTACAGCATAGTGTACTAAAAACCTGTGACTAAACCTCAACTCTACAGATGTCACTAAACAGCACAGTAAGTCACTGCACACTGCCATTTGTCGATAAGGCTGTTCAGTTAAATGCCAAGGCAGAAGTCACAAGTTAAATGGGCAAATTTAAGAATTAGAGTTCGGAAAATATGTCAAAATGAAACGCCTATAAATATGCTAACACAGTTGCCAAAGTTTACCCAATTTAAAAAAAAATAAATTTACAAAGTTTTTCAGGCTGTTTTCAGGCGCTTGATTTGACTTATTTTTCTGATCTCTATTAATGGATTAGAGATCGGTAAAATCCCTGCCAAACACGTTGGATCATGTGTTCCATTTTTTTTGATATTGGAGTACTCCAAGAGTCATCCTCATCGGACCACCTTGAGCTTTTTGAAAGCCGAACATTGCTCCTGCCTTATCGGCGAAAATCACGACACTATCGCTCTGACAGTATATACTCCAAGTAACAACATTGTAGTACATTGAAGAGTACTTTGACCGTAGGTACTCCATGGAGTAGCAGAAACACATGCAAAATCTGATCCCGGTTGGAAACGCCTAAGGCATGTCGCAGGGGGGCTAAAGTTCAGACCATACTATGGATACCTACTCAAGAAATTAAACTTATTTTTGTATCTAATATTTGAAATCGATAGGACTATCTTGGGAGATACCACATACAAAATTTGGTTCCGATTGGAAAGCTTAAGGCGTGTCGCAGGGGTAGTCTGAACCTTAGCCCCCTGAGACACGCCTTAGGCGTTTCCATTTCCGACCAGATTTTGCATGTGATATCACCGACTATAGTGCTACCGAGTTCGAGTAGGTATTAGATAGTTATTTTTAGAGTCTCCATGGAGCAATCTCAACTTTGGCCCCTTTGCGACACGTTTAAACCTTCACCAATCGGGATACAATTTTTTGTGTGATATCTTCTGCTATATTACTATCGATTTAGGGGTTGAGCCTTTGGAAATCTGATAATAAAATTGCCTCCATACAAGTAAATACCACCCTAATGTACATATGTATATACGAGGGCTGCTACTAAAAATATCCCACTAAAAAATAAACATATTTCTTGATTATCTATATACCTCAAAAGCTTCGGAGGTTGGATGTGCATTAGGGTGGATCGACAAAAAAAGTTTTTTCAGTCCACCCCTAGGATTAAAGATATTTTGAAGGCGATCGCAAAAAAAATTTTTTTTCCATTTCAATTTGATTTTTTCTAGAAAGAAAAAAGTACGGGGGTATCTGCAACCACGCTCGGCTGAAGCCATGGCCACGATTTGCTTTTAAACTTTTTTCAATAATTTTTGATACCTACTTTGGTTTGTACGATAGAATGTCTCTTCTCATCCACATTGTGAAGTTCTTGCTGGAGCAAGACAAAAAAACCCTTCGTATTCTCTTTATTCAAACCTTTAGCTTTCTCAAACGAAGTTCCAGTAGGGGAACTTATCCTTGTGGCTTCTAGTCAGTCTTTATCAGCGGAAATATACAAAATCGAAAATGGATTTTTAATGTTCTTGTCTTGAACCTAACCTAACCTGTCTTTGCTTGGTGAGGGCCCAAAATCGATATTCTATATCAAACATAATATTCAACTAGTTCTTTTCCTGTTCTTCATAGAAGACTGGCTTACGACGCAACTTCGCTCAAAATAACTCAGGTAGGTATGGACTTTTTACTTCGAGCCATTCTTTGTAGAGTAGTATGTGGCACCTCGAACAGTTTGGACGCCGACAAATGCCCATAATCGCCTTTTCGCACTGCTCTTGTGTAAGATGTATTCCACGTCCTTATTTGGCATCTAAGAGATCCTGGGTCGCCGGTTGAAAAAAAAGCACTACAGGCTCGTCAGTCGGTTCTACCGGGACTCGTTGTCTTAGTAGTTGGACGAACAACTTGTTACCTGTGTCTACTTTTTGGACAACCCTCGTAACGCATAATCCAATTTATTTACAAAGCATTTAGTTAAATGACTTGTTCTATAGTTGTTAACAATGTTCAATATTTGTTAGGCTACAAATTATACACTAATGTGTATCGCCTTTTGTCTCCCAGTGCTAAGGACCGATGTTTACTTACTTTTTGGCCCATTTCCATTAAATTGTCGGTAGGTATCTACTCCGACGTGCCATCTGTAACGATCCGGTCACCCTGGGTAACGCTAAATGACCTACATAGCCTACACGGCAAGTTTCTTGTATTGCCGGTTCTACGAGAACGGTACCAGTACTTGTGCTGTACCCATCGTGCCGAAACGACCCGGGCCGTTTTCTTATATCGACCCGGATAAGAGCAATACACTCGGGGTGACCCTGTCTGACATTTAGGCAGGGCTACACCTCGCTACAACAACAACAACATACTGGAGGCACGGTCATGGAGCGATAAGAGCTTCTGAGTTCTTATATTGACTTCACCGAGAATCGAACTCATGTCCCTCGAACGCTCAACCAAGGTGTCTACTACGATGCCATCGTTTATTTATGCTTGCCAGCGTCCAATTACAGCTTTGTTCTATGACAGAAATGGCAGAAGAAATGCCTAAAAGTATGCAATGTTTTTTCTAATTTGGGTTTTACAACATCGATCTCGTTTAACTTCGTGTGAATTTCAAGAACTTGGTTGTTATTTTGAGTCAGGGTGGTATATTTTCAAGAACAAGAATTCCATTTTTAAGACCAAAAAATCAAAAACACGAAAATCTAAAATCAAGGCCTGTGGTGCAGCATTTTAGAGCGGTGGCTTTCCCTGAGTGTAGTAAATATTTGAGAAAAAGTTCTGGGACACCGCACAATGGGCTCGATTTTAGGGACAACCAGCTCAGGTTCATCATCATCTTCTTTAACGACTATTGGTCAGTTGTTTCGTTTAAATTTATCATGCATAATATTAAAGCAGGCAGCTCCTTACATGGAGAACAGATGCCCTCCTGCTCGCTGCTCAGCTCCCAAAGAGACGACAGGATTTTTAGTACTGTGGCCCGTGGGAGATGTTGGCTTTCTCTTCTACCACCCATATCTGGGAGGCATTCCCCTATCAACCAACCTGGGGACGCACGCTCTAGGGAATTCAGGCTTCCCCCGAGGTTCAAGCAGCGTACAACTTCTGAGCGCTTGTCTGTGTAACCAACGGTTGGTGGAATTTGAAAATACAACAAACTGGTGAGGCCACTTCCACGTACTTGGTTCAAGGACTTGCGTCGTGACTCAACTATCATGAACTAACTAACTAATGACGGTGATATACCAACAGGTTATTATAACCTCTAACGAGATTTTTGCCGAGCTTCTCTTTCCAACTTGTGGTGTTTTGCTTTTGTGTTTTTTCCAACAAGTTGGCGGGACCTACAGTTTTTTGACGACTACGAACGGCACTTGCAAAGCAAATGAGTTTTTGCTGAGAAGCTTCTCATGGCAGACATACACCCGGAGGCTTTGCCAAACTACTGTCGAGGGGCGACCCCGTTTAGAAAAATTCTTTTTCTAAATAATTTTCGATGTTACTTTTGCCGTGCATTGATCCGCCACGACTTGGTGTAGAAGGCCGAACTATTCACCGCTACACCACGGCGGCTAAACAGGGTTACATCATATTACCTTGCCGTTTGATCTGCAGAATCATAAGCGGGCTCTAACCGACATCCACACCGAGTCGGTAGATACTTTTGTCGGATCTCTACCTGTGAACCCCGTTCTGAACAGTCCTCCACCGGATATTGCTGAAGAAGAACGCACCTTACCAAGGGAGACAAGAGTTACCCTGGCACAGCTTAGGTCTGGATATAGTGTAAGGTTAAACTCCTACTTGTCCAGACTTAATGACACAATCTCAAACACATGCCCTGCATGTGGTAGGACCCCCCATGATACTCTACATCTCTTCAATTGTTCATTTGAACCTACTCTTCTAACCCCTCTGTCCCTCTGGACAAACCCTGTTGAAACTGCACGTTTCCTTGGACTCCCCTTAGAAGAGCTTGATGAAGATCTTCGGAATGATCATACACTCTAGACAGGGCAATGCATTGTTAACAACAACAACAACAACACCACGGCGGCCGCCTACCATGGACTTCTTCGGAGTTGTGGCGTCAGTGTACATCAAAAGAAAGCACTTTATGGGTGCGTAGACATGTGCGCACATCGGAGCACTACCTCCAGGATGAAGCCATAGTCGCCAAGCGCAAAGATGACCACAAAATGACACCAACATATCCCCAGCATGATCACAAAATATCCCCGAAATGACCCCAAATTACTCCAAAGGAAAACGAATTTTCAAAATTTTCCTTCTAGCCACTTCAAATTCTGTCTTACATGTACATATATAGTAAAGGAACGCCAAATCGAACAAATTCACTAATAACTAAAATTTTCATTTGGAATGAGCAGACGTTGCCGCAGCTTCAGTGTATGTACTCAAGTACGCTCGAACAGGTAAATACCATAAACAACAACAAATCGTATAACATTAAATTGTAACAACATGACTGACAATCAATGTATTGCAACAACTGCGAAGCTCGTGCTACACATTGTCCGACCAACGATTCAACTTCAAAAGTGCAGGGCTCACGCCAAAGCCAGACACGCAAACAGACAACCATTAAGGCAGTAAGAGGAGAATAACAAAATGATATGGCAACTGGTAACTGGCAAGTGATGGCGCACAAAGTTAGTTACATAGTTGAAAGGCGGGGGAAGAGGCAGGCAGAAATGAAGAGTGGCGGATGAACAGAAAGAGTAACAACAAATTACAAGCACTGACGGGCGCACAGTCGTTCGCACAAAGGCGCACTTGACTGTTGAAATAAAGGCCAGGACAAAAAAATACAAGGCTCCGTAGACACAATCTCTCATATTCATACAAACCGCGAGCAAAGCCAGAGCGTATTCTCTTTTCACATTCGCCAACGCATGAAAGTGCGAATTTATGCGCGTTAATAGTTCGCGCTCGTCGTCTTCCTTGACTCATTAAATATTAGCAGATTGAATGATTTAGGGCGTGCGTTCTGCGAGACAAGCATACAGACATTTGACGGCAAATAAATTGGTAAAACCGAAAATCTTCGATTATACTTAGCGGCTTCTCGTTGAGATGCAGACAAAAGCGCAAATAGTTCGATTTGACACAAAGTGAGTTGCAAACAAAATAGGTTATGGCTGCGAAGAGACTCAAATAAAATGAAAAAAAAGAAAAAGTAAGGACAGCGTTAAGTCGAATTATTAATTTGGAAGTGGAATAGTGGAGTTTGGTTAAGCTGGTAAAGCAGCACAGCGGTACCATGGGATCTTGAAAACCTGTTTGTGAGAAGCGGTGAGCAACCCCTAGAGGACCTTGTGTTTTTCAGTCCGTTTTCCTAGTTGAGCATTGAATTTTTGGCCTGCCGAACAGACGACAAGGTATACGAAAAATTAAGTCACCAACCAAAGTTGAGCCCAGAGGTAAAAACTATCTCCTTCGGAAACCAAAACGACATGTCCTCAATAATTTGAACGAATGCGCGTGAAGTACTCGGAACTAGAGAAAACTTGATTTTTCTAGGGGTGTCAAGCAAAGGTTTCCGGTTGGATACACACACAGTCGAATCACCTCAACTTGCTTTGGTAAAACTTTCTCAAAGAAGACAGCAGACCAAAATTGTAATATCATTTAATTTTCATAAAAGGTGTAATAAAAACATAATTCAGTAGCATTAAGCACGCATTTGTAAGACCGGCATACAATCCGTTGAAGAGCAACAAAGAAAAGCGAAACACTTAAGTAAAACAGTAGCAGAACTCATTGATTCAAGGCGAATTGTGCGATGGTAAGAACGACGTCATAAAATGTAAAAATAAAACCGAAAACAAAAGGAGAGACACAAAAGAAGTAGAAACATTATGAAGTACCACCACGAGTATAGTCGAATGCCGCTGGGCAGACATTGGCTTCTATAAAATAGAAGAACTCGTCGCGCTACAAATGTTATTAAATTGCAATACGAGCGCTAAGTTTTTAATTGACATTAAAATACGAGCACAACGCCAATGGTCAGTTCAGCAATGAGTGTTTTGATGGTTAATTTGTGGTGATTCGGGCAAGTTGCAGTGTAGCACACTTGATACGTTACACAGTGGTTCGACTTCATAAATTTTTAGAAAAAAAATAAAAATAGGTTAATTTTTTCTATATTTGTAAAGTCATCAAAGTGATCCCAATATGATCATCCCCGAAATGATCCTAAAATGACCCTAAAATGATTCCAATATGAACCCAAAATGACCTCAAAATGATTCCAAAATCACCCGAAATTGACCCCAAGATGATTCACAAATGACCCAAAATCAACCCCAAAAAAATCCTAAAATGACCCAAAACATTCTCAATATGACCCCAACGCGACCCCAAAATGATCCCGATATGACCGCAAAATTACCCCAATATGAACTCAAATTGACCTCAATATGATCCCTTTTCTTTCTTTCTACTCTCCTTTCTTTCCATTTTTTACTTTTCTTATCCTTTCTTTTCCCTTTATTTCCCTAACTTTTCTTTCCTTTCCTGTCCCCTTCCCTTTCCTTCCTTTTCCGTTAATTTCCTTTTCTTTGATGTCCTTTAATTATCATTCCTTTCCATTAATTTTCATTACTTTCCATTCCTGTCCCACTTTTCTTTTCATTTCCTTTCCCTTCTTTTACTTTTCTTTCCATTAATTTCCTCTACCTTCCTTTCCTTTCCCTTCCTTTTGTTTTATTTCCTTTCTTTTCCTTTCCTTTACTGTCTTTCATAGCCTTTCCTTTCCTTACCTTTCCTTACCATTCCATTAATTTTTTTCTTTGCCTTTCCCTCCCTTTCCTTTCCTTTTCTTTCCTTTCCCTTCTATCTATTATCTTTCCTTTTCTTTAATTTAATTTCCCTTATACCCCGCCCCCACCTCTAACATTCTACATCTTATATCTTACACCCCACCCCCTTCCTCTTACATGTTACACCCCACCCTCACCCCTTATATCTTACACCCCACCCACACCCCTTGCTCAAAAAACCAAGATATCTTCATGAAACTTGGCGTATAAGTTACCCTGACAAAAGTTATTGACTATACCAAAAATTGTCAGCCACCCCTACCTGTTCCACCCTTCCAATAGGTAGTATTGCACCTTTATTATTTGCTTCCCTACAAAAAATGTTACATGTACGCCATGCCACTTTGATGAAAATAGTCGTCATGGAAGCAAGAGAGGCAAATGTGGGCAAACGTTTTTTTTGGAATCGATCGAAAATATTCCAGACTTTCTTTTTATTACAGTTAGAAGATGTAACACGCTGTAGCACACACAATCTTCTCTATCAAAAGTAACGAGTTTAGAATTTATAAGGTACTATTTTAGCTGTCTTATGTTTTTTTTTTGATTTTTTCTCAACTGCATGATTGCATTTTCCGCGGCTGAACCACTGTACATTATATGGCTCCCTAACGTAATGTTTTGACTTGGTAATAAATGTTGGCTGGCAGCGGCGGCGTACAGCATACAATGTGATTGTGTGATGCAATAAAAATGGGTAATGCTTGCACCGAGCGCGGTGTTAAACCAACACCGACGATTAATAGTTTATGGTGGTGGATGGAGCCGCCAAAGTTGATTTCTATATAGAATTTATGAGGCTGGTGCGTTCCAGAAGCATCAACCAAATGAAATATAGACTTATGACTTTTAATTGTGGCAATAATCCGAATAGCATTCTAATAGGGTTAAGTGCAACCGAGAAAGGGGGTTAGGGAGCATTGATCAAAGTGAAATTATTTATGCGGCAGATATGCAAAGTAGCGCAATACCTATTTAGGATATCATAAAGCGTGATGGTTTTGTGCACTGAATATGAAATATCTTTGGCTGTGCAATAAACGTTTGAAAATCGAAAAAGCTCGACAAGTCCTTTGTGACCCCAACAACTAGAACTTGCTTTTTTTGAGTAACTACAGCGTAATAAAAAAGGTAAATAAATAAATTATTTTGTATTATCAATGCAATAGCTTCAGCAGTTATTTGCACATAAATAATTCAAAATTTGAGCGTGCGCTCATGGCGGAAGAGCAGCAGCAGTGGCAATGGGGAAGTCAAGTAGCAAGTGAAGCAAAACAACTTTTTCCTTTTCTTGGCCCTCTCAAAGACACAAAAGTAGTAAAGGCACGTTGAAAGCAGTGTGTGTGTAAATAAGTATGTATTAGGGTATGCGATTTTTAATAATACCTGGTGGACTCGAGCGCATCTTGCCCAACTAATGGCGGCGATATACCAACAGGTTATCATAACCTCTAACGAGATTTTTGGCGAACTTCTCTTTCCAACTTGTGGTGTGTTGCTTTTTGAGTTTTTCCTACCACCCTTTTCGCGACTGTGTCTAGTGCGCTCCACCAGACCAGTACCCTATAAAAGATGATCACAGAATTGTGCCCGAACTGTTCAAACGATTACCATACCATACATAGTTGGGAGTTGCCACTTCGGCCGACTCACTGGGTGGTATTTTCGGCGGCATACACTAAGATATTTTTAAGTAGAGTTGCTACCTAGCGTTGCCACCTAACTGCATTTTATTTTTTCCATCGTATATCGACTACTATCTCGGGAACCTATTAACCAATTCGGATGAACCTTGATATATGGTTAGCATGCTTCATTCTTAGATTTCCCACTTGGGTGTTGCCACTTGAGGCGGCTTACAGAGTTGCCATTGGTCAGGATTGTACATCTAATATAACAGCACTCCCTAATGTAAACATAACACAGATTTCCATCGATATCACAAAGCGGCACAAAGCTCCACAGTGCCGAGGCTGGAAGATATTTGATTACGTCGAGACGCAAACGAGTGCCCTAGCTAAGATGTTGTATAGAAAAAGATTCGTGAGACTATGTTGCAAAATGTTGCATAACTGTTTTTATAGCAGCAGCTACAAAAACAACAACAAATTATCTATAGGCATAAGACGATTGAAAAAATATGAAGCATAGTACATAATTGAGAGTTGCTCTCTATGTAGGCAAATGAAAACCCAGCGCCGATTTGTATGCGCGGCCTAGCATGATGGCGAAATATACGGCGAAGAAGAAGAAGAGAAGGCGAAGGAAAAAGAAGAACAAGAAGCTGACGGAAAAGAAAAAGAAGCAGTCGGAAAAGAAGAAGAAACAAATGAAAAATAAAAAGAGGAGGCAGACAAAAAAGAAGAAGTACTGGGTATAGAAGAAGAAGAAGCTGCAGCCAACATAAGCGCTCTGCTTACACACAGCTCAGCCGTACAATAAACAAACCAACGGCGGCAGCTTTACAAATTTAAATACATAGCTTTTCGACTGGAATCGTGATAAGGAAATCCCCCTGTAAAACGCCATTTATGCTCGAAATGAATGTAGTGGCACACAATTAGACAACAACGTCATCGAATGATGGAATATACGTAGTAAGTGGGCTGGTGGCTTGCCAACTCTATGCTTCACTGCTTGACGACTTGACAGCTTCACTGCCCTGCTCGAGACGTTGCGCGTAAATATCCCCAAGTAACGCAAAAGAGTACAGTACAAAGAAACTAGGTCGTCGCTTTATGAGTGCGAGTGAGTTGTGTACTTACTACATATAAAAACAACAACAAAAATGTGCTATAATAATTGAGCTTATTATAAATGGCAAGGTTGTTTGTTTGGTGTTGCTTGGCGCTGTGCGGTTTTGTGATTGTGGTTAAAGCTGCTGGTTGGATGTATGTACGACGTACATACGTCTTCTTACTTTGAGATACGAAAACTTTGCCAAAAGTGTAGTTAATGAAAGTCGTTGTGTATTAAGGCAGCAACGACCAAATAGCAATCAAGTTGGG
>CAXKVI010000005.1:12214461-12234461 GCA_964058755.1 Campiglossa producta | reverse complement strand
CCTCCCGCAAACACAAAAAAAAAAAAAAAAAAAATACAGAGGACATAAGATTACATAAGATTACATCATATAACATAAGTTTAAATAAGATGCCATGCAATAATCAAACATAAAATAATAAAAAATAACCTAACATAACAAAACATAACATAACGCAAAGTATAAAAAAGCATTCACCGGCAGTTTTGGGCCTGGGTTCTCTAACTGTTCATACTTTTTCAAATTTTAAAATATATATAAAACTCACAGTTAGAGAATCCAGGCCCAGGTATACCTATAGGTGTTCCAGATGCTGAAAATCCGTTTCCGGATGTGGTGGCGGAATTTCCGGTTCCATATCCGACTGCAGAAGGAGAGCGGGTATAGTCCACTTCCCCTAATCTGCTTGAGGGAAACCGCAACAGACTTTGAATCAAAATAAATAAGTCTATTTAAGTGTAAATAGTGCGTTACTGATTGTTTTCCAACAAAAATGTGCACATACCAATATCTTTTAATAAACATACATACATATTTTGTATCTAAATATGTCACGCATATCAATCTACAGTGCAAGAACAAGCGAAACAAGCGGCAAATTGACAAATCCGGCACATCGAAAGTCAAAGCCAAAAAAAACCAAAACAACAACAAAAACAAAAAGCTTCAAAGAAGTGAACGAACGAGCGAAGTAGCGAAACCTTCAAAAACAAATAAAAAAAAAGAAAGTGAATGAAAACGAAGGTAAAGCAATGTTAAGGTGACCGGCCATACACTGGATTACATACGTGTTGGTGAATGAGCGGCATGCGGAGTGGGGCAAATACGTATTGCAGTGTGTACATTTTTGGTCATAAGCACACAACAAAAAGTACTTCATACATATTAGCACATGTGCAGGTGGCGATATGCTGACGTAGAGCGCACAGCAAATGCCGGACGAGAGAGTGAAAGAGCTTAAAGCGATTTTAAAGTCATGAATATGGATAAACTCACATATCACACAAACAAAACGGTTTTGATAGTTTCTTGTGAGTGAGATTTTATGCTAGTTTGAGCGATCACCCACATAATGATTTAACCCTTACACTGCTTTATGCTTATTATTGCTAATTTTACAGACACACAACCATACAATAAAACTACGAAAATTTCATGTGCAGTTAAGTGCGGTTGAGTGTGACTTAAGCCAGAAAGGAGTTGTGGTTGGACATACATATGCATAAATGAAGACATGCATGGATGAAGGGGGTATGTCGCATTCTCACTCAATTTCTGTTTTTGGCATTGGTGAATAGTGTTTATGCAGATCTATATTTCTGTCTTATCAGAATCTGCCTATCATGAAAATTGTAGAAGATAATTCATGGATGAAGGGGGTATGTACACAACTTTACAATATGAATTGTGGAAGAAGGGGGTATGTTCCGATTTTTTCATATAAAACACTAAATATAAACTTATGCTTTTTATTGCATATTATACAACGTCTTTTATGGCTTTGCATAATTTTTTTGTCAGTTTTCCATAAAGACTCGAAAAAACCTCAAATGTTTAAGCAAAACTTTAAAGCCGATTTTCTCGTTTCACTCAAAATGCGACATACCCCCTTCATCCATGCATGTCTTCAAATAGGTACATATATGTATATTTATTGAAAGTGCCAAACAAGACAAAGCCTGTGTTTGGCGATGAGTAAAGCAGCTGTTAAGCACAAAATTGGGTAAGCAAAAGTTTTTTGTTTATATCGTCAGCGTGAATCGAAAATTGGACTTCACTAAATTAGGTTATAACAATAAGGAATAGTCTTTATTTTTTTACTATAATGCAAAACCCTGTGGGTGTACTAAACAATAACTTAGTATCAGCTGTATCATTCCATGTTAAAGCCAAGCCAATAAGGTGAAGCGAATTCGAACAGTTCTAAAACTGGTCGTATTATTAAGAAAAAACATAGTATAAATTAACACAACATAGCTGCACTTGAGAAACATAACATAACATAGAGAAGCATAACATAACATAGCATAACCTTGCAAAACATAACATTGCTTGGTATAGCATGACATTGCATAATATAGCATAACATTCAATAACATAAAATTGCATAACATTGAATAACATACACAACATAACGAAAACTAACCTAAAAATTATGAGAGAAAATATAACAAAACATAGGATAAATAAAAATTACATAAAAACACAACAATGCATAACATAAAAATAAATGCGAACGAATAAACATAACACAACATAACAAAGAATAACATTAAATAACATAACATAACATTTGATAACATAAAAAAACATAAAACAGAATAAAATAACACATATGATAAATAAATACAACATCACACCACATAACAAATCATAGAATAACATAACATAATACAACTAAATACATAGAAAAAACAAAGCAAAACATAACATAGCCTAACATAACATAACATAAGGTTAAGACAAAATATATTTGCTTTACGTATCTTTGCAGTTATAGTCACGATAAAGTTTATGTTAATGTTAATGTTAATGTTAATGTTAATGTTAATGTTAATGTTAATGTTAATGTTAATGTTAATGTTAATGTTAATGTTAATGTTAATGTTAATGTTAATGTTAATGTTAATGTTAATGTTAATGTTAATGTTAATGTTAATGTTAATGTTAATGTTAATGTTAATGTTAATGTTAATGTTAATGTTAATGTTAATGTTAATGTTAATGTTAATGTTAATGTTAATGTTAATGTTAATGTTAATGTTAATGTTAATGTTAATGTTAATGTTAATGTTAATGTTAATGTTAATGTTAATGTTAATGTTAATGTTAATGTTAATGTTAATGTTAATGTTTATGGTTATGTTTATGTTTATGTGTAACTTAACGTAACATTTTATTCCTCAAGTTTCTGTCAAATTCGAACATTCGACCCCTTTTTTATTGCTTCAATAGTAATGGAATCGCCCCGCTATTGTTTTGCACTTTAGGTGCAGCCCAGGCTAGCAGCGACAAATAAAGCTAACAAAGCCTACGAAGCATAATAATAATAACAAAATGAAAAAAAATTAAGTAGTACAACCGTTACAAATAACAATGCCCTAATATGTAAGAGTAATACGTCGTCGAGTTCATTTGCAGAATAAAAGCAAAAAAATATATATATGTTCGAAATGCTCAATGCGGAAAGTAAAAACAAACAAAAATCTAACAAAAAAGTCAAAAGAACAGAACAAAAGCTAAAAAAGAAAATGTAGCGCTCAAAACCTTGAACTAAAAAAATCGCAATAACACGATTATTGTTGCACTGGCAGAAGCAATGTGTCCTAATTTTTGGCGTCTATTACATATCAACATGTAGGTACATTATTTACTTAGTATATACGACTACAAACTTCACTATGTAGGTATGACTGTAAATAAAATAAAGTGGCACAATCATAGTCAACAAAACAAAATAGGCAGAATAAAACAAAAATAAACAGAAAATTTCAAATTCTTGAGAAATAGAGCGAAAAAAGGCGGAATTCGATAAGTGGTTGTAAAGGTAATTCTGACAATAATTTGCGATAATTTCGATTATTTACGCATATTTTTTGTCGTTTTGCAAAGTGGAAAGTGGAGCCGTTTTTCTTACTAATTTGTTTTTCTCAAACTTTTTTAAGTTTTAATTTTGGTGGGTTTCAGTCGGACTACTCTAAGACTAGTCATTACAGCTGTAATGTATTTATTCCGCTCAGTTCTTTACGTTCTTAGTTCGGTCAACTTAATTAACTACAATTTGACCAATTGAACTAGTTCAATTGTTACATAGTCTGTTTCTAAAAAGCTTGATTAAATTTTCATCTAAAAAGTTATTTCAGAAAAGTTAACTTCACTTTACTAACGAACTACTTCTATTAAAAAATTCAGTCCACTAGTTCTTTAGTTCAAATAGTACCCAAGTCCACTAGGTATGTTTGTGCATGCGTGTAACCAGGGAGAAATGCTTAGAAGGTGAATCATATTTATAATGACAATGCTGATAATAATTAAGTCTCCATATAAAGAAGATTTTATAGACGAAGGCAAAGAATAAAATATACTTCCTGCTAAGTCTGCTTACAGTTACAGTCACGGTAATGATTACTTTACGATTGCGGTTAGGATTGAGATTATGGTTGAAGGTACGGTTATGTTTAAGTTAGAGTTATGATTAAGGTGGCGTTGGCGTTGACGGTTTCAAAGATTTTGACTGTAATTACGGTTACGATTACGATTACGGTTAACATTATAGTTAAGGTTATTATTTACGTTACAGTTATTTTACGCTTATGCGAATCATTATGATTATGCTTATGGTGAAAGTTACGGTTACGGTTTTGTATAGGGTTACAGTTATATGTGGTTGCTAATCTTCCTTAGTGCTAACGATATCAGCTGTTCCAACCAACCATATGGAAGTCAATGTAAACGATTAATGATGTCCCGTCATAACACTAACGCCTTCACCATACCAATTGGTATGATTGTTCTTACGGAAATGCTTATGGTAATGTTAATGTTAATTTTAATGTTAATGTTAATGTTAATGTTTATGTTTTTGTTAATGTTAATGTTTATGTTAAAGTTAATGTTAATGTTAATTTTAAAGGTAATGTTAATGTTAAAGGTAAGGTTAATGTTAATGTTATTGTTAATGTTAATGTTAATGTTAATGTTAATGTTAATGTTAATGTTAATGTTAATGTTAATGTTAATGTTAATGTTAATGTTAATGTTAATGTTAATGTTAATGTTAATGTTAATGTTAATGTTAATGTTAATGTTAATGTTAATGTTAATGTTAATGTTAATGTTAATGTTAATGTTAATGTTAATGTTAATGTTAATGTTAATGTTAATGTTAATGTTAAGTATCTTGGCAGTTATAGTCACGATAAAGTTTATGTTTATGTTTATGTTTATGTTAATGTTAATGTTAATGCCAATGTTAATGTTAATGTTAATGTTAATGTTAATGTTAATGTTAATGTTAATGTTAATGTTAATGTTAATGTTAATGTTAATGTTAATGTTAATGTTAATGTTAATGTTAATGTTAATGTTAATGTTAATGTTAATGTTAATGTTAATGTTAATGTTAATGTTAATGTTAATGTTAATGTTAATGTTAATGTTAATGTGAATGTTAATCTTAATGTTAATGTTAATGTTAATGTTTATGTTTATGTTTATGTTTATGTTAATGTTAAAGTTAATGTTAACGTTTATGTTTATAATCATGTTTACGTTTATGACTACGATTACGGTTATGATTATGTTTAAGTTTGTGTTTATGTTTATGACTACGGTTACGGTTATATTTATGTTTATGCACGGTTGTGGTACGGTTATTGTTGTGGTTACGTTTACGGTTATGGTTGTGGTACGGTTAAGACCACTTTTATCGTCATTGCTTCGACAAGGTGAAGGTTCCTGTCTAAGCCATTTCTACTAAAAATAAATGAAGAGCTTTCTAACGTCGTATCCTTGAGGAAAATTTTATATTATGAGTTTTATGCTAAATAATATATTAATAATTATTTCCCGAATAAGCTACCGTTATACGATATCAAGCACATTTTTCTTTGTAAAGTTTAGCTCATAGCTCGTTACAATTAATTTAATACTCAACGTAGTTAAATCAAACGAAAAACAAAACAAAAATACACTTTTTAAACTTTGAAACTTAAAGCATATCCAAACAGCAGCAACAACAAAAATCAGCCAGATGAACAAGTTGTCGAGCTGTAGATAGATAGATATTAAGTTAATTTATTACCTTAACGTTTGTTGTATGAACAACTAAAGTGCAGGAACAATAAGCTAAAGAGAAAACGGAAGAGAGTGAGAGAGTGAAGAGAGAGGGAGAGGAGGATGGGATATTGGTTTTGTAGAGAGGGGAAATAGGGAGGGAGGATGATGAGAATGAAAAGGCGAGGAAGAGAGAGAGGGAGGCAGAGAGTTAGAGAATGGTGAGCACGCCCAACGAATGGGAGCCATACAAGTTCAAAGCATTGTCGCTCTTACATTAACATGTTTGTAAGTATATTTCACGCACGCAAGCATCTACATATCTATCTATCGAACGCTCGTGCTGAATCTTTACACGTGCCAAATAAAATTATCTACAAATATACATACATATTGTATGAGTACTCAAGTGTGCGGCCAAATAAACGAAAGTAGAAGCAGTTATCTTTGGAGTATGTATATAAGTATGTAAATGCCATGGCGTATACGTAATATGTGACGATAGTTACGGTAATAACGAAATATTTAGTGTAGTAGAATATGTTGGTTTGTGTTTGAAAGCACTTCGTCGTCACTATGCATCGACAATGTCTATTTCACAGCTGTTAGTACAAACATATGTGTGTGTGTTTCTAGTTGCTTTCGTTGCATGCCAAAAGCTTTAATGTCAACTACCCGAAGAAAAGTTTTGGCATTTACTAAAACTTTGGTCGTGTGACATTTGCTTTTGATTTCAATTTCCATTTCTTTAGTATAAAATAAAATTTCTCAACTTTTCGCCCAGATTTGTTCGTTGGTGTGATAACATTTTGATTTTTGGTGTTTCTTGCTGCTTTTGCGTATAACAAATTTGAACAAGAATATATGTACATACATTAAAACAACAGCAAAAGTGGTACTGCATAAATGCTAGCTTTTTTACTGTGAATAGCAAAATTTTGTGTGCTATAGCGTGCTACAACTTATAACTATAATGAAATGAAAGTTTAGAATATTTTCTATCGATTTCACAAAAAAATTGTTGCCCATATATGCCCCCTTTGAATTAATGAAGAAATTTTCATAAAAATGACATGACGTACGTAACATTTTTTTGGAATTGGATCTATAAAACAGATTTTTTTTATTTGAATCACCCTAACGTACATACATAGTCTCGTATATAAAATATTTTGCTAACATAAAACAATATACCTATGTACATATGCTACTAGTTTATGAATAACTAACTTTAATTGTAGTTACTGATATTTATGTTAATAGATAAACTTCTGTATGCCTATGAATGGAAATATGCTCAAGTTTGCTTAACAGGCCAACTGCTAAAGATACTTGATTTTGGTTTGGGATTAAATTGTTTTACTTTTGTATTCAGACAGAGAATTAACTTGTGTTGCTTTGTGTTTGAGCGAAGAAGAGATAAATACAAATGTTTTACATACATATGTAGATATGCATGAAGCTTCTGCGTGTCGAAAATCGCTTAAGCAACAGTCAAGCTATTTTAATTAATATGTTGTGTATTTGAGAGCTGTTCAATTTCGTTTGAGATAATAATTTTGTTTAGGATTTGTTAAATAGTAAACAATTTGGAACTGAATGGAAAAAGTTGATTAAACAAAAAAAAAAAAAAAAAAATTTACAAAAAATTTAGTAAAAAGCATAAAATTTCAGATTTTTGGAATAAAAAGAATTTCTTTTGAAGCAAGAAGTTGTTAAAAGAGTAAATAAATGTTGACATCTATTTAAAAATATTTTGTCCTATATAGGAAGGGGCGGATCTACGGGTGGGATTTTCAGGTTTAACAGGTTCAAAAATAAAGGTCAAAAATACAGAAAAAATACAATAAAAATACGCGAAAAATATAAAAATTAAGCAAAAAATACACTAAAAATACGCGAAAAATATAGTAAAAATATGTAAAAACTACAAAAAATATAGTAAGTCATGCGAAATAAATATAGTAATTTTTTTTTTAAATATAGTAAAAACTGAAAAATATAGTAAAAAATACACAAAAAATATTAAAATATACACAAAAAGTTTACTAAACTTTACAATAAAAATATGGCAAAAATGACACAAAAATTATGCTAAAAAATACACAAAAAATACAGTAAAAATTAAGCAAAAAATACAGTAAATATGACGCAAAAATAAAGTAAAAATTACACAAAAAATACAGTGAAAGGTACGCAAAAAGTAAAGTAAAAATTACACAATATAGTAAAAGGCACGCATAAAGTAAAAAATACACAAAAAATACACAAAAAATATAGTAAATTTACACAAAAAATTCAGTAAAAATTACAAAAATTAATACAGTAAAAGATACGCAAAAATATATATTTACAATTACAAAAAAAAAATATAGTAAAAGTTACGAAAAGAAAAGTATAGTAAAAATGACCCAAAAAATATAATAAAAATTACGAAAAAAGTATATTTAAAATTACAGTAAAATTTACACAAAACGTCAGAAAAATTACACTTAAAAATAGTAAAACTGCCTTTAAGCCTTTTTTCTTTAAATTAGCAGTCATGTAATTTACATGCGAAGAAGGAACATGGAAACCGTTTTCAGAAATTTTTTTCCGTTCTTTTTATATATAAATTAAGAAAAAGGAAGTGTGGCACTCGGGACTGCTCACTTTTTATCAACTTATGCAATTATAATATATATGAAAACTCAATGAGCATATTTATGACTTTAGAGCAGTACAGCCTTAACCTGTTAACAGTATAGCCTATGCAGCTCCAATTTTATGTACAACGTCACACTGTTAGTAGTATAGCCTAAGTGTAGGCAACGCTTACAGCTCCAATTTTATGTAATCGGCCTGCTGCTAACATTTGTGCAACGTCATACGCCTAAATGTAGGCAACGCTTATATTTATTTTTGTCAAGTTATGTTGCTAACGCCGAACCTTTTACTACGAGCTTTTTTAACATTAACATTTTTTTAATTTCACTTCTACCGCCAAGGCCTGCGATAAAATCTATGTATGCAATAGCTTAAAAAATTTCATTGAAAAATGTTAGTAAAAATTAAAAAAAAAATTTATAATTTTTTTCATATATGGACATTTTTAATTTTTTTTTTTTTTATTTTAATTTAAAGCTTGATATTTTTCCTTTAAAATGATAACTTTTTGTAATGGAACGCCAACTTAAAAGAGAGTTGAAGTAGCCAACCATCATCTGTAATGGCTCAACGGTATTAACAACTTCAAAAAACAGACATCTCATCACGTCTGTAGAAAAGAATGTGACATGTGTGCAAAAGTACTCGCACTCAGAAATTATGAAGCTCCATTGAATTAAATATTCATAAAAATATGCCTACATACATACGTGCGTTTCAGTGCTACCAGTTTTATTTATTTTTTCCGTTTTGGTAGATTTTTACTGAAATATTTTTTATTCGCCTATTATAGAGCGTGAGCCAAGACCTGCCAGACATCACTTATTCATCCCCTGGATAGTTCTCCCCGAATCTAGAACGACTGTGAAAATTTCCAAGCTGTAACCATGTGCGGAGCTTAGGAATCAGGGGTCAAAGTCGCCAAAATTGGAAATCGATTTCACTTATTTTTTATGGTTGATTTTCACATATTTGTTGTAGAATACCACTCTGAGCTAGTATCTAGCATTGTTAGACCCGTAATAATGTCCGTACTCCAACCAGACATCCCAAGCTCGCGGGTTTTCCTATGGAAGTTAGTTCCGCCTTAACAATTTAACGTTTTTGGCCAACTTTGGCTGTTTCTAACTACCCAATTTTTTCACCATTTCTTGAAGAACACTGCCCCTAAGTAGAATCAGGCATCTTCAGACTTCGTCACATGACAAAAACTTTAGCCAAACACCTCAAAGCTCGTGGAATTTTCTTTTAGTCTTACTTCGCTTTTATTTGTTTAAGCGAGTTTGTTCAACTTTGATCGATTTTAAATGACGGATCTTTGCACATGGGTCATAGAATACTACCCTATATTAGTAACAGGAGTTTTTAGACTTCGTCCCATGGCAAAAACTTCTGCCAGACACCTCAAAGATCGGGTCTTTTTCATAAAAATTTTAAAATATCTTAATTCGGCCACAATATGACATCGACAACCTGTTTTTTTAATTAAAACAATGCTAGACATGAATGACAGCACCCATCAGTTTTTTCATATTGCTCTTAAGAAAGTGATGGTAAATCCTGATGTAAATATAAATCAGGTTGTATTTACATCATGTTTAACCAAATCGTTCTTAGGTTGGTGTTAGTACTTGGGAGAGGGTAACGGTAAGGGATAGTCAGCTAGTATTTTACATAAAATGTGGCTGCTTGGACTGATACTGTCGTTTTTCTCATTAGCGAAACAACAAACCATCATTAATTTTTAAGACTGACCTTTGAAAATTTTGCGGACTTTTGACCAGTCGAATAATTTTTTATCAAATTATTCTTTTTTGAGTTTTTGGCGAAAACAAGTTGAAAAATGCTACATACAATACCAACTACGATGATTGCTATTTCGATCTTGTTGAAGGATCTTGTCAAATCGCTTTGTATTGTTGCTTGGAAATTTTTTCATCGCCTTTGCTGGTCATCGAACCAAGGAGAGCAGATTTTAGGAATTTCTAAGCAACAATACAAAGCGGTTTGACAAGATCCTTCAACAAGATCGAAATTGTAATCATTTTAGTTGGTATTTTATTTAAGACTGACCTTCAATAACTTTTGGCACTTTGACAAAGTTTTTTGAAGAGTTATTTGAAATAAATAATATGCATGAAACTGCCAGATTTCTATTCAAATTCTCATATTGGTGGTAAGAAATTTTTTCTTGGTGGCATCTCTTTTTGCTCCACATCAACATATTCACGCATGAAATTTTAATATATTATGTGCACACTTGTAGATAACTTTCATATGTTACAATTCTTCCACAAACAAACAAACAAGCAAACAAACGGTAGCTAGTGTGGATAGCTGTTTAAGTGGTTAGGTGGTTAGAGGTCGATTAAGCGAAAGCAGATAGCACAAGAAATGTAAAACAGGCTTTGTTTTTACAAAATACGCTGACGTAAATGTTGTATTATATGTAGGTATGTAGGTATGTGAGTGCGCCTTTGATGGTAAAGTAAGAAAAAATATTTTAAAATTATGACTTTGTTAAAGCCGTAGTCGGCACATGCGTTTTATGATAAAAACTGTATTTTTATGCGCTGACCCAAATAATGAAAATATATGGGTTGTTATTTGTTTTTTACTTTAGCTGCTTCATATAAAATCGCTTCCGTCACTCCTTCGGGCTAGTTATTTTGTTTTGTTTTAGTAGATTTCTTCTGATGCAGTTTTTCCCTCTTGTTTAGGATAAACCACATTTTTTGTTACTCATACGCCATGGCATTGCGGAAATATAAAGATTTTAAAGTCTGTACCGTCCGACTCAACGGTCTCCGAACGGAACCAAAATTTATATGTGATATCCTCGACTATGGTAATATCGATTTTAGGGATTAGAGAAAAAGAAAAAGTTTTTTTATATTTACAGACAAAGGAATAATTTGAGGGACCGGTACAGACTTTTCAAAAACTTTTTTTTTTTCATATAAAATAAGTCCACTCTAATAAAGCAATGAAACCACGAAAGTGGCCAGAACAAATTTAAACCCTGAAGATGGCGGACCGCCACAGCCGGTTTGTTAAAAATAAAAAAAATTGACAAAGGTTGCATGAGAACAATTTCATCTTAAATCCCATTTAAATAGTAAGAAGTAGGCCGTTGTTTGTTCCGTTACTCCTCTTGAAAAAGTTAATTTTCTGAGAATTGTTTTATGCGGAGAAGCTCGAAACATGTAACAGGATTGCCAGTTTGAAATTTTTTTTCCTACCAAATCGAACATTTTGGGAAGTTTTTAGTTCGGTTTGGTAGAAAAAAAGTTTCAAAGTGGCAGCCCTGTTACAATATTTTGTTCCTACGTCAACTCGAAAAACATGTCGGAAAATGTGGGGAGCGGTACCAAAAATTAGCTAGGTCCGATCCTAATTAGGGGACTGTATCCATTATGTTTACATATGTGCAGAGCCAGTTTCTGAGTTGGGGGCCTTCGGGTGCGCTTAAAAAAAAAATAACTCTTAGCCGGTCCAACACGGGCCTAGCGATCACCAGTTTTCCTGCGTAGAACACACTTTTGCGCTTTTGGCAACATCTTATATTTGTCATTACATCATTCACATAAAATTGACAAAAAATTTTCAACTAGGCGTGATTGCAAATATGTTGCAAACTATTGAAGATATTAGTTTTCGCTTGCGGATACTTATTCCTGGGACAGAAATGGGTCTTTTGGTACCTTTTCTGACATTTTCTGAAGTGTTTTTGGAGTTGACGTAGGACCTATACCAGCGGTGGGCAGGGCTTTCAACCTACTTAGCCATGCAACAATAACAACGTCATAATTTCTACAACAACAACATCGTTCCTGAAATGACACCCATTACGCGAAAGAATTCTTATTGATGCAACTGAACATATGTAGCTATGAAAACGTGTGTGTACCGTTATGTATTCACATTCGAAATGAGCTGAGTGTGCGCCGTGGTATTCCAGGAATAATATTGCAATGATTTTTCGTACATTTTCAGCGATTCTGGTTTGTTTTTGTGAGCCACAAAAGAGCTATATGTTGTTGTAGAGCCACAGTGAGCCATTAGAGCCTCTACGTGGCGATGGCTGATCTACACAATTAGCGAGTTTTTTTTTCTTGTACCCAGGTCTCATATCCGGGTTTCATCAAATTATGTTAGAAAAAAGATTCCAAGACATTTGTGACTTGAATTTGACTTTACAGAAGGACAGTGATGTTACTCGAACCAATGTCAAAACCTACCAAAATTCAAACGGTTCTATACTCCTATCAACTAGAAAAACCAACCAATCAGCTTTGGTGGGAAAAGCCCTGACATGGCCATTAAAAATCAATCAAATTAAAAAAATTGTTTCAAGGTATGAAAACGATTAAAATAAAGTTCCCGTTTCAGTATCGCTTTTGTAAGATGTTTCGGTTCCAGTTTCGTTCTTCAACATTTATTTCGGTTTCGGTTACGGTTTCGTTCCGGTTCCGGTATCCAAATAAAAAATTTAAAAAAGAAAAAGTTACGGACTTTTTTCAATGTTAAAAGGTTCGGCGTTAGCAACATAACTTGACAAAAATAAATATAAGCGTTGCCTACATTTAGGCGTTTGATGTTAGCAGCAGGCCGATTACATAAAATTGGAGCTGTACATTACATTACATTAAAATTGGATCTGTAAGCGTTGCCTACACTTAGGCTATACTACTAACAGTGTGACGTTGTACATAAAATTGGAGCTGTATAGGCTATACTGTTAAAAGGTTAAGGCTGTACTGCTCTAAAGTCATAAATATGCTCATTGAGTTAAAAAATTTACTAAATAAACCTACCTATTTAGAATACATTTTATCAAACATTTATACTTACACGCGTAAAACGTAAAAAATATTGCCATTCAATTATAATAAACAATTTATGATTAGCCGTAAAAATGTAGATATGATACACTTTCGTTTATTGGGCTACATACGTACATCTAACTTTTGACACGTGTTTGAAATCTATGACATACAAACATACACTCAATGTAATTTTTTACTCGACTAAAATCTTGCCAGTTTTACTTCGTATATACAATGTATGTATACGAAAATGTACATAAGTTAATTATCAATATTAATGTGCTAATATTTGGGCAGCATGTTTTGCAAAAGTGTATACGTTTACTTTACCTGTAAACAATTTAAACTTTTTTTTGCAAAGTGAACTTATGACACTTTCAAAACAAGCTGCTTTTTTTAGTACTTAGAACTCATAATACATGTACAAGGAAACTGGTTGTTAGTTCTGCTAAATATGTAATAAATGCGAATTAAAATTTCGAAAAATTTATAGAGCAAAAAAGTTCCGAGTATCATGGAAAATATTTTGTTTTCAAAATATTTCAAAGTAATTTTTACATAGTTACTACCAATTAGTTCGAAATTTATTTTGTATTTATGCATGTATGAGTGTGTATAATGTAATGTTTATACCAGGGGCGGATCCGCGGAATGGTTTTCAGGTTCAAACTCCCCTACCACCTTCGGGAGCCAAAAAGTCATACTTTTCACAGTAATTCACAGCAAAAAATATAGTAAAATTTACACAAAAAATAGTAAAAACTACATAAAACAAAATTGCAAAAATTACACAAAAATTTTGGTAAATATTACGCAAAAAATATAGTAAAAATTACAAAAAAAAAAATTTAGTAAAAATTACGAGAAATATTCTAAAAATTACAAATAAATTGTGAAAATTACGCAAAAATAAAAAGAGAAAAAATTACGCAAAAATATACTAAAAATTACAAAAAAAAAAATTGTAAAACTTACTCAAAAAATTAAGTAAAAAATATTGTAAAAATGACACAAAAAATACAGTAAAAAATTACACAAGAAATATATAAAAGTTACGAAAAAAATAAAGTAAACAGAAAATGGTAAAAATTATAGTAAAAATATAGCAAAAGTTAAACAAAAATTAAAGTAAAAATTACCCAAAAAATATATAAAAAAATACACAAAAAAGAAATTAAAATTTACACAAAAAATTGTAAAAACTACATTAAAAATATAGCAAAATTACACAAAAGATATGGTAAAATTTGAACAAAAAATAGTCAAAATTATATTAAAAATATAGAGTAACTTAATTAAAAAAAAATGAAGTAAAAATTACCCAAAAAATCACCCAATAAAGATAGTAGAAACTATATAAAAAATATGGCGAAAATTACACAAAAATTATGGTAAATATTACGCAAAAAAAAAATAAAGTAAAAATTACAAAAAAAAATTAAAGTAAAAATTACTTTTTGCGGTAAAGCTATTGCATATCACTTTTTATCAACTTATGCAATTATAATATTTATGAAAACTCAATGACTTTAGAGCAGTACAGCCTTGACCTGTTAACAGTATAGCCTATACAGCTCCAATTTTATGTACAACGTCACACTGTTAGTAGTATAGCCTATGTGTAGGCAACGCTTACAGCTCCAATTTTATGTAATCGGCCTGCTGCTAACATTAGTGCAACGTCATACGCCTAAATGTAGGCAACGCTTATATTTCTTTTTGTCAAGTTATGTTGCTAACGCCGAACCTTTTAACATTGAAAAAAGTCCGTTACTACGAACTCTTTTAACATTAACATTTTTTCTTTTCACTCCCACCTCCAAGCCAAGGCCTGCGATAAAATCTATGCAATAGCTTAAAAAATAGTAAAAATTACATAAAAAATACAACAAAGCAGAAATTAAAAAAAATTTGTATCTCCCTCTTCCCAAAATCCTGCATCCGCCACTGGTTCATACATACTACAATGAACTGTATTATACATTGATTAATGCTTTGGCATGAGTTTTTCCCTGTCCGATTTAAACATTAATTTTCAAGAAACCAAGATATGGACTTACTCACGCACGAAGTTTATGCTCAGCGTACAACAAATAAGTTTCACTTTTAATTTAAGCTCATTTTTCATTTGGAAATTTTCTATGTTAATATTCGTATGTATGTACAATGTAAACCCATAGATATATGTATACTCGTATGTCTATAACTTTACTTCATACATGACTTAATCGGCGTTCGCTTATGGTAATGTATTTATTAAATTCACATCAAGACGCATTTAAAATTGCGACTTGCCAACAAGTGTTGAGTAAATAAACAAAAGTAGGTATAGAGCAACAGCAACAACAAATCAAATTACTTACCAGCAACATAAGAGCAAAAACTTGAAGAGCACACGACATTGAGAGTGAATAATAAGTGTGAGATGGCAAATAGTGTATACACTTTTTACATACTATTTAACAACTCAACCAAAAAAAAATGGCAGCTTATATAACGCTTTGAAAATTTGATTAAAGGGCTTATAAATTCAGATAGCAATAAGGACTAAACTGAAGATAGGAGACGATAATTGAGACTATTGCAAATAAAGCAATATTTTGCATTTTTTTTTTTCGTATAATGCGTTGTCAGCGAATCCTGAACGATGGTGAAAATTTCTAATCTCCACACTGAACCAAAAAAGTACATATTTTCTACGAAAAAGTACGTATATTTTAAGAATTTTTTTCATTAAAAGCTCTCCAAAGAACGTTTTCATAGAATTTAAGAACAAAAATTCGTAAATATTCATGTCAAACAAAATTTGTACAATAATTCTTCGAATCAATGAACCCATTCTTAGAATGTACGAACTCATTCTTAGAATATAAATGTCGATCCATTCTTAAATTATACGAACTCATTCTTAGAATGTATGTTCAAATTCTTAAATTGTACGAACCTATTCGTAGAATATGTAATCCATTCATAAATTATACGAACTCATTCGTAGAACATATGAATCCGTTCTTAAATTTTACGAACTTATTCCTAAAATTTCAAAAAAATAAAATTTACTAAAATAAAATTTTATTATAATTTTTATTTATTATTTACCAAAAAGTAGAATTTAGGATAATAAATAATATAATGATTATTGATAAAATAATATACATAAACTTAACCGCGATCTTCCCGGATGTGTTAGGTAAACGTTTTGCATGAATAGCGCACAAGTTGGTATCTTCGAAAGCCCCACAAAATATGACTCAGATGCTTCTTGCAAAGCACCAATAGCAGCAGATTGGAAAAGTAAATAAGTTTTGAAATCTTAAGCGATTTCACGAACTAAACGCTGGAACGGATGGGCAATTCAGTTGACTTCTGATAACGGCTAATTTCTCGCAAAGCTTCTGTAGGTACCAGGGCGATAACGACGGGGTTTCTTCACACCACTGGTGGAGGTGGAGGTAGCCGATTTACGAGCTGCCTTTGTTGCAAGTTGCTTATGCTAGGCCTTTCCACCGGTTGAGTTTTTGTTTGTTTTTTCCAATTATTTGGTATATTTTGCTTATGTTTCTCGAATTTTTATTATTGTTTTTTAAATTACAATTTTATTTGTCACGCACGTCTAGCTTTGTCAACGTTTGATTGAACAATATAAGAAAAGTTCTTACATTTCGTGAAAAAGTTCTTAAATTTTAAGAAAAATATTCTTAGATTGTATGGACACTTTTATACGTACGTAATTTCTTAAAATTTAAGAACAAATTCTTAATATTTAAGAAAAAATTCAGCTAAAACAATTAATGAATGTTAGTTCTTATATTTTAAGAACGAAGTTCTGACACTAATAAAATTTAACGTATTTTTTAATATATAATAAGAAACTTTTCTTAAATTATATGTAATTTTTCTTAGATTCTAAGAAAAAATCAGCGTGAACTTTTATGAAACTTTGTTCGTAAAAAACGTGTACGTTTTTGGTTCAGTGCAGATCAACGGGAAGTTAGTTCAAAACTCAAGCAAAATCTATGGGAATCTATGGAAACGAAGATCCTACCTCAAAGGGAAGCTGGTTGAAAAACGAATACAACGACACCGAAAACAGACCTTCACATCTCTTAAATAGAGCGTTTCAGGCGCCACCTAGCGGGTCCAAATTTAAACACTTGGAAATTAATTTAGTAATACACATGCTAAATATCGGCGAAATCGGTCCATAATTAGGATTTTCAGTTTTAATTACCCAGATCTCAGCTCCACCTAGCGGAATTTTTTTTTTTAGAAACATATTTATTTTCATGGTAGTAATACAAGTTCCGAATTTCAGCTAAATCGGACCATAAATGTGATTTTTGAAAATATAGCGAAACACGCGTCATCTCTTCCCTGTAAAAATCGAGAGTAATCTATTTCCTATCCAAAGAGTACTCCAATTGGGGCATCAGAGTACTTCAAATGTAATCCTTTTTCATATAAAAATTGTGCTCAAATTAACATTGCGATATCCTCGGACTGGACCACCTACTCCAACCTTCGCTTTGTTTCTGCTACTCCAATGTTGTTACTCCTTGGAGTATCTACTGTCAGAGCACCTTGCAAACTACTCCAATGTTATGTTGTTGTAGCGAGGCATAGCCCTGCCCAAATGCCAGACAGGGTCACGCCGAGTGTATGGCTCTCGGCCGGGTCGATATAAGAAAACGGCCCGGGTCGTTTCGGCACGATGGGTACAGCACAAGTACTTGTACCGTTCTCGTAGAACCGGCAATACAAGAAACTAGCGGTGTCGGCCATGTAGGTCATTTAGCGTTACCCAGGGTGCACCAACGGGGAGGCGATTTACTCTTACACCCCTTCGTGCCTTCGACTTAGAGCTGGAGTAGTGTTTAGATGACACCCCCTTTCCACAAATGTGCTGTGGACTCACCAGCTTCAATCGTTGTGCCTACTATTCTCTTCAGATCCTATCCTAACGAGTTCCGATTTCCCAACACCCATAGTAAAGACACGATGTGTCGACTTGCTATGTTCATGGTTCCCTCTCTGTACTGATCAGCGAAGACTATCTCACTCCCCCCATTCCTTTATGAACCAATATAATCAAAGGAAAAGCCCTAGAAGGAAAGACCCGAAAATGGAGGATGAGTTAGGTGCTTCGTTACCCGTTACGGGTACGTTTCCGAACCCATCCTACAGTTGCATCTTAGGGCCCTGCCAATTGGTTCACCAAATCAAGGTTTTGTTCCTCATCGGATGATGGTCACATAATCTAGGTTAGGGTTTCAAAATAAGTAATATAAAGAGGCAGGGGCAGGAGGATACAGAATAACGTCCGTCGGGTCTACATAGGTTAGGTAAGTTCGGGTCTACATGCTAGTTCATTAAATATTTTTTCTGATTATAGGCCATGGATGCCGTGAAGCAAAGCTCGATCATCTAGATTCTAGGACACTCTTTTTTGTTTATGTAGTTTTGTTTCTGCAAAATCTATGAAAAAATAATTTTTAACTTTTAACAGCGTTGCCCTGCTATTTGAATATTATTTAAATTGCTCACAAAATTTTGTGCTGGGTAAACACTGTATCAACAAAGTTATCTGCGAGATACACATATATATGTATGTATGTATGTAAATGGCCAATAAACCAAAAAAAATTCCATACCTACATTGATATTAGCTTTTTATGGAGCCTTTCAAATTGACTAATTATATGCAAACAGTTTCTTGAAATTTCAGACCCATATTTATAAATTAAGTGGGATGGATAAGTTTTCAGAATTTTGCTTGCTCCCTTTATGCTGCTATATGATTGAAATTCGGAAAAAATAAAAATGGAAAATTTGAAGAAAGTTTGGGAGGTTCTGGGATTTGTTTAAAGTTAAATTAAAACGCTAAAGAAATTCTAGAGAAAAAGTAGCAAAGTTTAGGTGATGCGTCACCTCGTCGAATAATCATCACAAACAACATATTGACAGATTTTCATATTTAAATAAATATGTTACGTGAATATGTATGTATGTATGTATTTATATATTTAGTTATACGTGACACAATGTGTTCACATTCTTGGGTTCACTGGGTTACAAAAGGTAGCGGTTAGCGTGTTTGTGGCATGCACTCATGTGGCATTGAGCGCATTTTGCAAGTGTCTGTGTGTAGGTAAATATGGCATACATTTCACTGCCACTTGTCATAGGCAATGCGTAAAGTAATAAATAAAATAATTTTCTTTGCAAAATACATCACTTGCACATATTGATTGTTAAATTGAAATTATGGAGAGTAAATATTGTTTATGTTAAGTAAAATTGGTGCGGACAGCAGTTTCTGTAATGAAAATATTATTTCACTTAAATATTGAACAAATTCTGTTCTTCAAAAACTTTTTTTTGTTATTTTTGTAATATGGTTACTACTACATAGTCTAACGTCCTGTTTTGCCTTAGTTTATTTTATTTGATTTTTTTTATTTTATTTTGTTTTAATTTGTTTTTTATTTATTTATTTATTTTATACTACTTTTTTGTTTAAATATTTTTAATTTTTTGAAAATTAATTTTATACTGTTTTATTATTATTTTAGTTTATTTTATTTTATTTTGCCTTATTATTTTATTTTTCTTTTATTTAATTTTTTTATTTTATTTTATTTTGTTTTGTTTTATTTTATTTTATTTTATTTTATTTAATTTTTTTTTATTTTATTTTATTTTATTTTATTTTATTTATTTTATTTTATTTTATTTTATTTTATTTTATTTTATTTTATTTTATTTTATTTT
>CAXKVI010000005.1:12189461-12209461 GCA_964058755.1 Campiglossa producta | reverse complement strand
TTTTATTTTATTTTATTTTATTTTATTTTATTTTATTTTATTTTATTTTATTTTATTTTATTTTATTTTATTTTATTTTATTTTATTTTATTTTTTTTTTTTTGTTTTGTTTTATTTTATTTTATTTTATTTTATTTTATTTTATTTTATTTTATTTAATTTTATTTAATTTTATTTTATTTTATTTTATTTTATTTTATTTTATTTTATTTTATTTTATTTTATTTTATTTTATTTTATTTTATTTAATTTTATTTAATTTTATTTTATTTAATTTTATTTAATTTTATTTAATTTTATTTTATTTTATTTTATTTTATTTTATTTTATTTTATTTTATTTTATTTTATTTTATTTTTTTTTTTGTTTTGTTTTATTTTATTTTATTTTATTTTATTTTATTTTATTTTATTTAATTTAATTTTATTTAATTTTATTTTATTTTATTTTATTTTATTTTATTTTATTTTATTTTATTTTATTTTATTTTATTTAATTTTTTTCTTTTTTTTTTCTTTTTAACTATATTTTGTTTTATTTATTATTTCCTTTAATTGTTTATTTTTTATTTTTTGTTTTATTTTTTTTTTTGTTTTTTAATTATTTTATTTTTTAAATATTTTTCATATTTTTTTACTAGATACCTATTTCATTTTGTTTTGTTTTTTATCTTATTTTCAGTTATTTTTTTATTTTTATTCTGTGTTCAAATCATGCAAAAATTTCTAGTTAATAAAAAATAATTCATTTGAACTCATCTAATTTATTATTATTCTTTTTTTGCAAATTCCATTAAGTCACTTTTTTCAAAAGATTTTTGCCAATTAAGTTGCCGCTAAATTGTTTTCATTATAGAACCGCATTCAATCATCGCCTAATCAACAAATAAATAAATAAATACGCGAAAATACAGAGCAATGCAAAATTGAAAGTGCGCAACACACAATCTTAAGTAACAATAACAAAAAACAATCCATAAACAAGTAGACCAATAAATAATAACATCAGCATACAGAGAATAGCAACACAGTGGAGAGTGAAAAAACAACAACAAAAATAACACACACAAGCATCAGTATTAATAGCTGAGTCGCGCATCACCGCCGCAAAAGCATCAGATGTAAATGACCAGCGTTGAAAACAAAACCAATTCAGCGATAATATTTCTTGTTTGTTTTTCTCTACATATTTTGTTATTCGTTGCTGTTGTTGTTCTTGTTTTCACTGATTCACACACACACTTGGCATGCCGCCCCAACTCAGCTTAGCCCCAAATGCTCTACACACCTACAGATCTACAATCATGTATGTACCTGCACTGCACTGTTATTAACATTTTGCTCCACTCACTCTCATCGCTTATTTAACAGGTTATTTAGAATTGTTTTTTTGTTGCTTTTATTAAATTTTTCTCTTATTTGAGTTTTGTTTTGTCGCCTCTGAACGTGGATTCGTATGCTCAGCTCAATAAAATATGTTCATTGCTCTCAGTTTTGCTGTAGTAAAATGCGGCGGCCGATTGTTGATGGAGCGCCGACCCCGCTCTGCGTATTCAATAGACAACCACCTTTGCGTTTAATAGAGCACCAAAGGTTCGTGCTAATGTCGGATGGGCTTGGGCGGTGTTGCCATAAGTTTCGATTCCTTTTGACATCGTTAAATGAAGATTGATTAAAATTCTTCGGTTTTTTAATTTTGTAGCAAGATATGCCAATATGGGTATCAAATGACAGGTATTTTCGGCGACATACCAACTAAAATATTTTCAAGTAGGGTTGCCACCTTACCGCAGTATATTTGTATATCCGTCACTATCTCGTAAACCGCTTGTCCGATTGGGATGAAATTTGGCATAGAGATAGTATTATTGATTATAAGACTATCCACTTGGGGTTGCCACTTGGGGAGTTTACAGCGTTGCCACCTTCTTCAATTTTTGCAAATTATAGAGCAAGACATGCCAATATGGGTACCAAATGTAAGTTTTTTTTGTCGAAATACCAATTAACATATTTTCAAGTAGGGTTGCCACCTTACCGAAGTATTTTTGTATATTTGTATATACGGCACTATCTCGGGAACAGCTTGACCGATTTGGATGAAATTTGGCAAATAGATGTTTGATTCTAAGATTAGCCACTTGGGGGCTGTCACTTGGGGATGTGCGAGGTTGCCACCTACCTAATTTTTTCGTTTTTGATTATGGAGCGAGATATGCCAATATGAGTATCAAACGAAAGGCATTTTCGCCGACACACCAACTAAAATATTTTCAAGTAGGGTTGCCGCCCAGGGTTGCCATTTTACCGTATTGTATTTGTATTTTGAGATCATTTTGGGTGCAATTTTGGATTAATTTGGGACATTTTTGGGGTATTTACGGATCATTTTTTGAGTCATTTTGGGATCATTTTGGGTTAAATTTTGGATAGTTTTTGAAAATTGGAAGGCCTTTTTGTGGTAGTTTTGGATTATTTAAGGATCATTTTGGGACTATCCATTTTAGGGTTATTTTTTGGGGTTATTTTGGGCCATTTTGGAATAATTTTTCGTTCATTTTGGGATCATTTTGAGATCATTTTTGGGTCGTTTTGGGTTCAATTTCGAAACATTTTGGGAAAATTTAAGGGTCTTTTTGGGTCGTTTTGGGATAACTTTATGATTACCCTAAAATTATTTTAATTTATTTGATATTTTTTCATTTTATTTATTTTTTTTTTTTAATTAAATTTTTTAATATTACTTTTTTTAATTTTTTCTCAAATTTTATTTTATTCTACTTTATTTTATTTTTATTTTTATTTTATTTTATTTATTTTATAACTAGTCTTTTTTTATTATTTTAATTTTTTTATTCTATTTTATATTATTTTATTATTTTTATTTTTAAACGTTATTTAATTTTTTATTTTATTTTATTTATTTGGTTTTTTTTATGTTATTAAATTTTATTTTTGTTAGCTTTATATTATTAAATTTAACTTAATTAAAATATTTAATTTATCTGGCAACACTGCTTCCTGGTGTATTCTTCTCACTACTATAAAACTTGCCATGCGATTGTTGTTGCTTTAATTTTTTTGTTGTTCAGCCAATGTTGCTACCGGTGTTGTTATTATTGTTTTTGTTACTTATTGCTCTGAGCGCGTCGCAAATTGTTTCTTCTTTTGTTTATTTTATGCTTCGGTAATTCTTTCTATTTTATTTGTTTTATTATTTTTTTCTCATTCCACTAATAGTTATTCTGTATGGCTGTGTGTTTGTTGTTGTGTTTATTTTATCATGCTTCTTAGCTTTTGGTTGGCTTTTGCCAACGGTCAGACACTGCTTTCTGTTGTTGTTGCTTATTGCTTTGTATTTTCTGTTTTTGTTTTTGTTTTTATTTTGTCTACGCCTGCTGTCGTTTGAATTGGCGCATTGGGGCTGATTTTATGTTGTGCCGCTGCAGTGCTACAATTTCGTGGAGGCATATTCCGGCAATGCTTGTGATTTTTATTTTTTATTTCTTTTTATGAGGTTGAATTTATTCCTTGTTTGTTGAGTGCGGTGTGTTTGCTTGGATAGCGCTGTGAAAAAACGATGGAGCTAAGGAAGCGCTGCGGTGTCGGTGCGATTCACTCATTTAAGCAGTTTATAACTTATGTTGTTTGTATTTTGATAAATGAATCCGAATTTTTGTAGGTATTTAAGACTATTGAATTTGATTTTCTATTTGCTACACTTTTACGTTGTGCCGCCATGTACCATTCTGGCTACACATTTTTGCAGTCAAATATGTACATATGTCTGTACGTATATGATTTTCTTTCTTTATTTGTTAGGTAAAGTGTATTTGAATTAAAAGAATTCTAAACGAAGCGCACCAGATTTGAAAGCAAGTGCTGATTGCTTGTTATTCTTTCAATTGCTTTAATGGTTACTTGGTTGTAGCTGAGTGGGATTGGTTGGGTGGTAGGGAGATGTTGTGTGCGTTGTGCGACACAACGGAGTAGTAGATATCTTCATAAAAACACACATACATACATTAGGGTGACTGAAAATATTTATTTTTAAGTTTCGACTGAGAACCTTCAATAAAGTAAAAAAAATAAAAATAATAAGAAAAATAAAAAAGGAAAGCAAACAAAAGAAAAATAAAAAAATAACAGTTAAGGAAAATGCGCAAAATGTAATAAAATAAAGAAAAAAAATAAATTAAAATAAACAAAAAAAAAAAATAATATAAAATAAAATAAAAAAGTAAAACAAAGTAACAAAAAAAAAATAAAAAACTACCAAATAAAGAAAGAAAAAAAAAATAAAAGAAAAAAATCAAATAAAAAAGAATAAAAATAAAATAAAATAAAATAAAAAAGTAAAACAAAAAAAAAATACAACTAAATAAAGCAAAAAAAAAATTAACTAAAAGATAAAATAAAATAGAATTAAAAAAAAAAAAATTAAAAAAAAATAAAACAAAATAAAATAAAATAAAATAAAAAAAAAAATAAAATAAAAAATAAAATAAAACAAAATAAAATAAATTAAAATAAAATAAAATAAAATAAAATAAAATAAAATAAAATAAAATAAAATAAAATAAAATAAAATAAAATAAAATAAAATAAAATAAAATAAAATAAAATAAAATAAAATAAAATAAAATAAAATAAAATAAAATAAAATAAAATAAAATAAAATAAAATAAAATAAAATAAAATAAAATAAAATAAAATAAAATAAAATAAAATAAAATAAAATAAAATAAAATAAAATAAAATAAAATAAAATAAAATAAAATAAAATAAAATAAAATAAAATAAAATAAAATAAAATAAAATAAAATAAAATGAAATGAAATGAAATGAAATGAAATGAAATGAAATGAAATGAAATGAAATGAAATGAAATGAAATGAAATGAAATGAAATGAAATGAAATGAAATGAAATGAAATGAAATGAAATGAAATGAAATGAAATGAAATGAAATGAAATGAAATGAAATGAAATGAAATGAAATGAAATGAAATAAAAAATATAAAAAAAAATAAATAGAATAAAAAAATATAAAAAAAAATAAAATAAAACAAAATAAAAAAAAAAAATAAAAAAAAAAATAAAAAATAAAATAAAATAAAATAAATTAAAATAAAAAAATAAAATAAAATAAAATAAAAAAAAATAAATAAAATAAAATAAAAAAAAAAAAATAAAGTAAAAAAAAAAAATAAAAAAATAAAAAAAAAAAAAAATAAAAAACAAAACAAAAAAAAATATAATCAAAATAAAATGCTTCATTAACGGATCAGCCTAATGCACAATAATGCACAAACCCAGAGTCAAGCGTGGGAAAGAATTTTTTTTCGGTGGCGGAAAACTCTTTAGATAACCGCTTTTGTGATTATAATGTGTGCCAATGTTCACAGTGTGTGACTATGTACATATGTATGTATGTAACGGTTGTGTTGAATGAATTAGTTAGCTATCAGTTTTATTGGGGTCTATAACTGTAAATCGTATGTTAAGAGGCGGGCGATGTGATTTATTAAAGGTTAACTCGAATCTAGTAAGTACGGTGTTATTTTGATAACATGTAACTCATATCTGCACACATAAATACTTAGATTTAGAGGAGGGAAATAAGTTGCTAATAAAATGAAGTTCTGAAAATTTTTTTGTTTGGTTTTCAAACTTATGTAAATTTAAAATTTCAGTTTTTTCTTGTTTTGTTGAGTTTATTTTTAATATTTTTTTTATGAATTTTGTGAAAGTTGAAAAAATAAAAACAAAATTTGTGTACCTAAGTAAAAAAAATATTAAAAAAATTCCAAAAAAAAAACAATAATAAAAGAAAAAAACTCATTTCAATAGTACAATAAAACAATAAATGAAAAAAAGTAAAATTTCTAAAATGAAATAAAAAAATTAAATAAAACAAAACAAAATAAAAAATAAAACAAAAAATATAAAAAGAAAATATAAAAAAGTTTAAAATATATAAAAAAGTTTGGTAAAAAAATATTAAAAAAAAATTTAAATAAAAAAAATTAAACAAAATAAAATAAATAGTACCTAAATAAAACAAAAAATAACAATGAAAAAAGGTAAAAAAT
Organism: Campiglossa producta; assembly: GCA_964058755.1. Taxonomy (NCBI): domain Eukaryota; kingdom Metazoa; phylum Arthropoda; class Insecta; order Diptera; family Tephritidae; genus Campiglossa; species Campiglossa producta. The sequence goes on along the minus strand of CAXKVI010000005.1, from coordinate 12,203,368 downwards.
TACTAAAATGAAATAGAAAAATTAAATAAAACAAAAAAAAAATCAAAAAAAAAAGAAATCAGAAAAAAATTGAAAAAAAACAAAAAAAAAATTTGGAAAATACGAATAAGAAAAAAAAGATTGAAATAAAAAAATAAAAAAAAAACAACAAAATAAAAAATAAAACAAAAAAAAAAAATAAAAAGAAAATAGAAAAAAGTTAAGAATATATGAAAACTTTGGAAAGTATGTGTCAGTAAAAAAAAAAATATTAAAAAAAAGTTAAATACAAAAAAATAAAACAAAGTAAAAGAAAAAGATCAATTAAATTGTACAATAACATAAAAAATTAAAAAGGAAAATTATATAAAACAAAAAATAAAAAAAAACAACAAAAAAAAATAAATTAGAAAAAAAGTTAAAAATAGAAAAAACTTTGCGAAATAAATATGTATAAGTAAAAAAATAAAATAAAAAAATAAAATTTAATAGTAATAATTAAAAAATGTTAAAAAAATAACGTAAAAAAAATAGAATAAAATAAAAAAAAATCAAACATTTAAAATAAAATATTAAGGAAAACACAATAAAAAAAATAAAAAATAAAAATAAATAAAAATGAAAATATGTATAAGTAAAAATAAACAAATAAAGAAAAAAATAAAACAAAATAAAAAAAATTTGTTTAATTATACAAAAAAAAATAAAAAAATTAAACAAAATAAAATAAAATATAAATATTAAAGAAAATAAAAATAAAATAAAATAAAACAAATAAAGACTAAAAAAAAAATACATAGAAACAAAAGGAAAAAACTTTAGGTAAAAAAACAAACAAAATAAAAGAAACAAACAAATTAAATAAAATTAAGTACAAAAAAAAATTAAAAAAAGTTAAAAATTAATATGAAATGAAAATAAAAACATGAAATATAACAAAAAATAAGATAAATAAAAAAAATTAATAAAGTAGAATAACATAAAACAAAATAAAGCAAAAAAAAAAAAAATAAAACGAAATCAATCAAATAAAACATAAAATGAAACAAAATAAAAAAGTAATAATAACTTTTGAAAAAAATGAATTTTTTTAATTTTTCTTTTGCGAACTTTATTTGAGGATGAAGAAAAGTCTCCACCAAAGTTCATTGATTTCGAAAGGGGAAAATTCTAACTATAGTATAAAAAGAGAGTAGAAAAAAGTTAAAAATAGAAAAAACTTTGGAAAATATGTATAAGTAAAAAAAAAATTAATTGAATTAAAAAAAAAAATAAAATTAAATAGTACAATAAAACCAAAAAATTAAATAAACAAAACAGAAAATAAAAAAAACCAATATGTAGAAAAAAACTTAAATACAGAAAAAAACTTTGGAAAATATGTATAAGTAAAAAAAAATAAAAAATTAAATTTAATAGTAAAAAAAATAATTCAAAAATGTTAAAAAAATAACACAAAAAAAAATAAAATAAAATAGAAAAAAAAAATAAAATATTTAAAATAAAATATTAAGGAAAACACAAAAAAAAAAAATAAATAAAAATGAAATAGAAAAAAAGAAAAAAAATTTGGAAAATATGTATAAGTAAAAATAAACAAATAAAGAAAAAAATAAAAAGAAAATTATTTAATTATGCAACAAAAATAAATAAAAAAATGAAACAAAATAAAATAAAATATAAATATTAAATAAAATAAAAATAAAAAAAAAATAAAAGAAATAAGGACTAAAAAAAAAAATTACATAGAAAAAAAAAGAAAAAAATTTTTGAAATATGTATAGGTAAAAAAAAAAAACAAAATAAAAGAAACAAACAAATTAAATAGTACAAAAAAAATTTAAAAAAGTTAAAAATTAACATAAAATGAAAAAAAACATAAATTATAACAAAAAAATAAGATAAATAAAAAAAATTAATAAAATAGAATAACATAACACAAAATAAAGAAAAAAAAATAAAACGAAATCAATCAAATAAAACATAAAATGAAAGAAAATAAAACAGTAATAATAACTTTTGAAAAAAAAAATGAATTTTTTTAATTTTTCTTTTGCGAACTTTATTTGAGGATGAAGAAAAGTCTCCACCAAAGTTCATTAATTTCGAAAGGGGAAAATTCTAACTATAGTATAAAAAGAGAGTAGAAAAAAGTTAAAAATAGAAAAAACTTTGGAAAATATGTATAAGTAAAAAAAAATTAATTGAATTAAAAAAAAATAAAATTAAAAAAAAAAATAAAATTAAATAGTGCAATAAAACAAAAAAATTAAATAAATAACACAGAAAATAAAAAAAAAAAACAATATGTAGAAAAAAACTTAAATACAGAAAAAACTTTGGAAAATATGTATAAGTAAAAAAATGAATTGAAATAAAAACATCAAACAAAATAAAATAAATAAATTAAATAGCACAATAAAAAAAAATAATAATTAAAAAAGTTGAAAAGTAACCTAAAATTAAATAATAATATTAAATAAAACAAAACAAAACAAAAAAATTAAACAAAAAATAAATAAAAAGAATATAAAAAAATAGGGGAATTATGTACAAGTGAAAAAAAATAAAACAAAAACAAAATAGAAGAAAAAAACTAAATTAAATAGTTAAAAAAAAATAATATAAAATGAAATAAAACAAAAAAAAATAAAAAAAATTAAAAAATAAAACAAAATAAACTAAAATATAAATATTAAAGAAACAAAAAAATTAAAACTAAAACAAAAAAATTTTAATTAAATAGAAAAAACGAAAAACTTTGGAAAATATGTGTAAGTAAAAATAAATAAATAAATAAAAAGGTAAAATAAATAAAAAAATTAATTTGATTAAAAAAAAATAAAAAATAAAACAAAATAAAATAAAAAAATAAATGATAAAAAAAAAAATTAAAAAAAATAAAAATAAATTAAATGGAACAAAAAGAAAAAAAACTTTGGAATATGTATAAGTAAAAAAAAAATAAAAAAATAAAACAAAGTAAAAGGAAAAAAATTAAATAGTACAAGAAAAAAAATGTAAAAAAGTTAAAAAATAACATAAAATGAAATAAAAAAAATTAAATGAAAAAAAAAAAAAAAAAAATAACATCAGATAAAATATAAAATAAAATAAAAAATAATAAATAATAAATTTGAAAAAAAAATAATTTTTTAAATTTTTTTTGCGAAGTCCCAACATTTATTTTTACTATTTTTTCAACTTGGATATTTGAGCTCTCCATATCCGTGTCCTTGAATCCAGCCTTTTTCTTAATGCAACCACAGTAGGCGTCTGCACCTTACTGCCTTCAAGCTCTAGCTGTCATGTCAACGTAAATGCACGGCAAGCTTACAAACCTACAAACACCTACTGCTATTTGAAACATGACACAATTTTTTTCAATTCCCTATTTTTTGCTGATTTGCAACAACGCGCATTTAAGAACCTCGCCCTGCATAAATTCCCTAACGAATAATTGCTTCGAATGCTGTTTGTTTGTCAGTGTGTAAGTTTCACTGTCCTATTTGCATGTTGCTGCTACTCCTCAGCCCATTTACTGCCTTAACTCGAGCACCATCATCCATTACTAGCGCACAGCACAGAGCACAGATAGTTTTCTAGTATTATAAAGTTTTTTTCCAACTGTTGCGGCAAGCACTTGGACGCGTACTTTTAGCTAGGAACGAGTGTGTGGCAACAAGCACACATAAACATACAAACACACAAATGTGTTACATTGCAAAAACAAAAAAAAAAAAAAAAAAAAAAAACAAGCGAATAAAACTTGGTGAACACTTTAATATGCATGGATGGTACATGGTATATCTGTGTATGTTTGTATGTATGTGTTCATATATTTATGTATATTTGTATCACCATAACCGTCTTATATGAATTGCCCTGCCTGTTTGGCCTCCCTGTTGGCTGATCGCTTGCTTGGTGATGTGATATGAGATGGAGTTGGAGTTCTTGTTGTTGTTGTTGCTATACTTACAATTTTCATTTAGCTTTATTATTCAAATGAATTTTCGCTTGACGCTGTTTTAGTTTTTCATTAAATTTTTCCATACATTTTGGCAGCTCGCGAGCAAGTGGTGGCCACCATTGTACGAGAGCGCGCATTTTACAACACTGCACAGCGATGTGATGCCTGAATGGCTAAATAAATGAACGAACGCGCACAGTGTGTTGCTTTGTGCTTGTGAGCGCTTAAAATTGTCTACTTTCAAGTAGGGTTGCCACCTTACCGCAGTATATTTGTATATACGGTCTATTTTGGGAACCGCTTGACCGATCGGGATGCAATTTGGCAGTATGATTGATTCTAAGACCATCCTCTTGGGGATTGCCACTTGAGGGGTGTACAGGGTTGCCACCTATCTAATTTTTTTTTAATTGTGAAGTAAGATAAACCAATAAGGGTATCAAATGAAAGGTATTTTCGTCGATATACCAACTAAAATATTTTCAAGTAGGGTAGCCGCCCAGGGTTATCTTTTTACCGTATTGTATTTGTATTGTATATCTTTGGTATCATATTTGGATTAATTTAGGATCATTTTGAGATCATTTAGGGGTCGCTTTGAAATAATTTTGGAGCTATTTTAAGATCATTTTAGGTTCAATTTTGGATTAATCTGGGACAATTTTAGGTTAATTTTCGGATCATTTGGGAGTCATTTTGGGATAATTTTTGGGTCATTTGGGGAACATTTGAGGGTCTTTTTGGGGTCGTTTTGGGCGGCCGCCGTGGAGTAGCGGTTAAGTGTTCGGCCTTCTACACCAAGTCGTGGTGGTTCGATGCCCGGAAAAAGTAACATCAAAAAATTATTTAGAAAAGGAATTTTTCTAAACGGGGTCGCCCATCGGCAGTAGTTTGGCAAACTCTCCGGGTGTATTTCTGCCATGAGAAGCTTCTCAGCAAAAAATTCACTTCGGAGTCGGCAAAAACTGTAGGTCCCGTCAACTTGTAGGAAAAACTCAAAAAGCAACACACAACAAGTTGGAAAGAGAAGCTCGGCAAAAATCTCGTTAGAGGTTTGGATAACCTGTTGGTATATCGCCGGCGTTTTTTTTTTTTTTTTTTTTTTGGGATTATTTAGGATTATTTTGGGAACACTTTAGTATAATTTTTGTATAATTTTAGGGTACATTTAAGGGTGTTTTTGGGATCATCTGAGAATCATTTTTGGATCATTTTGGGATAATTTTAGGGTCATTTTGGGGTCATTTTGTGATCATTTTCGGATCATTTATGGGTCGGTTTGGGTTCAATTTCTTAACATTTTTAGAACTTTTTTGGATCATTTTAGTATTATTTGGGATCATTTTGGGTAAGTAAAGTTAGCGCTAAATTGATAACACCTAGCAAGATCGGTTCCCAGGTACTAAGTATTATTTATATGAGTCTATTTTATTTAATTATATTTTATTTTATTTAAATTTATTGTTTTATTTCATATTTTAATTTATTTTATTTTTAAATTTAACTTTATTTTTTTTTATTTTAACTATTTTATTTTATTTTCATTAAATTTAATTAAATCTAATTTATTTTATTTAAATTTTTTAATTTTTATTTATTTATTTTCATTTTTTTATTTAATAAATTGTTTTTAATTATTATTTTATTATTTTATTTTATTTTAATTAAATTTAATTAAACTTAATTTATTTTATTTTAATTTTTTTATTTTTATTTTTTTATTTAATTAATTTTTTTAATTATTATTTTATTTTATTTTAATTTTTTTATTTTTATTTTTTTTATTTAATAATTTTTGTTAATTATTATTTTATTTTATTTTAATTAATTTTAATTAATTAATTTTAATTAATTAATTTATTTTATTTTAATTTTTTTATTTAATTAATTTTTTTAATTATTATTTTATTTTATTTTAATTAAATTTAATTAAACTTAATTTAAATTTATTTTATTTTAATTTTTTAATTTTTATTTTTTATTTAATAAATTTTTTTAATTATTATTTTATTATTTTATTTTATTTTAATTAAATTTAATTAAACTTAATTTATTTTATTTTAATTTTTTAATTTTTATTTTTTTATTTAATTAATTTTTTTAATTAATATTTTATTTTATTTTAATTTAATTTAATTAAACTTAATTTATTTTATTTTAATTTTTTAATTTTTATTTAATTAATTTTTTTATTTATTATTTTATTTTATTTTAATTAAATTTAATTAAACTTAATTTATTCTATTTTAATTTTTTAATTTTTATTTTTTATTTAATATATTTTTTTAATTATTATTTTACTATTTTATTTTAATTAAATTTAATTAAACTTAATTTATTTTTTTTAATTTTTTAATTTTTATTTTTTTATTTAATAAATTTTTTAATTTAACTTTACTTTCTTTTATTTTAATTTAATTCAATTTATTTTATTTTTATTTTATTTTATTTTGTGAATTTATTTCCATTTTTTAGTTTTTTAAATTTTAAATTTTAAATTTAATTTTTTTATTTTATTTTATTTTATTACAAATATTTTATTTATTTAATTTAATTTTTTTTAACTTTATTTTACATAGTTTGTATTATTATTTTTTTTAAATTTAATTTATTCTATTTTACTTTATTTTGTTTTTATTATATTATATTGTATATATTTACGAAAAAAGGAGATTGCTCAAAAATAATTGCGTATATCCTGAAATTTTTCAATAATAATACACTTTTCATTGGTCATACACGGCGTATGAGTAACATTTAGCGATGCAAGTAAAAAAGTGCAAAAAAATTTTATTTAGACCTGATTGCTGGACGAAATAGGTTTTATTCAAGGCAAGTACCAACACAGAGACGATTGTACCATCATTCCGCTATCAGCTCATGACTATTTCGTGATAACAATCGCATCTATAGTTGAAACTATATTTGTGAGCTAAGAAGCATTAAAAAGTACACTGTGCGGCAAACGAGCAAATATACAAACACTTGTAGTAAAACAAGCAGAGGTAGCCAGCCAAGCTTACATATATGCATACATATCTACATACAAACAAACATATGTATGTGTGTAGATATGTTTAGTAGATATAAAAAGTTGGTTGCCTGGTCATTTGGTTGAATGGTTGATTGTTTGGTTATTTGAATGGTTAAATCGTTGTGTTTATGTTGAGTATATCTGTACGTTTGTCGATGTGTAGATATGTTTAGATTAACGTACAATATGTAACATTGCTTAAGTGTGCGGTTAGTTTTGTGGTGCGACGTTTGCTTATCTGCTGGTTTACACGTTTAGTATGTATGTAGCAGTGGCATAAAAAGCAACAATTCTCGTTTATTAAAAATTATCATGTATATGTTTTCGTCTGCTTTGCTTGATTTGTTTTTTCATTTTCATTATTCAAATTATCGTACAAACATTCACACAAACATACATACATCCATACGTCGAAGCAATCAAATCACACCACATAACACTTTGTAACATTTGTTTTACTTCCGCGCGTTCGCTTTGCTGCTCCCATTGCCTCTGCGCATTTCTCATAAATTTTTCATTAGCCAGCTTCGACTAAGTCATAAATATATGAGCAATAATGTCCGCGGCAACAGTTGTTAGCAGCCACTTAAACACATTATAAAATCGTTGTTGTCTTTTTTATTTTTTCTCATTTGTGTAACCCTACAAAGTAACCATAGCTGTTTGTATGTATGTATGTATGTCAGTTTGTGTGCTTATTGTCTCTTTGTAGCTTAATGATTTTTTTTCTCTGACAACCTTTGAAAGCAAATAATGCACTTAAAATCCGATTTACTTACTGTTTGCTTTGTCTCGGTAAGCAATCACAAGTGGCTCAGCTTTATTATCTTTAAGTGCCGATTTAGGCTTATTGCTTTTGTTGTTGTATTTGCAATTGTGCCCATTATATGCATCTGATACACGCGCATTTTATATTATCCAATTGAAATCGATAAAAGCACTCTCCCTCCCTCTCCCTCTCCCTCTCCCTCTCCCTCTCCCTCTCCCTCTCCCTCTCCCTCTCCCTCTCCCTCTCCCTCTCCCTCTCCCTCTCCCTCTCCCTCTCCCTCTCCCTCTCCCTCTCCCTCTCCCTCTCCCTCTCCCTCTCCCTCTCCCTCTCCCTCTCCCTCTCCCTCTCCCTCTCCCTCTCCCTCTCCCTCTCCCTCTCCCTCTCCCTCTCCCTCTCCCTCTCCCTCTCCCTCTCCCTCTCCCTCTTCCTGGTCCCCGTGACCTTTTTCAGGTTCCGCCCTGTGAATGTCGTATTACAAATACCAGCAACCATTGTTGTGAGCTCCATCGAGCGATCTGGATCAATTACCCTCTCGAGATTTTGATAACAATTTAGGTAAAGAAAAGTTCAAGTTTAGACAGGGCTACTTATCGCTAATACAACAACAACAACCAGGATAAGTGGGCCGCTTCGTGAATCCTTCACAGGAATGCTAACTCACCTATAAGAAAGGACGATGTTTCTGCTGAAGACTGAGCGAAGGCTCAGCGGGACTCTGCGAGGGCGAAGTCCATCAAGGCCACGCTCGCTAAAGTAGCTGTCCAGGTAAAGAGGGCCGCCAACGTCATACATATACCGATGCAAGACAATAGGGCCGTGGAGATGTCCCAATGACGCCAAATCATCAAACGACTATGAAGATAATCTTGAAAGTCGGGAAGACCGACGTCAAAGCCTTACTCAACCTTGCATCGCGTGGAAGACCTAAAGAGGTGGAGATGGACGACAACATGGTGAAGGAAATTAGCTGGTGATGCTCGGACGGTTGCTTGCCTCTCAGGAGGCTTTACTTCGAGAGTCATAGAGGAGTGCAAAAAGACAAACTGATGACTCAGTCTTGGTTCAAGAGCAGGCGATCACTGAAAATAGGTACTGTGACCTTAGGAGGCCCTTTAAGTCTGGTTTTCATTAGGTCACATTTTGAAAAATTCTATCGACTTAGTTCTGCGTTAATAATACTTGCAGCGCAGCACCATTCGTGTTACATACAAACATTCGTAGTTATCTACTAGCATGCATTCTTATATAGGCAAGTGTAAAGCAAATAAAGTTTGCGTTAAGAATGCTATAAGCTAAAAAAAATAAGTGAAAAATAGCACACTTTAGCCACTAACTATACAAAATAAAAAGCAAAAAGTAGATAATAAAGCAATATAAAAAAAAGAAACAACAAGTAATGACAGTAACTGAAACTAGCTCGATGGGTGGGTCGGTTTTGAGGAAAATAGGCCAATGGAACATGCAAACCGTATTTACATAATGCCATACCTACTGAGTAATATATAGACAAAAAAAAAAGTGTTCTTGAACGTTAGACAAGTTAAGAAACATACCTATTTATATTTCCTTGTATTTGAAAATGTTACCTTGAATTTGATAATTTCGCTTTAACTTAAAAGGGCGACGCTCACAATTCGTCAACTTTTAGTGCATTTCATCAAATGAGTGATAAAAGGTAAAATGATAAGATTTTATGAAGGGAAATGTAATTTAATCCATTTTAACCCTGTGACTCCAAAATGATCCCAAAATGAACCTAAAATGATCCCAAAATTATCCAAAAACGATCCCAAAATGACCGCAAAATGATCTGAGAAAGACCCGGAAATTGTCCCAAAATGGTCCAAAATTGAGCCCCAAACTATCCCTAAGTGACCCCTAAATGATCCCAACACGACCCCAAAAAGACCCTTAAATGTTTCCAAAATTATCCAAAATTTAATCCAAAATTACCCAAAAGTGATCCCAAAATGATCCCAAAATTATCCGAAAATGATCTCAAATTTACCCCAAAATAATCCATGAAAATATATGAGTTGGTTTGTCGGCGAAAATACCTTTCATTTGATACCCATATTGGCATGTCTTGCTCCATAATTAAAAAACAAGGGATAGGTGGCAACAATGTAAACCCGCAGATGTCAACCCCAAGTGGATAGTCTTTCCACAGAATTCTGTAAGCTGTCTCTAGTCTCTAATAGAGACAAAAGTCAGTAATATAGACATTTTGTGTTCCAATTCCATCTCGTCCATATCAAACCTCAAACGACAAATGTCAATTTTTGTGACTTGAGATGAGACAAATTTCTTCCCAATCGGCGGTTCCCGAGATAGTACCGCATATACATACATATATACTGCGGTAAGGTGGCAACCCTACTTGAAAATATTTTAGTTGGCATGTCGCCGAAAATACCTTTCATTTGATGTGGAGAATCGCGACAATTCAGGGATTTTCCATATGGGGCCGAGTCCCGGGACTGACTTCCTAGTATTGGTGGTATCACAACGGGCCTTTCAAACTGCCCTAAGTGTGCCTCTTGAATCAAGCCCTAAAGCCAAGGAAAAATACGCTCGACGACATTTGAGCGACGATAGATTTGTTTCCATTGTCATCGCTCTTTTTGACGAAAAAACATGCCAGGGCGAACGCATTACATTTTTTATATTTAGACTGCTTGCCAGAGGCATAAATGTGAAAATTTTCCAGATTTGAGTTAATAGGTTTCTCTTCGATTCACGAAAATTCTTGGTTTCCAAATTTGCAATGGCAGTTTCATGAATGTGTAGTACTAGAATATGAAAATTGTGTCAGAAAAACGAATGTGCTACACATTCATGTTGCTGGCGGAACAAAAATGTTTAAAAATTGAATTTCTAAATTTTTTAAAATTTTCTTTGAGCCAGAAAAATGAATGTGTTGCACTAAACTATAGATACCGTGGCGTATACGTAACAATTTTGCTATAAATTCGTGTTTCTGGCTCAACGAAAATTTTTAAAAATTTAGAAATAAAATTTTTACACATTTTCGTTGCGTCAAAAACATGAATGTGGTACACGAATGTGGCACCCAGGTAGTAAACGGGTTAAATAAAATAAAATGATTAAATTATGTATATTAAATTAACTTAAATGAAACCAATTTTGATTAAAATCAACTAAGTAAAATAAAATAAAATCGAATGAATTGAGACTCAAATAGCCCCAATCAAATAATCGCTTGGTCAAGTTGCAAGTTGAACAGCCAAATAGATACGTGAACCAACATGCGATCGTCACGAGCAAACACAATGGAAAATCGAAAAAACCACAATAAAAAAAAATTTAAAAACCAAATTAAACGAAAATAAAAACACACAAAAAATGCCAATTCGTCTTTCCAAATAAAACGTTTACTATTAGCATTTTTTATGGCTCAGCATGAGCTTGTGTGTGTGTGGCTGCTCGTTCACATGCTGCCGCGGGAAATTTGTATGGCTCAACCCAATCAGTCATTCAACCATTAATTCATTCATTCGCTAAATTTGATTGCTTTTATCAAATGTTGAATTATTACCAATAATATTATGTTTGTTGTTAGTTACAGTACATACATACATATATATTTACGTTTTTTTTTTGTTGTTTTATAAATGAGTTGTTGTCGTTGTTAATGCGCTACCGATAGTTCGAATTCGTTGATTATTTCATATTAATCTATTTTCAACTTAATTTAATGAGTTATTTATAATTTTCTCTTGACATGCTGTGACTTACTGCGAATATTGTACCTACTGAGCGAAATTGCTAATAATTTGCCAAAATAAGTTTAATTAAATTATTATTTTTAGGCGGATTTCCTTTCAAACAAATGCAACCAATATGATTCCAACGGCCCCAATATGACCTTATATTGATCGCAAATAAGCCATTATGTCTGCAATGATCCAAAATTTATAGCAAAATGATCCGAAATAACCCAAATGATCTAGGCTCCAAAATATCCCACAATGACCCCAACTCAACTTTACTTATTCCCTTCCTTTCTTTCCCTTTCTTTCCTTTCCTTTCCTTCCTTCCTTTCCTTTCCTTTCCTTTCCTTTCCTTTCCTTTTCTTCTTTCCTTTCCTTTCCTTTCCTTTCCTTTCCTTTCTTTCCTTTCCTTTCCTTTCCTTCCCTCCTCTCCTTTCCTTTCATTTCGTTTCTTTCATTTCTTTCAATTCATTTCTTTCTTCCTCTCCTTTCCTTTCCTTCCTTCTTTCCTTTCCTTTCCTTTCCTTTCCTTTCCTTTCTTTCCTTTCCTTTCCTTTCCTTTCCTTTCCTTTCCTTTCCTTTCCTTTCCTTTCCTTTCCTTTCCTTTCCTTTCCTTTCTTTTCCTTTCTTTCCTTTCCTTTCCTTTCCTTTCCTTTCCTTTCCTTTCCTTTCCTTTCCTTTCCTTTCCTTTCCTTTCCTTTCCTTTCTTTCTTTTCCTTTCCTTTCCTTTCCTTTCCTTTCCTTTCCTTTCCTTTCCTTTCCTTTCCTTTCCTTTCCTTTCCTTTCCTTTCCTTTCCTTTCCTTTCCTTTCCTTTCCTTTCCTTTCCTTTCCTTTCCTTTCCTTTCCTTTCCTTTCCTTTCCTTTCCTTTCCTTTCCTTTCCCTTCCTTTACTTTACTTGCCTTACTTTACTTTACTTTACTTTACTTTTCTTTCCTTTCCTTTAATTTCCTTTCCTTTCATTTCCTTTCCTTTTCTTTCCTTTCCTTTCCTTTCCTTTCCTTTCCTTTCCTTTCCTTTCTTTTCCTTTCCTTTCCTTTCCTTTTCTTTTCTTTTCTTTTCTTTTCTTTTCTTTTCTTTCCTTTCCTTTCCTTTCCTTTCCTTTCCTTTCCTTTCCTTTCCCTTTTCCTTTGGCTTCCTTTCCTCTCTTTTCCTTTAAATTATTTTCTTTCCTCACCTTTACTTTCCTTCCCTTCCCTTCCCTTAACTTCCCTTCCCTTCCTTTTCTTACCTTTCCTTTCCTTCCCTCTCCCTTCTTTTCCTTGCCTTTCTTTTCTTTCCCTTTCCTTTCCTTTCTCTTTTTTCCATTGCTTTAACTTACTTTTCTTCCCTCGATATTCCTTTCCTTTCCTTACTATTATTTTTCCATGATTTCCTCTCCTTTCCTTTCCATTCTTCTCCTTGCCTTTCCTTTCCTTTATTTTTCCGCTTTCCTTTAATTTCCTTTCCTTTGCTTTTATTTCTTTTCTTGCCTTTAATTTCCTTCCCTTTCATTTAATTTGCTTCCCTTAACTTTCCCATTACCTTTCTTTCCCTTTCGACTTCCTTTAATTTGCTTTCTTCTCCCTTTCCATCCCTTTTCTTTCCTTTCCCTTTCTTTACCTTCCATTACTTTTCTTTAATTTAATTTCCTTATATTCCAACAAAATTAACATACATAATCACGAGTTTTATGCCTCATGCATTGAATGCGACTTTTTCTGGATGACCCCCAACGCAAAGATGTTTACATAGCTATCAAAAACAAACATCAAATCGCCTCAAAGTAAACTCAAATTTCTAGGTTATCGGCAGCGTTGTGAGCTAACAGCAAATTTGTTTTCGCTTTATGAACAAATAGCTTACAGCAGTAGCTACCCACAACAATATTGTCAAACGTCCCACGTAACCCCTTACCGCTCACCCCTTACCAACACAATATTATGCTTATTTTGCGATTACTTACTTGGCAAAGCTTTGCGTTGAAACGTGTCGAAAATGAAAATCGTTAAATTGTCATTTCGCTTCGCCTTCGTTCATTTGCGTTCATTGGCGTAGAAGCCGTTTTTTTTGTTGTTGCTTCTTTCTAACTGTGAAGCGTTTCACTTTCTATAATAGAAATCAGAAGATAAGCGAATTGCTAAACATTTCTTGTGATAATTTTGTGGCTTATTTTGGCCACAACAAGAATATTAAATTGGGTTATTGCGTAAAAACTGTCATCAAAGCTAATGTGATAACTTATAAGAATACCGGAAAGTTATTGTTATGACTAGGAATCAGCAGTCAATTCATTCTGATCGGCTTTTTTTATTTATGGGCTAGCTGAACCAACAAACTTCATTCAGCTAAACAATTTTTTCTGAGTTCATTTTAAAAATGAAGTTTGTATGGGAGGTAGCACGCATCTTCTCCGATAACAAGCACATTTTTCTGAGAAAGG
>CAXKVI010000005.1:12176294-12189261 GCA_964058755.1 Campiglossa producta | reverse complement strand
GACACCGAGGAAAGTCTGGTCACATTGGTGTTTTGGTTGAAGTTACGGTAAAATAAAACGAAATCAAATGAAATGGAATGGATTGGAGTGGAAGCTAGAGAGTTAGTGTGTGTGCTGGGAGACCAAGAGAGGTTGGAGTGCGGTGCTTGGTTGCGTGGCGTTTTAGCGGAAGCGCGCGCTAAACGTGGCATAAGTGTATGTGAGTGCCGATGTGGAGCAGCGTATGGTGCTGGTGCACAAGTGGTATGGCCGTGTGGCATGCAATTGCCAAGTTAAAAGGGAAAATATGTGTAAAACAAAGCAGACGGGAGTAGTTTGTTGGCGCTGAACAGCACAATAGGCGCACCAAGTCCGCACAACGTAGCCCAGCTAACCAAAGTCGGAGGGCTCACCAAAAGGCACTAAAAATAGTCTAAAAAGGTTTCAAAAACCTTAAAAATTATGGAAAAAATGTGCCTGAATAGAATTTAAAAATACCGTTAAATAAATCTATTTTTTGGAAAAAATCTGCAGAGCAAGGTTCCGAGAAGACTCCACAAAGGTTCTAAAAACCATCAAACTTGAGGGAAAAAATATAAATAAAAACAGTTAAAAATACCCCAAAAAACGTACGAAAAGCATTAACAAAAAACTTCAAAAAAGAGGAAAAAAGCTTAAAAATAGAAAAAAAAGTCCAAAAAAGTTTCAAGAAAGCGAACCCAACAAAATGAAGAAAATAGTCAACAATACTCCGAAAGAGCTAGAGAAATTCACAAAAAAGCTTCAATAAAGCTTCGGAAAAGCACCTCGTTAAAACTCTAAAAAGGGGGGAAAATTTACAAAAATGTATGATAAATGTGACAAAAAAAAAATCGAAATGGCTTCAAAAAAAGCTTCAGAAAAGTAGTTACCAATAAAAGGCTCTTAAAAATGTCAAAAATACTCCGAAAGATCCATAAAATGGTGAAACTTTATCGAATTAGGGGGAGATTTTGCATTTGTTTTGCTCCTTTTTTTATGAACCCAAAAATCATACTAAAAAAATCTATAAAAGAGTCTAAAGAAATTTCAAAAAGACTCCGAACTTCGTTTAAAACGAGTCATAAATGCTTCGAGTTTAACAACTTCGTAGTCATTTTGTATTCTTTTTACGACTTCAAAAGAGTTTTCGAAAAGCATCATTAAAAGCTCCAAAATAGTTAAAAAATACTCCGAATTTCACGTGAAAAGAAGTCATAAAACGCTTTGATTGCATCAAAGTCGGAGTGGTTTTCGATTACACCTAAAAAGCGTCCGAGCAAAATCAATAAAAGACTCTAAAAAAAGTTATAAGGGACTCCCAATTACAAAAAAAAACGCTTCTAGCTCAACGGGTTCGGAATCATTTTGCATTATTTTTATGACTCTAAAAAAGCTTCCGAAAATCATTTAAAAAGTTCAAATAGACTCCGAATTTCACTGCAAATTCGTCGGACGAATTTTCGATTCTTTTTTTGATTACAAAAAAGCTTCAGCAAAGCATCAGAAAAGCGCTAAAAAAGTTCAAAAACTACGAAGTTCAATTAAAAATTGTCAGAGCTCCAAATTCATCCGATTTGGAGTCATTATACAAAATCCTTCCTGCTTGGAAAGGGGCTCCCGGGTATTATAATTTTTTGCTCATATTGAAGGAGCCGAAAAAAGCTCATTTTTGAAAATAATTCTTCGAGAAAAAATAGTTTCATAGCTACGAATGGAGTTCTCTCCGATTGGTTAGCTTGGAAGTAAGTAATAAGTAGCAAGTGTAGAGCAGCGGCAAGTAGGCAGATCGCATGGTGCGTATGTCAGTTGAGCCGTTCGGCAAGCAGCTAGCCAGCCAAAGTAGCGTGTAATATGAATATTTTTCTGCTTTAGTGGTTTTGTTGTTTGTTTGTGAGTTTGCTGCGGTTGTTGTTGTTTACAATATTTTTTTTTTTTTTTTTGTAAATTTATTGTTTTTTATACTTACTGTTGTTGTTGTTGTTGTTGTTGTTGTTGTTGTTGCTGTTGTTGCGCGCTGTGTGCTCGCATACATTTATGAAAACATATTTATTATATTTGCACTTATTTTTTATTGATATTACTCACTATTTGTTGTTGTTGTGGTATTTCATGCTGTCATTCTGATGCGTGTGCAGCTACACACGCACCACTACATTTTTGTTGTTGGAATTTTCATATGCCACTTGTGCTTTTTTTGTAAACAAAAACGAAAAAATTTCTTCTATCGCATTACGACACATTTGTTGCCCTGCTAATAGTAGGTATGCCATGCAAAGTGGGCGTGTCTGTTGTTACATGGAAGTGTGGTATTGTGCTGTGCTGTGCGTCGCTACACATTTTCACACTGCAGACATGCCCTATGCGTGGCCTCTTTTATTGTATGTAATTGCAAGTAAATGTGTTTCACTGTGCGCTTTTGCTGAGTGCATGAGCCATGTGTCAGTGTTTCTATTGCAAAATGCCTTTTAATGAAATTATTTCATTTAAGTGCAACAGCACCAGTGCCACATGCACACAAATGTTTTTGCGAAAAAAGAGTTTTGTTATTGCATGTCTGAAATTTAAATTCAACTACAGTTTGGCCAGTGGTTGAAATTCAACCACAAATCGTTATTCTAATTTACTACGTTTTTTGAAGTCCCTTTCCTTTGATTTAACTATTTTTTCCTTTCATTCTCTGCATTTTTTTTTTCCTCACATATTTTTTCCTTCTGCTTCTTACTCTCTACACCATTAAGTAACGTAGGCTCAATTTATATTTTATTAGTTCAAATAACTTTTTAATTTACCTTTTTCTAAGATTCACCTTGTTGAATTTTTTCTGCATTTTCGTTCCCTTCCCTTCCTTCACTTTTCCTTCCTTTGCTTTCCTCTCCGTTCCAGTCCTTCCCTGTCATTTCTTTCCTTTACTCACTTATTTTTCTTTCCTTTCATTTCTTTTCCTTTCCTTTCCTTTCCTTTTCTTTCCGTTCCTGTCCCTTTCCTTTCCTTTCCTTTCCTTTCCTTCCATTTCCTTTCCTTTCCTTTCCTTTCCCTTCCCTTCCCTTCCCTTCCCTTCCCTTCCCTTCCCTTCCCTTCCCTTCTCTTCCCTTCCCTTTCCTTCCCTTCCTTTCCTTTCGTTTCCTTTCCTTTCCTTCCCTTTCCTTCCCTTTCCTTTGAGTTTTTTCTACTTTTTTAATATAGAACAAGATATGCCAATATGGGTATCAAATTAAAGGTACTTTCGGCCGCATTCCAACTGAGCGGTTTTTTTTCAGTAGTTTCATTAGATTTGCTACATCATCAGCAAAAAACTCATTTACTAAAAATCCAAAAATTTTCGGAATTTGTTTACAAAACTTTGAAATGCAACTAAAACGGAAATTAAACAACTCAAATACAAAGTTATTGCCAACTTAACAAAATTGATTTCCTCTAACGCTCACTCCAACCAAAAGCAAACAAAAATTAAGCTAAAAACAAACTTCTCAACTTCTTATAACAGAAAAAAAAGTTTTGCAATCAAAAAATAGCATTTTGTAGAGCGCAAGCTTATTAAGCTCATTTTGATAGAGATACTCGTACATAATTACAGAGTGGAGATTTTTTTTTTTTTTTTTTTTTTGCTTATTACTGCTTTGATTTTTGTTGCTCGTTTTTTTCGTCACAAAAAAAATTTGAGAAACTTGCAGATAACTCGTACAATTCAAAAACTATTCATTGCCGAGCCAAATTAAAATTTCGTCATTCTTTTGTGCATAGCAACAGAGCCGCACTCAAAAGTAGTGAGAGAAAAAAATTCCATAACAAAATAAAAAAAAAAGAAAAGAAACAAAAGCAACAAGAAGTAGGCAGATATGTTGGCGCAGCTTGCCAAGTAACGCTTCAAAGCAGCAAAAACCATTTAGGCCGTACCAAACCATGTTGGCGCTACTTAGTAAGAGCAGCAGCAGACAGCAGGCAGCAACAGTATTCAATAACAAGTAGCCGTAACTCTACCAAACGCCATGACAGCTTCACCCTCTCACCCCGCCAATATTACATTACATATTTCATCCACTTTGGCCATTAACCAATTTGTGCATTTTCGTACGTTGCCACATAGCCTTCATGATGAGCTTTTCATGGCTCTTCTTCTTCTTTTACGTAATATGTATGTATGTAGAAAAGTATCTCAAAGATACCAATATGCTTGGACAGCCAACAATATTTAGACATACCTACTGCAAATAGACAGTTCAACTTTTAAGCATTCAAGTTACTTTGTGTAGAAAAAAATACAAACCTAGGTGCATGGGGACTAATAAAGGAACGCTTGGTTGGAAGCTCTTATCATTCAAAAGCTCTTTAACTTCTTACCTTAAGAATAATTATAAGGAAATCTGAAGAGAGCCAGATTATTCTTATTATTATTATATTTATTATTATAAGTTGCCACCCAGAAATCTGTTCCAAGGTCAAGGGTTCCCAAGATTTTGGTCGATATACCATGGGAATAAATAAATTGCTGTTAGTTGGCAACGCTGCCCGAAAATATCTTAGTTAATTTTCTTATTGGCATATCTTGCTCAATATTAAAAAAGAGAGATACGTGGCAACCCTGTAAACCTCCCAAAGTGGCAACACAAAAGCAGAAAGTGTTAGAATGAAGCATACTATCTATATGCAAAGTTCGATCCAAATCGTTGCCTCGCCTCTTTTGCGATAACTTCAACCTAATTTCTCTGAGAATTGTATTCATATCGTTTACATCCATAACAATTTTCAGGTCCCTGCCATGAACCCTTTCGCAGGAGTTTAGCTTAAAAATTATCGAACTAAGAACCACACCCTGTTAAAACCCTCATCAACATCTTTCACATTTTGGTCGATATTTCGGAACTACTTCCTTTTAAAACACTCACCAAACATTTCGTCGACATTTTGGTCGATATTTGGGAATCGTATTCGTACATTGGACTTAGTACCCCTCCCTGTTAAGAGCCCGCAAACGTCTTTTATTCGATATTCATATCGCACAAACATTCTCTGAGTCACACCTGGTCCACATTTAGATCAATATGTCGGAACTGCGTTCGCATATGTAATTTAGAAGCCCACCCTGTTAAACCCCTCATCAACACCTTTCATTTGGTACCCATATTATCCAAACACTTTCTAAGGTCAGACCTGGTCCACATTTTAGTCGATATCTCGGAAACCGGCTGCCATATGGAAATAAAAACAAATTCCCCTTAAAACTTTTGTTAACATCTTTCATTAGATACCCATATCTCAGAAATACC
The DNA here is from genome assembly GCA_964058755.1 of Campiglossa producta. Lineage (NCBI taxonomy): Eukaryota > Metazoa > Arthropoda > Insecta > Diptera > Tephritidae > Campiglossa > Campiglossa producta. Next base: position 12,183,997 of record CAXKVI010000005.1, on the reverse strand, counting down.
TTCTAGGGTCACAGCTGGTCCATATTGGGTTTCAAGACCCTAATCACCTAGGCATATGAAATATAGTTTAAAACCAATTCTCATATCCCCCAAGTAAACATGAAAAATTTCAAAAAAATTTACCAAGCCGTTTAGAGAGACTTATCTTAGGAACACCGTGACACGAGATTTTTATATATAAAAAAAATAAAAAAATGTAACTCGAAATTTTGTAAAAACTAAACAGCCGATCACGGGATCGATTTTTTTAATTCAAATTTTAAAACATCATAATCCGGCCACAATGGCACACCGACAATCTTTTTTAAATTAAAACAATGCTAAACATGAATGACAGCACCGATCATTTTTTTCATATTGCCCTTAAGAAAGTGATGGTAAATCGTGATGTAAATATAAAGCAGGTTATATTTACATCATGACTTACCATGACGTTCTTGGGTTGGTAAAAATTTTTTTTTTGGATGGACAAGGTCTGACGTGTCAGCAAATTGATGTATAAAATATTAAAGTCCGTTGCCACTATTAGTTGCCACTATTTTTTCATTCCAATTTCACTATTCAGAAAAACTTTGCATCGCCGCCTAGAAGTTAACTTCAAAAAGGAAAATAAGCTAAGTAAATATATACTCAAATTCCAGGCTCATATACTTGAGCTAGTGTTCAGCACAACACCTTCAACCTAACCTAACCTAAGCGAACTTTCGTTAGCCCCCCCAGCACGTAGCACCTTTGTAAAGTATATGATTTTTAGATTGCTTTTAGCACAAAGTTGCTTATGTCGTTGCCTGATATCTTTGCCGCTTCTTCGCTAACACATACATACACCAACATACATACTTGTATATAACTTTTCTTAACGCTTGGCTAGTTTAGCCATCAATAAGTGTATACGACAGCTTTGGTGTGTTTTTTTTTTGGTACCGTTATTCACAAAAAACGCGCTCATCGCAAATGGTTACTTTCTTCACACAATTCTTCATATACCTATGCTCTGAGTGTGGTGTTCTCTGTGCTCGGTGTGGCAATTTCTACCTTAAGGGAGTAGGGCGGGGACTGCTGGTTTGCTACAACTACTCCGTTTACTTCTATCTTAATTTGACTGTGCACTATCATTGGCTATTGGCCTCTTCTGCCTGCATTCTGCCCCTAATTCATCAACATTCAATAAAGTACTGTGTTATTGAGTTGGTAATATGAGTAGATATGGGTGTGTGTGTGTAGAGGTATTTACCCTGTACATTTTACCTTTAGCCATGCTGCTGTTGTACCGTCAGTCTTTTCATTCAACTCTATTTTAGGTTAACTTTATTGGCAACTTATTTTAAGGTTTTTCGGAGTACACATGCTTGAGCTCGCAACGGTAACACAAATATTTAGCTCTAAGTAAATGCAGAAGCGAAGTTGGGTAGAAATTAGTGTTCGGGGTTTACTTAAATATTTTGCAGGCTTAAAGCGATTTCGTTTGAAGTTTTTGAGAAAAACTCTGACCACCACATATCGTTCACGAGATACTGATCGATATACGAAGGAATAAATAAAATGCCGTGAGGTGGCAACCCTGCCTGAAAATATCTTAGTTGGTATACGGCCGAAAATATCATTCCTTTGATACCCATATTGGCACATCTTGCTCAATATTAAAAAAAAAAATCAAAAAGGTGGCAACCCAGGACACCGCCCGAAACGGCAACACTCAAGTAGAAAAGTCTTAGAATGAGGCATACAATATATATTTATACAAATCGCTTCAGTCGTTCACGAGATATTGGTCGATATACGAAGGAATAAATAAAATGGGATTAGATGGCAGCCCTAGATGGCAAACCTGCCCGAAAATATCTCAGTTGGAATGATGCTGAAAATAGCTTTAATTTATATGCCAAAATTGATCAGTGGCAACTGTGTAAATCACCCGAAGTGGCAACACCCCAGTAGGAAGGCTAATAGTACATTTACACCGCACCAAATTTGGCGAATTCAAATGAGCCAGTTCGACACCGTTTACACTGGCAAATTTGCATTTGGCTTCACCTTCCCTGCAAGAATCTTCTGCCAGGACAAAAAGCCACCTAACAAAAATGCACTACCGTGATGATTTAAACACCTGTAGAGTAATAATAAATTAAGAGTCAGAAGCCTTTTCGGTCTTTTCCTGGTAGAATTCGCCCATTTTCTTAAAAAAAAAAGTAGTTGAAATTGTTATTCACAGCTGTGCATATTGCGAAAGTTATCACATGGCAATTAGCCATTAAGGTTCTTGCTGGGCGATTGTAAATGTGGAACAGCAGCAGGGTTGCTATTTTGAGGAACTGTGGATTGTATTGTTCGGCAAATGAGATCAAATACAATGGAATTCCAAATTTGGAAAATGAGATTTGTATGGAAAAAACGCCAAATTTGTTAAATTTGGTGCGGTATAAATGTACTATAAAGATGTAGCATACTATCTACAACCAAATTTGATCCAAATCGCTTCAGCCGTTTTGGAAATGAATTTTTTCCTGCTAATTTGCGGGACCTTGAGTTTTTTGGCGACTCCGAACGGCACCTGCAAAATCCGATGAATTTTTGCTGACAAGCTTTTCGTGGCAGAAATACACACGGAGAATTCGCCAAACCAGTGCTGAGAGGAGTTCAAAAAAATCCAGCGTGGCTATCATCTGGTTCTACTATTTTCAATACCAAATTTTCCGTTTTTCACCCGTTACCCAAAATGTTTTGTTTCCTCTTTTCATTTGACTTTTTCTCCAAAATCTTGCTCTCAGTTTTTCTCTTTCATTCCACACATTCTTGGCATATTTCACTTTCAGTTTATCATTCTTCGGTAAATGCAAAGTTTTCGCATATAAACAATAATAAAGAGACAACTGTAAAAAATTCTTTTCATACCGAAAATTTCAACAAATTTGTTTGCAACTTAGTACCAAAACTCAAATTCACAAACATAAATGACAATTCGTAAAGCTAAAACAACAACGGCAGGTAAGACATATTGTGACATTTGCCACAAGTCATGAGCATATCCAGTTAGCCAGTTGAGTTGGGCAGAAGCAAGTTATAATACTTCCACAATGTAGGTAGGTTTGGTATAATACAACAGTACCAAAGTTAACTTTGCAGCAATCACTTTCGAGCGCACACACCCAGTGCATTTGTCAGCCAACGACGGTAGGTAAGCTCGGTTAGTCTATGCTGCTAGATGTGTGTTAGTGTGTGTGTGTGTGTTTGTATATTTGTAGTAAAATGGATTTTGCTATTGTTGCTTAGACACTTCATCATCTAGCATTTCAACCATTTATTTATGTACCTTCCTTTATTTGCTACCTTTTACTTGTTTGCTATATTGTTTTGTGTATTTGCACACACCAGACACTCAAAGTTTTTCGGCTGCTTCTAGGCCAAAATCCAAGCAACAAAGTAACAAAGCGACGCACAGTGGTTCGGCGTATAACTTACCCTCATAGAAGTTATTGATTGTAACAAAACTTTTTGAAATCGATCCACTCTCGTCTTTTAACTTTAAACGAGCTAATCTTGTATATTTGTATAACCGTTACTATCTCGAAAACCGCTTGACCGATTTGGATGAAATTTGGTGTTGCCACTTGGGACGGTTTGTAGGGCTGCCACCTATCTAAATTTTTCTTAAATATGGAGCAAGGTATATCAATGTCATACCAACTAAAATATTTTCAAGTAGGGTTGCCAGCTTAGCGAAGTATATTTATATAGCAGTTACTATCTTAAGAACCGCTTTACCGATTTCGACGATATTTGGCACAGAGATAGTATGCTTGACTCTCAGACTTATCACTTGGCTGTTTCCCCTTGGGGTTGTTTACAAGGTTGCCACGTATCTCAATTTTTTTTTAAATATTGCAAGACTCCCAAATATGGGTATCAAATGAAAGGTATTTTCGGGGACATACGTACCAACTAAAATATTTTCAAGTAGGGTTGCCACCTTCCCGCATTATTTTTGTATATCCGGTACTATATCGAGATCATATTGGGATCATTTTTGGGTGTTTTTGGTTGTCAATTTGGGATCATTTTGCGTAGTTTTGGAATAATTTTTGGGTCATTGAGGGATCATTTTTGGGTAATTCTGGGGTTAATTTGGGGTAATTTTGGGGGCAATTTGGGTTTGGAATAATTTTTCGATGCATTTTGTGATAATTTTGGGATCAGTTTGGCAAAGAGATAGTGTGTGATTTTTAAGAGTGTCCACTTTGGTGTTGCCACTTGGGGCTGCCACATATCTCAATTTTTTTTTTTAATAATGTAGAAAGATATGCCAATATGTTATCAAATGAAAGGTATTTTCGGCGAGATATCAACTAAGGCAGGGTTGCCATTTTACCGCATTGTAGATGTATATTTTGGGATTATTTTTTAATTATTTCAGGATCATTTTGAGATCATTTAAGGGTCTTTTTGGGATCATTTTAGGGTATTTTTGAGATAATTTTCGGATCCTTTTGGGATTATTTTTGGGGATCAAATGATCCCAAATGATGATTGGTCATTTTGGGATAATATTGGGGTCATTTCGGGATCATTTTGGAGTAATTTTGTTGTAATTTTGGGATCGGTTTTGGATCATTTTGGAATCTTTTAAGGGTCGTTTTGGGTTCATTTCGATGAAATTTGGCGTAGAGATAGTATGCTTGATTTTAAGACTGTCCAATTGGGTGTTGCCACTTAGGGCGGTTTACAGGGTTGAGACCTATCTAATTTTTTTCTGAATTTTGAGCAATGTATGCCAATATGGGTATCAAATCAAAAGTACCTTCAGCCGCATACCAACCATGATTTCTTGAAAATGTGTTGGATACTAGATATGCTTCATTCTAAGATTTTCTACTTGGATTTGCCAACTTTATAAACCTAATAATATAAAGTTGCCACCTAATTGATATCTTTTTCGGAAATTCATTTAGTAAGTAAGAATATTGGGAAATGTCTAAAAATCGAAAACACTGAGCAAGCTCGGTCATTCAGATACTAATTTTTTAATTTACCTTTTTCTAAGGTTCATCTTCTTTAATTTTTTCTGCACTCTCGTTTCTTTCCTTTCCTTTAATTTCCTTTTAATTTTTCCTTTCCTTTTCTTTCCTTTCCTTTCCTTTCCTTTCCTTTCCTTTCCTTTCCTTTCCCTTTATTTCCTTTCCTTACCGTTCCCTTCCTTTCCTTTCCTTTCCTTTCCTTCCTTTCCTTTCTTCTCCTTTCCTTTCCTTTCCTTTCGTTTCGTTTCGTTTCCTTTCCTTTCCTTTCCTTTCCTTTCCTTTCCTTTCCTTTCCTTTCCTTTCTTTTCCTTTCCCTTCCCTTCCTTTCCTTTCCTTTCCCTTCCTTTGCTTTTCTTTCCTTTCCCTTCGTTTGCTTTTCTTTCCTTTCCTTTCCTTTCCTTTCCTTTCCTTTCCTTTCCTTTCCTTTCCTTTCCTTTCCTTTCCTTTCCTTTCCTTTCCTTTCCTTTCCTTTCCTTTCCTTTGATTTCCCTTCCTTTTCTTTCCTCTTCTTTCCTTTGCTTTACCTTCCTGTAATTTATTTTCCTTTTCTTTGCTTACCTTTATTCACTTTTCTTTTCCTGTATTTTATTTGACTTTCCTTTCCTTTCCTTTCCTTTCCTTTCCTTTCCTTTCCTTTCCTTTCCTTTCCTTTCCTTTCCTTTCCTTTCCTTTCCTTTCCTTTCCCTTCCTTTCCTTTCCTTTCCTTTCCTTTCCTTTCCTTTCCTTTCCTTTCCTTTCCTTTCCTTTCCTTTCCTTTCCTTTCCTTTCCTTTCCTTTCCTTTCCTTTCCTTTCCTTTCCTTTCCTTTCCTTTCCTTTCCTCTCCTCAGCTGGACCACTGTGCCACGTTGAATTGTAAAAAAATCAACCAAAAATAAAGAAATAAAAACATTAAATATTCGTATACAATTTTTGCTTGAGTTTTTGTTGTTGCAACGTTTGCATTGAATGACTGTGCCTCAGAGGAGGCGAGTGCTTGGATACACCGACTGCTGGCTGTTTGCTTGGCCCGCTGACTAACTATATGACTGACTGGCTGGTTGTTTCGGTTAGGTTAGTTTTAGCTTGGTTTGCGGCAGTCTACAACTTATTTGCCAGTTGGCAAATTGTCTTTTGTGCCAGCTGAGTGCCTGCGTAGCTGTGACTCGAGTGCGTGCGTGTTTGTCGGTGTTGTGTGTGTGTGTGTGCTGTGCACTTCCAGCAGCAAATTGCATTTTCGCACCGCAGCAACATTGTTGTTAGTATTTACTTTTGTTTTTTTTTCACTTTTCTATTCCATTGTTGTTGTTGGCAACAATAACATAACAACAATGAGTTTACGAGTGGAAGATACCGTAAGCGTATTGCCAACAAGCAGAAAGATAACAAGCCAAAAAGCACACATAAATACATTATAATTTATATGCACAAATGTACAACAACAATAAAATGTAATAAAGTGATGTGCGCCAACTGCTCCAACAAGTATCATCGCATATTCATACGTGAGCCATACGTTTTTGGTCGGGTTGAGTTTATAGGTGCATATGTTTGTTCACTCATCATGCATTCACCCTTGTTACGTTGTTCTACCACAAAGCGATAAGCGCCAGCTGTAATCAGAGTGCATAGGGTAATTTTGATTTTTTTGATACGAAAATACATTGTGTGACCTTCCCCTTATCCAAAATATATAACGTGTGACAGTATTTCTCTATGCTCTAATCCCAAGGGCACCAACGAGAAGCCTATCGGAACAGAAAGAGGAATGCCGGATGCAGAGTAGGAGCAACAACAAAAAGCGAGACCGAAAGAAATATGGAACAGAAGAAGGAATTGAACCCGGATTAGCAGAAGGAAAATGTGGAACAGAAGAAGGAATTGAACTCGGATTAGCAGAAGGAAGATGTGGAACAGAAGAAAGAATTGAAACCGGATTAGCAGAAGGAAGATGTGGAATAGAAGAAGGAATTGAAACCGGATTAGCAGAAGGAAGATGTGGAATAGAAGAAGGAATTGAAACCGGATTAGCAGAAGGAAGAGAAATAGGAACAGGAAAAGGAAGAGGAACAGGAACAGGAAAAGGAAGAGAAATAGGAACAGGAAAAGGAAGAGGAACAGGAACAGGAAAAGGAAGAAAATCAGGTACAGGTGAAGGAAGAGAAACAGAAACAGGAAAAGAAAGAAAAACCGGTGCAGGAAAAGGAAGAAAATCAGGTACAGGTGAAGGAAGAGAAACAGAAACAGGAAAAGGAAGAAAAACAGGTACAGGAGAAGGAAGAGAAACAGGAACAGTAGAAGGAAGGGAAACAGGAACAGTAGAAGGAAGAGAAACAGAAACAGGAAAAGGAAGAAAAACAGGTACAGGAGAAGGAAGAGAAACAGGAACAGTAGAAGGAAGAGAAACAGGAACAGTAGAAGGAAGAGAAACAGGAACATTAGAAGGGAGAGAAACAGGAACAGTAGAAGGAAGAGAAACAGGAACAGTAGAAGGGAGAGAAACAGGAACAGTAGTAGGAAGAGAAACAGGAACAGTAGAAGGAAGATAAACAGGAACCGTGGAAGGAAGAGAAACAGGAACAGTAGAAGGGAGACAGACAGGAACAGTAGAAGGAAGAGAAACAGGAACCGTGGAAGGAAGAGAAACAGGAACCGTGGAAGGAAGAGAAACAGGAAGAGAAACAGGAAGAGTAGAAGGAAGAGAAACAGGAACC
>CAXKVI010000005.1:11921294-12171294 GCA_964058755.1 Campiglossa producta | reverse complement strand
TAGGAAAATATGACACAATTTTGTGTTATCTCATTTTATTCGTGATCTCGGAGCGGTAATTTGTACTTTGTTTTGTTTGCGTTTGCTGCTCTTTTTGTTGTTGCAAACAAACGGTTTTTTTTGGCGCATTTTGTTTTCTTAATTATTTTTTTAAGGCATGCCGTCGCTACTATTCCGTCCTATTGCTTCACACTTTCGATGACAAATGTAGACCAAATTTAGTTTGCTTTCTTTTGAGATTTCAGGTTCTTTTCGTACGATGAATGTTCCTACATTAGGACGGGTCAAACTTTTTGCATCATATCAAGCTTTATTGCCCAACAAACCATAGGTTTAAAATAATTTTGGAGGCAGCGATTTTTGCAGTTTATTTTTTTTGTTTTTTTTTTTTGTTTTTTAATTTAATTTATTTTTTTATTTCTATTTTGTTTTTGTTTTTTTTTTTATTTTATTTTACTTTTTATATTTTGTTTTATTTTATTGATGTTGTTTTATTTTATTTTATTTGGTTTAAATTATATTATTTCGTTTCCATCATTTTATAGTTTTAATATTTTTTTAAATTTATTATATTTTTTATTTTTTCTTGTTTTAAATTGTATTTCTATTAATTTCTATATTTTTTATCATTTTATTTTTTTTTTAATATCATTTTATTTTATTAGATTTAATTATCTTTTCTTTATTTTATTTTGTTTTCTTTTTTAGTTATATTTCATTTTATTTTAGGTTTTTTTATTTCTATTTTTTTTTTATTTTACTTTTTATATTTTTTTTTTGTATTTGATGTTGTTTTAGTTTATTTTATTTGGTTTATATTATATTATTTTGTTTACATCATTTTATAATTTTAATATTTTTTTAAATTTATTTATTATTTTATTTTTTATTTTCTTGTATTTTCTATATTTTTTCTGTCTTTTTTTCTTTGTATTTTTTTCTTTGCATTTCATTCTTTACCTTTTTATCTGTTTTTTCTTTTTTTATTATTCCTTTTTTCTTGTTTTTTATTATTTTTTTTTCTTTTCCTTTCTTTTCTTGTCTTGCGTCGAATTCTCTTCCCTTTTTTATCTGTTTTTGTTTATTCTTTTTTTCTTTTCTTGTTTTTTCTCTTTTTTCTTTCCTTATTCATTTTTTTTTTTTCTTTTCTGAAGTTTCATTCCGATCCTTTTTTATCTGTTCTTCTTTTTTTATGCTTTTCTTTTCTTTTCTTTTCTTTTCTTTTCTTTTCTTTTCTTTTCTTTTCTTTTCTTTTCTTTTCTTTTCTTTTCTTTTCTTTTTTTTTTCTTTTTTTTCTTTTGAAATGGAAAACAATCGCCCTGACATCGGTGCTTGAAGTCTGCAAGAGACTCGGACTGCTCGAGTTAGCACTGAGCGTGATCCAGATATCGACATCGACCGACGGGATCAAGACTACTAAATAAAGTAACCCTTCGGGTTAGGGGTTTAGAATATGTCAAAAGGTAGGCATACCGGTCGTAAGAGGTAATGAACTCGACGCTTGATCTACGGATGTGATGACTCTCACCTCTCATTACCCATCTTCTCCTTCCTTAAGGATGGAGGGATGACATGACCTAGAAGGTTGCAATGGTCATACTAAAACACTTCCGAGACAGTCGGGCAGTACCGCAAGGGAGTACCGCAGCGTAACAACAACAACAACCGCAACAACAACAATGCCATTAAGCCTCCGATAGTTTCCTGTAAAATAATTGGTAGAGCTGAAATTCTAGAAACCAACGCTGAAACAACAAAATCCGTCATCGAAAATGAAAAATCAAATTTTTTTTTTGCAAATATTTCAATACTTTTTATTCATATTTTTTTTTTTTTGTTCAATTTTATGTTTTTGTAAATTTGTTTATGATTATTTTCCTTTTTATATATATTTTATGATGAAAGTAAACTTTATGCAGTTTGTTTTGTTCTACATTATAAGTAAGTTAATTTTATATAATACATAACTGTAATGATAATAATAGTCATTTATATATAAGTAAGTAAGTATGCATATGTATGTATATATGTTTAATAAAAAAGAAATTAAAACTATAACTAGATAGTAACAGCTAAGAAACTTTTTTTACTAACATAGTATTTATAGTTTAATATTTTTGATAATTTTTTTTTTTTTTTTTTAGTTTTTAGTTTGTAAGCATTTATTTTGCTTTTGCAGTTAAACTTAATTTTAATAGAAACACAAGAAAATAATAGTGAACAATATTTGGGCTGTTTTTAAACACAGTTTTTTTTTTTTTGTTTTAAGAAAGAAAAATGCAAGCATAATGAAAAAATTTAAAATATTAAAAATTTTTTTAAACCCTTTTGTTTAAATTTTTTTTTCTTTGTAAAACAATTAAAAAATAAAAGATTTTGTTTAAGAAAATATTTAATAATTTTTTTTGCTTAAATTGGCATGAGTATAACAAATAAAAACTACAACAAATGCAACTAAAAAGCTGTGTAAATTTTCATGGAAGCGAACAAAAAAAAGTAATAACAAACAGCAATCTGCAATTGAAAAACTTTCAGCTCTTAAGCGCGTACAATTTAAGGGGAAAACATAAAAAAGCAACAGCAACAAAAACAATATAACGCTTGTACACAGTGCTTTGTTTTGCATTTTCGCATTTTATTTTGTATGCATTTTTTATGATGTGTTTAACGCATGTTGGCGGGGAGTTTAAAATCAATTTTTTTTTTTTTTTTTTTTTTTTTGAAAAAATGCTTTTTGAGAAAATTTTTTTAAAAATTAAGAGCTGAAACCTTGATGTTTTCTTTTGGTCAATTTTGTAAATATGCATAACAAGCGAGCGGTGAAATAAAAAAATTTTTTTTTTTTTAGTATTTTAGTAAATTACACATTATTGGTTTTCCCTTTTAATTTGTGTTTGATACTTTTTAATACTACGTTTTCAATGTTTTTTTTGCGTTTGCTTTTTATTATAAAATTAAGTAATTTGCTTTTGGAGTTTACTTGTTTACATTTGTGTATGTCCTCGTTTTTCAGCATTTTAATAATATATTTAAACTAAAAATTTTGCTTAAATTTATATGCAATATTTTCATAAATTTTTTCTTACATTTCGTAAAATTTTTTTCAAATTTTTTTTTACAATTTTTTTACATTTTTTTTATACTTTTTCTTTGTGTTTTTTTATATTCTTTATTCTTTGCCCCATTTACAATTGAGTTTTTCTGTTTAAATTTTTGTATAAGTTTTGTTTTCTTTGTTTAACTTTACTCCTAAGCTATTGTTTTGTTTTTCATTTCCTTTTTTAACTTATTTCTTACTATCACAGCCATTTTTTGAAAAAAAAAAACATACAATTTTTCAACCCGTTTTTCCAAACACTTGCTTTTTTACAACTCTGGTTTCTTTTTCAAAATTTACAACAAATTCTGTTTATTATAAGACATGCCTTTTGTATATTAACAAATAATAAGTTCAGTTTTAAGACATTTTTTTGGAATAGTTTTTCAAAATTTTCAACTCTTTTTTCTTCAAATTTTTAGGCTTTGTGGTGTTTTATTTCTTTTGTGCGGATTTACAGCCAGTTTTTCAAAAGCAAATTTTATATGATCAAATAAAATATATTTTTATGTAACTAAAAAAAAAAATATTTTCATAAAAATTTCGAAAAAAAATTACAAAAAAAATTAAACTTTTACTATAATTTTTTTTAAGTTTAATTAAAATAAAAAAAGTTAAGTGAACAAAATAAAAGAAGTAAAATTTAAAATTTTTTAATTTTTTCGTTTTTTTTTTTAATTTATTTTTTTATTGAAAAAAGTTGAGTGAACAAAAAAGGAGTACAATTTCTTCATAGAAATTTTTTTAATTTTTCCGTTTTTTTGCAAATTAAAAAAAATTAAGTAAAACTTTTTTTAGTAATTTAAAAACGCACCATTTTTTAGAAGTGATTTATTTTTTTTTTTATTTAGGAATTAGGTAAATATGTATTTTTATAAATTAAAACTGAGATTTTTTAATTTTTTTTAATTTATATTAAAATAAAAACTTGATTTTTTTTCTTTGAATTCTATAAAAGTAAAAATGGTTCACTTAGCTTTTTTTTGGAAACTAAAAAAAAAAAATGAATTGAAATTTTTTTTTTTTTTTTTCAATTTATATAGAATTAAAAATCTATTTTTTTTAAACCTAATTTTTTTTTAATTTATATAGAATAATTTTCGATTCTTTTTATAAGTGAAATTTTGTTTGTTTTTTTTTTTAAGAAATTAGGTAAATTTTTGATAATGAAAAACAATTTTAACTGAAATTCTTATTTTTTTTCGAAATTTATATAAATAAATAAAATTTAATTTAAAAAAAAAAAAAAAATAAAAGTTAAATTTTTTTTTTTTTAATTTATAACAATAGTTTACATAACTTCTATGTTTCACCTCAATTCCTTTTGTGAAACTGGCTGCTGGTGTTTTATTTTATTTTAAACATTTTATTTCTTTCCTTAATATTTTTGTAACAATTTTTAATTGCACTTTTCAAAGAAATTTCATATGAAATAATTTTATGACGAACTCTCGGCCAAAATAATCAAAAGAATACAACTTAAATTTTTCTTTTGATACTTTCGCTTTATTTGAATTGATCAGCCGATATTTCGATTTCAGTCTGAAATCATCATCAGGGACTCTTGGCTAAGCCTGATCAACTGAAATTTTAAATATTTTTTTTTCGAAAGCATTTATTTTCGCATATAAAAGCTGTAAGTTGCAAAAGTTAATGCGCTAAAATAATCAGAGTTGAAAAGCAAGAATCCGTTTTCTTTGTCGTTAATTTCAAAAGAAAAATATATTATTATTTTATTTTATTTATTTTTTTATGTTATTTAATTTTTTATCTTTTCTTGTTTTATTTTATTTTATTACACTTCATTTTATTGACGTTTTTTTGTTTAATTTAATTTAATTTTTTTATTTCTTTTATTTTCTTTATATAAATTTTTTTTATTATTTTTTAATATTTTTTTTTATATTTTATATTATTTATTTTTTTTTTGTTATTTTTTTATGTTATTTAATTTTTAATCTATCATGTTTAATTTTATTTTATTTCACTTTATTTTATTGACGTTTTTTTGTTTAATTTAATTTAATTTTTTTATATTTTATATTTTTTTATATTAATTTTTTTTTATTATTTTTTAATATTTTTTTCTTCATATTTTTTATAGTTAGGCATAGAATCTTGAAGGTTTGATTTTCATTTTTAATTCCCTGTTTAAGTCAGTAAAAATTTTATTTTTAAACATTTAAAAATATTTCGAATGAAATGCCGCAGTTGAGTGAGTCATGTGAAACCATTTTATTTTTTGTAAGAAAAAAGTTATTTGTTTTGACTAGGAAACTGAACTTTTTGATGGCAAAATTTAAAATGTAATTTTTATTATTTTGTAATAGTTTCTTTTTTTGTTAATCAATTTTAGAAACTAAAAATATTCGATGCATCAACACATGAAAAAAACAACTATCTGGATTCCTTGAAGCCTATTGCAATTACTTTGTGAACTTTTATAAAAAAAAAAAAAAAATTTATTGTTCTTAGTATTACACTTTACTAATAGCTATTTCAGCACATTTTTCCTACGTGATCTCCAAATCCTTTTACACTGAAAGACATCTTGCTTACTGCCGTGCGGCAATTACTTTGTGAATCTTTTATTACAAAAAAAAAAAAAAAAAAAAATTGGAAATTGTTTTTCATTTTACTCCTCATATATTTCAGCACACTTTTTCAACATGATCTCTCTCTCTCTCTTTACCCTCACACACTGACTCGCTTACTTCTGCTCTGCCTACGCTTGACTACATTTTTTCTTTGATTTAGTTCTTTTTTTTAAATGCCTAACATTAATAGTACTGTATATAATTCTATTTATTTTAATGTTTTTGTAAGTAATTGTAAATGTTATTTATTTATATGGTATGCCTTAGAAATTAATTATTTTTGTGGAAAAAATCTTAAGCTAAATACTTAATATTGAGTGTGGTTTTGTTGTCTATTTTAGTTTTGTATGTAAGAAATTTTGCTGAATATTCCCATTTCATGCTTTTTTGAAATTGTTTTTTTTTTTTTTTTGTAAATTATGTACTTTTCCCTTTTTCTACTTTAACTATGTCTACATTTTTTTGCTTGCAATAATTTCATTAGTTTTTGTTCGCAATAATTTTGCCAAACTTAACAATGTACTATACAAAAATTATATTTTATTTTCTTTCAGGGTTTGTCACGTAAAACTCATCTATGTCGGCATGGGCAAACACTAAGCAGACGCTTTCAGTGTAGCGAATAGTACAAAATTAACGAGTAAGCCATTTTAGTTTGAGTTCAACATTTAAACCAGGTGCTGCAGATGCACCTTTTACTCTTTTTAGCGAAATATGCGTTTTGAAGTGTGCTCTCTCCATTTAAGTGCGCTCTCACAATTCTCAGTGTTGCCACCCATACCGACTCATACATAATTATCTGTCTCACTTTAACACTCTACTTACACGTATTGATCATGCGCCGCACTCATTCTCACTCGCTCTCTCCCGCACACGCACAAACTGCCGTGCGCTCAGCCTGCAACTTACTGATACTTTCATGTTTCCAGCGATGTGACTACCAAATTGTGGAAAGCACTTGCCGATTCGCTCATCATTGCCGCTTGCCCGCACGAGTCACTACACACGCTTGCTGTTGGGCTGGGCGTACCCAAACGTAGTGCATCCATAATTACCTCAAAATCCTTTTGATTCTGATTTAAATCGAATTCCAATTCAAGTTCGTTGTTACTGTTGCTCATTTTTTGACGTTTACTCGGCGACATCGGTGTCATACCCATACCTATGCCCATGCTCATGCCCATACTCATGCTCATGCCCATACCCATGCCAACACCAACGCTCATGCCCAAACCCAAACCCACGCCAACACCCATGCTACCGCCTACGCTCACCACATCCAGCGGACAATCTTCAATGGCGGAGATGAGCCGTTGCTGTGGTATGTAGAATTGTGAGAGCGCTTCGCGCACCAAACGATCACTTTCGTCCTCGCTGCGTAAACGTTTACGCGATGAAATCGCCTTTTCGAGCTGTTCGGCACCCTGCGTGATCTCGGGATCGATTAGTGGCATTGGCGCATTAATTTCACTCAATTCACGATCGAGTATTTCGAGGTCATTATCAAGGTTGCTGCTGGAGATTTGGCGTCTATGCTGATGTGTTGTTGTATGATGATGACTAACGACAGGGTTGGCGGAGGAGGTGGAAGAGAGGGATGTTGATGTGTTGGCAGTATAATGTGATGATTGCGTGTAGTTGACGGAAGAAGAGGCATTATTGGTGGTGGTGGTGGTGCTGTGTATGGCGGCAGTTGTGTGATGTGAGGTATTAACGGTGGTGGTGCTGTGCGTGCTGCTGATGTGTGACGTTGTATCGGAAATGTTGTACGCTTCGTGGGATGATGACGAGTTAAGTTTACTTTTATTGGCGTTACTGCTGTTGTTGCAATTGAGATTATTTTCATCGCTACTGCCATTCATGCTCTCCGTAGTCTCCATATGAGCGTGTGTGCGTGAAATGCTGTAGGAATTGTTGTTGCTGCCGGTTATGGAGTTAACGGCTTCATTGCAGGCAGCGTTTTTATTCGATGGTTGATGATTGGAGCTATCAATGCCGCAGCTGTTGTATGGATTGAATATGTTATCGCGTGCACTTTCGGGTTTAATCTCAGATCTGCAATGAGAATAAAAGAGAGAGAGAGAGAGAACTATTAATGATTGTTGGAAATTTGTTATAATAAAAAGAAACAGTTTTTTATTCTAAAATATTCTGTGTTCCTCGAAAGTAAAGTACATATCGTTTACACCTTCAAGTAGGGAATGCTTAAGGCAATGCCTTATTGTGGTATGTCAATCAATTTCCAAGTTATCGGCTAATATGTTTGTTGATCCGGGATACCCCAAAATCAGTTTGTATTTTAATGGTAATTTGGTTAGAATTCTCAAATCTAATTTGATATGCTCTTAAAAATCTGGTCGAATGCCGTTGCAGAGAAATAGGCAAAAACACATTCTCCGGGCCGTCATAAAAGTATGATACATTAGGGTGATTCGAAAAAATAACCTGTGCTGTTTTTTTATTTATACCACGAAAATTGTATTCCTGAACACATTTCGATATTCCTATCCAATTATAAGCTCTTGATTTTAATAGAAAGGTGCTCCACCTGGGACTTCTATTTTTTTTTTTTTGTGACAGAGAAAGTTGTACCATTTTTAGAAACAAATTTATTTGCCTTCGCTCTGTTTTGACGCTGAATATCTTTTTAACGCATAGTTTAAACTATTAATCATATATGCTAATTTTTTCCTATTTTTTTTCGCGATAACTCTTAATGAATGAAGTTTTCAAAAATGAATGAAAGATGAATGGATGAAGTTTTCAAAAATTATTCTTTTAAAATTGTTTATAAATCGTTTGATTGCCTACAAGATTTCGAAGACACCTTTTTTTAAAAGCATTTTTCAAAGTATAAATATAAAAAAAAAAGCATACGATTTTTCGAATCACCCTGATGTTGACGTAAACCCCATATTTAATTTCCATTTTTTTTTTTTTTTTTTTACGATAACTATTAATGGGTGAAGTTTTCAAAAATTATTCTTTTAAAATTGTTTATAAATCGTTTGATTGCCTACAAGATTTCGAAGACACCTTTTTTTAAAAGCATTTTTCAAAGTATAAATATAAAAAAAAAAGCATACGATTTTTCGAATCACCCTGATGTTGACGTAAACCCCATATTTAATTTCCATTTTTTTTTTTTTTTTTTACGATAACTATTAATGGGTGAAGTTTTCAAAAATTATTCTTTTAAAATTGTTTATAAATCGTTTGATTGCCTACAAGATTTCGAAGACACCTTTTTTTAAAAGCATTTTTCAAAGTATAAATATAAAAAAAAAAGCATACGATTTTTCGAATCACCCTGATGTTGACGTAAACCCCATATTTTTCACATAAATTCTGTTTTACTGTCATCTTTACTTTCATATTCATTCATTTTTGTAGAGCTGTCAATTTCCATTTTTATTTTTGTACGATAGCTATTAATGGGTGAAATTTTCAAAAATTCTTATTTTAAAATTTTTTATAGATCGTTTGGTTGCCTACAAGAATTCGAAGACACCTTTTCTTCAAAGTAGAAATCTGAAAAAACATATACGATTTTTTGAATCACCCTAATGTTAACGTAAACTCCATATTTTTCACATAAATTCTGTTTTACGGTCATCTTTAGTTTCATAGCCATTCAGATTAAATTTTCTCATACAAGTAATTAGCAACTAAAATAAATAAATTGGCCCACAAATCAAGTTGTAAAAACGAAGAAGCACAATCAAAACGAAAAATAAATGAAACTATAAAAAAAAAACAAAACCAACAGCTAATCAACTCCATTTGTCACGCAGCCAAAATCTACAACAAAACTATAAACCTACATACATACATTAGTACAAATTATAATTTAATTTTTTTAGGTCCAATTTTATGGCTTGACTTCTTGGCTTCTTGGTGGCACTGCGCAATTGTTGCTACATCTAACAACAGCAATTACAGTACATATGTATGTATATGTAGACTATAATAACAAATCAAAACAGCAAGAGAAAATGGCAAGCAATGAAACGGGCGATAAGTAGCAATTTAAATCCAAATGCCGAAGCAACAAAAAAACACAACAACTAAAGGGTATATATATAAAAGAGTAAAACATATATCAGGCATGCCCAGCTAGTGGCTCTTTTGGCGCGTTGTAACCCTACAACAAAAACTTACTGCAATATTATTCTTGAAATACCGTTGTCGTTGTTTCCAGGAGCGAGGTTGTGGTAAAAATTATGACTTTGCTGATGTATGGCTCACTAGGTTGAAATGCCTGAACACCCCTGGCCTATATGTAAGTGCGGAAAGGCAGCGTGGAAAAAAATACAACAATCGCAAAACAATAACAAAACAGCGGCAAAGTAGATGAACGACTCCGAGCTCAATTGCGCTGGTCGCAGTAAAAAAAGCAAAGCATGAAAAGCTATTGGCTGCGCTGTTAATGCATTTGCTTTAAAAATCTACACTCGTGAGCAAAAACAAGGCAAACAAATAAAATACTTTTTTAGCTTCGATCTCTGCGACTAACTATTAATCACTGTACCACTGGCAGTTTATCATTAAACGAGTTTCTGAGGACGACGCTATATACATAATTAATAGGTTATCATATTTTTTTTTTTTTTTTTTTTTTTTTTGTGGTAAGAAAAATGTGTTAGTTAGTTTTTAATTTGTTTTTATTTGTATTATTTTGCGCATGAGTGTACAAAGTGAAGTATATTTTCATGCAAGTAAATATTTTTATGTTTTTATTTCATTGCTTCGTTGCACTGGCACAACAACAAAAAACACTTGGCAAAGTCAAAGTCAGTGGGCAATGGCAGCTATAAAAAAGCAGCAAAAACAAGCATACAAACAGACAACAAACTCGCAGCAATATTTTAAGACAAAACTCACTACTTACTTCACTGTCACAGCACATAATAACAACAACAACAAAACCAACAACAACAAGCAACAAAAAAATTAATAAAAATAGGTTAAGACAAAAATATTGACCAAACGACCAACTGCCCAGGTGAGTTGCTAACTGACGACAAAGCTTGGCTGTATTGCTGTGCTTGCTGCAAGAGTTGGCAAGGTATGGAGACGAGACGATGTTGCAGCAAAATTTTGCAATTGGCTATGTAGCGCGTGACTTTACGCGCAAAGGTGGTGAGTGATAAAAAAATGGATTTATATTTGTAGGTATGCAGCTGTGTAAAAAATAATGTTGATATTGCTTTGAAAAAATTGAAAATAATTAAATAAAAAATGCTAATCCTAAATAATTTGATAAAAATTTTCTACTAGTAAAAAAAGTTCAAAAAACAAAAATAAAAAATTGAAATGTTTTAAAACTTTCTTCTGCCTAATTTTCCTAATGTTTGAAGTCGTTTTTGGTACTTTTTTGTTTTTGAAAAAGAATTAAATTTATTTATACAGTTCTTTAATAATTTTTCTTATTTTCGTGCTAGGGTTGAAAAAAGCTTCGCCACTATGGCCACTATTGGAGAGAATTAAATTCTGTAGCAAACCATTAATTGATCGAAATATTGTTATGCCTCTGAGCTGTAGATGTTTGAGGAATTCCTCACAAAAAAAAAAAAAAAAAAAAAAAGAAGAAGAAAATTCACATATTCTACTACCACGAATCTTCCGAATGTGGGGCATTAGACATGTGAATTTCACTGAACGAAATATTACTATGAAAATCCTCACGTTTTTGGTACTAATTTTTTTTTTTTTTTTTTTTTGAAAAAGAATTAAATTTATAAAAAGTTTTTCCTGATCAGTGTTTTTAGTAACTTTTCTTATTTTCGAGCTTTGGTTAAAAAAAGGAAGAGTTATTTAAAAAATGAGGGTTCATCACTCCTTCTACTCTCCTAAAGCTTCGCCGCTATGGACACTTTTGGAGAGAATTAAATTCTGTGGGCAAACCATGCACTGATCGAAATATTGTTATGAAAATCCTCTGAGCTGTAGATGAGTAGTCGGCACGGAGAGAGCCGCTTGCTATGTTAAAGCATTGGAGTTTTCCTCCCAGGAAAGTAATTGCCGGCCTATGCTGTAGATGCTTGAAGAAAAAAAAAAGTTACTCATACGCCATGGCCTCCCACATGAAAAGCTGCTTCCGATGTATTTATTAAGCTCCACGTCAAAGCATCCAGACGTGTAAAAAATATGGATACCTTGAAGACGGTAACCGAATAGTAACCGAAATATATCGAAAAAAAAAAACACAAAAAAAAATGTTACGCATACGCCATGGCCTTTCTCATGAAATGTCGCATATTTTACCACCTTTTTGCACTATGAATCTTGCGATTTTGAGGCATAAGACATGTGAATTTCACTGATCAAAATATTATTAAGACAATCCTCTAAGTTCTAGATGTTTGAGGAAAAAAGTATATGTTCCCACAAAAGAAAAATGTTACATTTTACTACCTTTTTTAACTACGAATCTTATGAATATGGAACTTTAGACATACAGAAACGAAAAAAATTAGTGTGACGTCAATATGACGTCAAATCGACTATTTCAGTCGAGACGATCGATTGACTTGAGTTACAGAAACGCAGTACTGGAGAGTTAAAAAAATATTGCGTATACGCCATGGTGCACAAATCTCAAATTTTATTTCTGAATCAAACTGCAGTAACTAAGGAACGGCTTGCCGAGCAATGCAAAACCCCAGCACATTTTTGTAGAAAATTGAATGCTCTACAAAAAAGGTTTAGTAAATTTTTTTTATAAATGAACTCAATCAAAAGTTATTTAAGGACAAAATCAGATAAAATGAAAATTGGCGGAAAAGCTGTTTACAAATTTAAAAAAAAATGAAAGGTCTAAAAACAAAGCTCAAACTTGCATATTGACGATTAATTCACTCTTTGCATGTTTATGGTGATCAGAGAAGCCTCACCCAACTGTCGACTATCAGTATCAAATACACACATATACTCGACTTGTATCTATATTAAATAATTATACATTCATACATGCTATGCACAAATCACGCCACTTTGTAGAGCAGCATGCTTGCGAATAGTAAGCTTCAGCGAATCTTTGGCATCTTTGTTCACTCAGAAAAAAAAACGCACTGGAGCCAACGTTACATGCGCTTAACCTTGTTCTCCAAGTAATTTTCATTTCCAACAATGTCTCCTTGTTAGCTTTGTTAGACGACAGCATGAGCTTTTCCTCATGTCTACTTAACGCCTTTGTAGTGACAACTAATTGATTGATAGTCACAATTTGTATTTAGATTTGGTGTCCATGTGAAGAGGCGAAGAGAACGAAAGAGAGAGAGAGAGAGAGGCGCCGCTGATTAGGACAAGTAAGCAATACGTTGCAATTAAAGCGTAAGCAGACAGCTAAAGGCGTGGCTGTAAGTGTTCACACGAGCACGCCGCCTTTTCATCAACCGTTTTCGGTAAAAAGGTTGTCTTGTCAACTTGATTACTTATAGAAGACGTCAACTATGCACCCAAGTAGTTCCAACTACTTCACTTCCGTTACAGCTAAATTTTTCTATGCACAACTTTGTTTTTTTCTCATTTACTTCATCTGCTTCCGCATAGAGTGTAGCTGTTTTAGCCGCAGACGTTTGCTGCAACAACTTTTATGTTGTAAAAAAAAAAGGAAAGTCATCTTACATAATAATGCCGCTTTTTTCTTGTTTCTTTTACTACATAAAAAGATTTGGCACTAAAAATGCGAATAATACAATAAATAATAACAAATCAAGAGCTGGCCAAACAGGCGCAAGCGAAGACGACGCAACGCAGACCTTGTGCAGACAGCGAGGACTGCTTAAGTAGTTTGGGCAGTCAGGCTTTCGTTGGATGCGCGAAATGCCAATTGCAAGTGCAGTGTCTTCTTCACGTTTATTTATCAACTTAATATTAGTGTTGTTGGCATACCAAGGCATTCGCAAAGCATTCAAGGCACTCTCGAGGCAGTGTGTTTCAAAAAAAAAAAAAAAAAAAATTGTATCTTCTAAACATTTTTTCAATCTATTTTTATCGAAAATGAAATGAAATGGAAGCAGCTATGCATTTGCAAGACGAGTATTAGTGGCAATGTCGTGCCGCATAGTTGAATGACTGTTGCTGCGCGAATCACGCTGTTAGCCTGCCACTGACAGCGTTGAATTTGCAATTTAGTTTTTTTGAAAACTTTTTTCTACTACAAAATAGTTACGACTCTGCATGCCAACTAATGCTGTAACTGCCACAACAACAACAACGATAACAACAACATTAAAAGCAATTACAATAACAAACAACAACAGCACTTCGTCTACCATCAGCAGTTGTCGCAGTAGCCGCTACAAGCTCGTTGCTCGTTGCAGTATTGGCTAGTAGTCACTAGTTTTCGAGTACATTCGAGCAGTAGTGCGGCAATACGCGTGCCAATGCTAAACACGCCAAGTCAAGCCAATCCAAAGCAGCAAGCGAACAACCGAGCGACCACCAGCTTTGTTTCCTTTGCATGTGTCGCACTAAGACGCGAGCTGCTGGCTTTTAGTAGTCTCTTTTTTTTTTTCTTTTTTGCTGTTTGTGTTGCTCTGATGCTTAGTGCAACCAACTTGCCAAGCGCAAAATTTATAAAAATATGAAATGCGCACAAAATAGAAGTGTAACCTTTTTGCAATAAACTAAAGAGGATTTTTAAACTTTTTTTCATTTTTTACTTGATCGAAATTTGTACTGGCGTAGCTTTCGAACAAAAGAATTACTGAAATATAACTTTGAAACGAACTAGTTCGTAAGCTCGTGCAGTGATGCGCACTAAAATTTTCTTTTTCACGAAACTTTTCAAAAAAATTATAAGTCATATGTGACTCACGAGAGCGTATTGGAGTAAGTTCATGAGTCACATGTGACTCATTTCTCTATGCAAGAATGCGTGGGGCATTCTCAAAGCGCTTTATATGGGTACGGGTAAGTTGATATTGTTAAATTAAAAGAAGACATTGCGTATACGCAACATTTTGTCACTTTTATGAAAATTTGAAGTGAATTTTCGTTATTGAATCAAGGGAGGCAGATATGGGCAAACTATTTTTGCCGAAATCGATGAAAAATATCTCCAACTTGCATTTTATTATAGATAAAACGTATAGCACGCTTTAGCAAACCCACTTTTTATTTATCCAAATTAGCAAAGGTAGCATTTCTTTTACTATTTATTTGATTGCAATCATTTTTTCTTATTTAGACAAGGAAGTGCTAAATTTGAAGTAACTTTTCATTATTTAATCAAATAAGGCAAATATGGGCAACAATTTTTTTCGGGAATCGATGAAAGATATTCCAAATTAGCATTTTATCATAAATAAAAGGCGTAACTCGCTGTAGCAAACGCACTTTTTATTTATACAAAGTAGCAGAGCTAGCATTTATGAAGTATAATCTCTTGCTGGCTTATATTTCCTTTACTATTTGTTCGATTGCACTGATTCTTTCGATATTTAGCCAAGAAAGTGCTATATTTGAAGTAACTTTTCATTATTAAATAAAATGAGGCAAGTATGGGAAAACTATTTTTTCAGGAATCGATAAAAGATATTCTAAATTTGCATTTTATCATAAATAGAATTTGTATAATTTTTTGCTGACTTATATTTCTTTTAATATTAGGTATCAAATGCAATGACGCCTATAAAAGTTTACACTTAAAAAAAAAAAACAAATTAAAAGTGAGGTGTGATACTTTTGTTAACGTGTATGACGCTCTCCAACTGCCAATCGCTTGCCGCCAAAGTGCACCTTTTAGGCTTTATTGCTTTGTTATTCTCCAATGCGCTCTCAGGTCTTTACTTTTCCTTTTTTGCCCTTTTTACCGATTTTTTGTGACTTTTAGCTTGTCAGTCTTACAGCGTCTATTGGTTTGTTTGTTTGTTTGTATGTCTGCTAGTTTGTAGCCGCAGGTCGTTTTTAGCACCACTTGTTTGTGCCAAGCTTCATCCGTTGCACCTTTATGCAACTGCCAGTGTTCTTCCTCTTATTGCAATGGTTGTAAGCCTCCTCACTTTGTTTATTAGTAATGCTGTCGCACACTTTTTGGTATTTGGTAAACACGCGATGCATGGAAATGTGGCATGCGCTTTGTCGGTATTTGTTGGCTGTTTTGTTGTTTTAAATTGTAAAACAAAAACAAAACACCTTAATTGGTTTCAATTTTTTTAATACGTATTATATGTATTCGATTTTCATTAGCAAATTGTTTGCTTACACCACTTGACACGAGTTTACGCCCATGAGAGGAATCTATATATGTATTCTGAAAGATGTGCTAATGCTAACGCTTTAATTTTTTTTTTTTTTTTTTGTAGTCTTTTTTATATTACTCTAATAAAGTATAACTTACAGGTGGTTCGAAGGTCATCCTGAGTTTTTAAAATGTTTGCCCTAGTGTTTAAGCTAGTGTAAAGAAAATAATAAGTATGACTCAAAAAAAAAAAAAAAAAAAAATTGTGGCGAAATGTTCAGAAGTTTTTCATGACATACCTACACTCGGAGAGTTTTCCAAACCCCTTCCAAGGACCTCGTTTAGAAAACGTTTTTCTAAAGAATTTTTTATGTTGCTTTACCGGCTTAAGATATCCGAATAAAACAAAAAAAAAAAAAAAACTTGCGACAAAATGCTGAGAGGCTTCTTATGACAGAAATTTGAAACTAACGCTTTAATTTTTTTTTTTTTTATTCTGATAAAGTAGAACTTGAAGGTGGTTTGAAGGTGATCCTGAGTTTTTATAATGTTTTCCCTAGCATGTAAGCCATTGTAAAGAAAATAATAAGTATGACTTAAAAAAAAAAAATTGTGGCGAAATGTTGAGAAGCTTTTCATGACAGAACAACACTCGGGGAGTTTGCGAAACCACTTCCAAGGAGCGACCCCGTTTAGAAAAAAATTGTCTATAGAATTTTTGTAGTTGCCTTTACAGGGTTGAGATACCAGAACAAAAAAAAAAAAAAAAAAATTGCTGCAAATACTCTATCAATCCCACAAAACTTAAAAGAAATCGTCGGTACTTACATAAGTAAAAGCGTATTCTTTGCTTACACAATTTCAAAGAACTTCACAACTTGTGGCATATTAAATAAGTACGTAACAACTTTAAACTTGAAGAAGGCGTAAGAGTAAAAAACAAAGAAGAAGAAAACAAAAAATTCCTTGAAAGTAGCCAAGGCAACCTTATTTCAGAAGCCGCTAGCAAAGCAATGGAAAACTTTCAAAACACTTACGCTGCGAATAGCTGGAAATCAACTCAAATGCAATGGGTAAAGTGTAAAAGTTTTTCAAAGATTTCAAGGCACAACGAAACAACAAGGAAAAATGAAATATAAGGACGCTTGAAGAAAAAGGACTTTTCTTTAAAAATCGATGTAATAAAATTAAAGGAAGGTTAGGAAAAAGGGAGACTAAAATGCTTGAAATGAAATATGTCAACTTTGTTGAGAGTGTGTATGAGTTGATTGTAGAATAGAATAGTAACAACAATAAACCAAAGAATAACGTATGGAGTTATGTAAAAAGTAGATTTGTAAAAACATACACTTGGAGCGTAGTGTGT
This sequence comes from Campiglossa producta, assembly GCA_964058755.1. Lineage (NCBI taxonomy): Eukaryota > Metazoa > Arthropoda > Insecta > Diptera > Tephritidae > Campiglossa > Campiglossa producta. Next base: position 12,154,045 of record CAXKVI010000005.1, on the reverse strand, counting down.
GAACGAAGAGTGCGGGGTGGAGATGATGGGAGTGTGTGAACGAAGAGTGCGTGGTGGAGATGATTGGAGTGTGTGTGTTGGAAAAAAGTGCTGCGTGGGTGCGTGCAATCCTTAAAGCTGCGGGCGGGCATTTGCGGAATAAAAACACACAACAAACAAATGACAACGGAAAAAGTGCGAAACATTTGCAAAATAAAAGCTGATGGAGCTCGACCCGACGAAGAAAATGTGTGTGAATGAATGTGTGTGTGTAAGAGAAAAGCTGTTGAAGAAGGCAAATAGAAAATGATTTATTTATTGCGTTTTCTTGCTGCGAGTGCTGGGAGTGCTGCGCTGACATGTGAGTGGAAAAATTGAGGAGAAGTAAAGTGGAGTATAGATTTGTGTTGAGACAGAGTCAAATGGCTAAGCTGGTTGGGAAGCGCGCCATTGGACAAAGACTAATACAATATTAACAGCACTACCTGCAAAAAAACTAACGGTGAAATTTAATATGGGAACGAAATGCAAAAGGCAAAGAAGACCTTTAAAAAGAAAATAAATAGCAAGAAAAGGTTGTATAATTTGGGGAAAGAAATATGTACATAGGTACTACAGTCTGACAAAAAAGTTTACTAAAAGGGATTTTTTAGTTTTGAAATTTTTTATCGAAAATCGATAGTAATCGAAAAAATCTATTGTAATCTTGAAATCGATTATAATCTATGAAGGCAAGAAATTGAAGGCAAGGAATTCTTTAAATATCCAGTCGTATTGGTATTGTAATGGTCTAAATTTCTTAGCCCCCTACTCATCTCTTACTTCGTCTATCATTATACGTAAACTTATTTGATTGAGGGTAAGAAATAAAAATAAAAGTCAAGAGGACGCCTTGGAAATCAAGCGAAAAAGTTTCGAAGAAGATCTGGGTTCGTAAAATGTTTAAAATAAAGAGATTCACAAAAACTAAGCTACCTTTTTGTCAAATATATGCACATACTGACACACAACTTCATTGGCAAATGCGGCAAATGCCAACCAAAAATTTTGAGTAAAAAGAATTTAATATGCCATAGCTGGCATGTAGTTAGCATGGTAGTTGACTACCAGAAGAAGAAAAACTTTTGAGAAATCGCTGCATGAAACGACCGAAACTAAACCAAGCTCACAAACACGAGCGGTGAAGGCGCACAGAGACGGAGTCAAAGGCACCGACAAAAAATCGCAGCAGCAAAATTGAAGCTCAAACGGCACGCGAGCACTTGGAAAGTACTTCAAAGTACGAGAAGAACACTGCACACGCACACACACACACACACACACACTGTAGATGGTTGTATGTAGTACGTCTGAAGTGTGAGCAAGTGGCATGAGAAAACAAGAAACATACAGAAATGGATATGAACTTATGTATGATTATTTGAGCATTTACGTTAATGTGTAAAATGCGGAGTAACGGCGGTCATTTAGGGTCGCCTGCTTACCCAACACACAAAACTAAAAAAGCACACAAAAACGGATGACACAAGATAGAGAGAGACTGAAAGACGGAAAGACTGACAAACTAAAAAAAAACACACATAAAGCTCACAGAATTATTTGCAATGTTGAGTAGTATCAGACGACATAGTTACAACCAACAACAACAACATTTCACAAACATACAATGAGTCGAGTAGAATATCAACTTTGTAAACAGCAGCAGCAGCAGGTTCTTCCTTTATGTAACATCAGGGCTACCGACCGCCTACTCTACCGCCACCCCACCCAGTGTGAATGAAAAACAATTACGAACGAGTGCTGCAGCAAAGTTATTGGGGCGCATAAGTTGAGATGTTGGCGGTGGGTTGAGCTGTAGGCGATAGGCGCTACATACAAACATATATACATACATCATTCATACATACATACATAACTATGTAGCATCCACACAATTCCACAAGTACTCAAGTATAACTCGCTTGTTTAACCGTATCGGAATGATGAATGGCTGGTTGCTTTGGTCGCATACGCGCTGTGGCTGAATTTAAGCTTAGTTGAGTGCTTGAGATAAAGGTTGACTAGCTTTTTGTGCATACATATAGATTTATATGTAGGTACTACATTTGTATATATTTGTGCATAGGTGTATGCATCATCATCATCGTTAGCAGCTTTGTTCGTTACAATTTGTTGTTTTGTTTCGTTTATTCACAGTTTGAGTGCTGTGCTTTTACGAGGGTAGTGACGGACCGCAAATACGATTTTGCTTACATAATTCGACAAATTTCCTTAAAATCCGATAACTATCGATTTTAAATTTTTTTCCAAAACTATCGGATTTTAATGCAATTTATCGATTTTTACTTGTTTGGGAATTTGGATAAAATAAAATAAATATATACATAATTCGATAGGTAGATCGCTGATTCACTTAAAATCGATATTTATCGGAAGTTAATAAAGTTTATCGAATATTAGCGTTAGTTCTACCCTGATTTCTAAATTTCATGTATCTATCTAAAATTTATTTTTCGACTATTATGTCAACTAAAAAGTTATCGAAATCGCTAAATTCTAGTGAAAATCGATAACATGTATAAAAAAGATTAAAAATTTGTAACTACAACCTTGTCTAAAGCGATTAATTCCGATAATAATTGAAAAATATCGATTGTAATCTATAAATCGATTAAAATCAAAATGGTGTCTCACAAAAATTTATATCGTTCGATAGAATTGATATCGAAAAACTTATCGAAATCTATAAATTGGAAAGGAACTCGATTGAAATTTTTAAAAATGCGTTAGGTCCTGTAAATAGCTATTACCAGCAACTAACTCCACGTCAAGCCAAACGGCGTGTAAATAATTGTACCCTGAAGACGGTTACCCTTGATATCAATCCGGCAAGAAGAAGAATTTATTAAAAAAAAAAAAAAAAAAAACAATTCAGAAACTCATGAAAAATTTATATGAAGCGATAAAAACTTATCGAAATCGAACAAATCGAACAAAACTCGATAATATTTACAGAAATCGATTAATATCTATAAAAGACAAGAAATCTAAAACTGTATACACATAAAACTATTAACGACATCGATGAACTAAAAAAATCGAAAATTGTTAAAAAAAAACGATTAAGTTCCAGAAATTTCTATTCAATACAAACTCAAACATTTAAATGAAATTTTTGATATTTAATTCTCAAAATTTATGGAAATCGATCAAATTCAGAGAAAGCCAATTGAAAGCGATTGAAATTGAAAATAATCAGAAATGATGCAAATAAAAACTAGTAAATAAAACAAAGTCCATAAAAATAGTTAAATACGAAACAAAAAAAAAATAGAAGCGATAAAAAATAATGTCTAAAAATTTATCAAAATCGATAGCAATTAAATAAAATCGATCCAAAAACTTATCGAAGCCGATAATTTAAAAGGAAAGTCGATAATAATTAAGGAAAATCCATAAAAATAAAATAAAATAGATTAAATTCTTAAAAGCAGCCAAGCAAAACAATTGACTTTTAAATTAATCGGAAAAATTTCGAAAAAAAATCGCAAAAAAAACATGTCATCCGCAAACAAGACTAAAATATCAATAAAAACACAACAACAAAAAGTGCTCATAAATGAAATCAAAATTATCATAACCTTTTGGGAATGACCTACACGAGACAAGCCTGATCACAAAAAAAATCCTTGTAGTAGCGGCTTCCAGATACTTTAAAGCACACCCTCGTACATATATGTCTCAAACTATCTGTGGGTGTTTCAATTTATACTCAGTTCTGTGCATGCTGTCTTTTTTCGCCAAGTGGTACGTGATCATTTTAACGTTTTTTTTCTTCTTATTAGCAAGTAATTTTATTGTAGTTTTATCGCATAATATCTGTGTGTGCCACTCAAGCGATTTTTGTTTATTTTCCATTTGCTTTAATTCGCATTGCAACACGCACATTTTTTTTTTTTTGTATTTTTTTTTTTTTTTTTTTTTGTTTTGTTGAGGGTCAAGCCAGTTATTTATTGCTTCATGTTATTTATTTAGAAAATATGTATATTTTTCTTTTGCGTTCATCTGCTCGGCTTTTGAATTGTATGCAGCATTTTATAATTGCAACTTTGATTGGCTTATGTTAATTTTTGTATATTTATCTCTTAAGCGATTTAGGCGCACTTGCTGAAAACATTTTAATTTTTTTTTTTTTTTTTTCGTTTCATTTCGTGGCGGTTATTAACAATTACATATGTATGTATGTGACTTATTCACCTTCTTCCCTTCTTTAGCTACTTTTTCGCGTCTACTTTCCACCGCCAATCAACTGCCTTCGCTTTAAGTTGCACCCTTTTTTTGCCTTCAATATTTTATACTTATATCTAACAATTTAGCTTTATTTCGTTTTTTTATGCCCCGCATACCCACTCGCCTTTGCACTTCTTTATTGAGAGTGCAGCACACTGCCGCTTTGTGTTTCTTTTTTTTTGTCAAAATGCTTGCAGCAATGCAGCTGTAATAGTACTTAGCGTACATACAGACATTTGTTGTAAAACAGTTGTAGTTGTTGTTGCTACTGCTTTGACTTGTACTAGTACTTTACATCAAATCCCGCTGCTTCAGCGCCGTTTGTGTGGTCGATGGCTTTGAATGCGAGAGGACTAACAAAAGTTCGTAATTTTGCCAGATGGTATATGGTAATGGTATGGTTATGGTATGGTTATGGTATGGTTATGGTATGGTTATGGTATGGTTATGGTATGGTTATGGTATGGTTATGGTATGGTTATGGTATGGTTATGGTATGGTTATGGTATGGTTATGGTATGGTTATGGTATGGTTATGGTATGGTTATGGTATGGTTATGGTATGGTTATGGTATGGTTATGGTATGGTTATGGTATGGTTATGGTATGGTTATGGTAAGGTTATGGTATGGTTATGGTATGGTTATGGTATGGTTATGGTATGGTTATGGTATGGTTATGGTATGGTTATGGTATGGTTATGGTATGGTTATGGTATGGTTATGGTATGGTTATGGTATGGTTATGGTATGGTTATGGTATGGTTATGGTATGGTTATGGTATGGTTATGGTATGGTTATGGTATGGTTATGGTATGGTTATGGTATGGTTATGGTATGGTTATGGTATGGTTATGGTATGGTTATGGTATGGTTATGGTATGGTTATGGTATGGTTATGGTATGGTTATAGTAGGGTTATGGTATGGTTATGGTATGGTTATGGTAAGGTTATGGTATGGTTATGGTATGGTTATGGTATGGTTATGGTATGGTTATGGTATGGTTATGGTATGGTTATGGTATGGTTATGGAATGGTTATGGTATGGTTATGGTATGGTTATGGTATGGTTATGGTATGGTTATGGTATGGTTATGGTATGGTTATGGTATGGTTATGGTAAGGTTATGGTATGGTTATGGTATGGTTATGGTATGGTTATGGTATGGTTATGGTATGGTTATGGTATGGTTATGGTATGGTTATGGTATGGTTATGGTATGGTTATGGTATGGTTATGGTATGGTTATGGTATGGTTATGGTATGGTTATGGTATGGTTATGGTATGGTTATGGTATGGTTATGGTATGGTTATGGTAAGGTTATGGTATGGTTATGGTATGGTTATGGTATGGTTATGGTATGGTTATGGTATGGTTATGGTATGGTTATGGTATGGTTATGGTATGGTTATGGTATGGTTATGGTATGGTTATGGTATGGTTATGGTATGGTTATGGTATGGTTATGGTATGGTTATGGTATGGTTATGGTATGGTTATAGTAGGGTTATGGTATGGTTATGGTATGGTTATGGTAAGGTTATGGTATGGTTATGGTATGGTTATGGTATGGTTATGGTATGGTTATGGTATGGTTATGGTATGGTTATGGTATGGTTATGGTATGGTTATGGAATGGTTATGGTATGGTTATGGTATGGTTATGGTATGGTTATGGTATGGTTATGGTATGGTTATGGTATGGTTATGGAATGGTTATGGTATGGTTATGGTATGGTTATAGTAGGGTTATGGTATGGTTATGGTATGGTTATGGTAAGGTTATGGTATGGTTATGGTATGGTTATGGTATGGTTATGGTATGGTTATGGTATGGTTATGGTATGGTTATGGTATGGTTATGGTATGGTTATGGAATGGTTATGGTATGGTTATGGTATGGTTATGGTATGGTTATGGTATGGTTATGGTATGGTTATGGTATGGTTATGGAATGGTTATGGTATGGTTATGGTATGGTTATGGTATGGTTATGGTATGGTTATGGTATGGTTATGGTATGGTATGGTTATGGTATGGTTATGGTATGGTTATGGTATGGTTATGGTATGTTTATGGTATGGTTATGGTATGGTTATGGTATGGTTATGGTATGGTTATGGTATGGTTATGGTATGGTTATGGTATGGTTATGGTATGGTATGGTTATGGTATGGTTATGGTATGGTTATGGTATGGTTATGGTATGGTTATGGTATGGTTATGGTATGGTTATGGTATGGTTATGGTATGGTTATGGTATGGTTATGGTATGGTTATGGTATGGTTATGGTATGGTTATGGTATGGTTATGGTATGGTTATGGTATGGTTATGGTATGGTTATGGTATGGTTATGGTATGGTTATGGTATGGTTATGGTATGGTTATGGTATGGTTATGGTATGGTTATGGTATGGTTATGGTATGGTTATGGTATGGTTATGGTATGGTTATGGTATTGTTATGGTATGGTTATGGTATGGTTATGTTATGCTAATGGTATGGTTATGGTATGGTTGATATGTTCTAGATGCGCTCGGGTCCACCCAGTTAAAGAATATTTAGGTTCACCTACAAAACGGACCTTTATCGCTACTCTAGTTTCATATCATGCATGCACAAGTCTCATATGTATTACACCGTGTGTTTGTATATATATAAACCTACATACAATCATTTTTCAAAGCCACATTCAAAACAAGCATACACCAATATTTATATATTGTAAGTATCTATGCATGCGGATATGTTTCTTTGCTTATTGGGTTTTTTGTTGCTTGGCATGAGCTTGGCCTGAATTTATGCTCTTCTAAATATTCATACAAATGTATATACAACAAATATTCAGCTATCGACGATGACGACAGCCGCGCAAAGACGTTGAGTATGACGTGACGACGAAGACGACGACGACGACTGTGCTAAACTGCAGGCGCTGAAATATCGACAAGCGTATCTTTAAAGTCTTCCACAAAACATTTGATAGTGATTTGTACGCTTTTAGCTGCTGATTTTGTATTTTGGTTTTTATTGATGACCTTTTTGTTTTTGTTAAGATAATAAATATTCTTTGCAAGAATTCCATGAAGCTTCATTTTTTTCTGTTTTTTTTTGCTTATATGAGTTGTATAGCTAATTTATGAGTTTCGGCAACCATTTTTTTTGTGTTTTTTGATTTGATTGCGCCAAGAAATATTTAAGTTTCGTGTAGGGTTTTGTATGTATCCCGTTTTTTGCTTGTATCCTTTAGCTCATCAATCAATCGTTTTCGCTAAACTTTGTGGATATTATATGGTGCTTGTAATCGCTCGAGATAAATATTGTATTTACATTCAGACTAATGGTAGACCTTATAAAATTAGTGCAACTTGGAGATTTTTTGATAAGTTTATCTCATTTTCATGTTGATATCGAACACCATTCTCCAATTGTTCCCCTTTGCGTTATTTTGATATGTGTTGTAGTTTCGAAGTTGATATTCACATCATTCTCCAATTACTCTCCAACCTTATAAACCTTTTGATAACTTAATAGTTCGTAAGTTGATATCCAATATCATTCGACATTTATTCTCGAATATGTGTGGTACTTTGATAACTTTATTGTTCTCAAGTTTACATCCAACATCAATTTACAATTTATCTCCAATGGGTCCAATTAGAGAGCCTCATTTGAGTACAAGTTGAGAGCTAACCCTTTCGCCTTTTTTCGCATAAACAAATTTTTTGTTGAGATCTAACGTAAATCAAGCCTAGCTATTTGTTAGGTTTAGAGACTGAGGAATGGACTCGCGGCCGCTAGCACTTACATAATTAGGAGCTTGGTTCCATCGTTTCGATTCCTCATAGGTCTTTATTTACAACCACCTTTTCTGTTACCATTTTTGTTTGTTTCTTTAATATTTTGGCCTTGTTTGTAATTCCATTCTCTAGCAATCTTTCTACTTAATATTCGCCTTTTTAGCACATCATCATTTTTTATTATTTTGTTTAATCACAATGTTCTTAATATTTCCTCTCATATTTTAGTTGTTGTTTCGTTTGCTTTTTATTTGCTTGTGTTATTATTTATTTTGTTTCGTTTGCTTTTATGTTCACTTTGTTTCATTCTATACATTGTCATATCTTTTGTTCTATTAAACGTTTTGTGTGTGTTTTATTTTAGCTTATAGAGTTTTGCGTCCTCCGTTCTGTTTTTGTTCTTGTTTTTATGTTGCCGCGCTTTTCGCTTTTATTCTAACTATTGTTCTAGCTTTTTGTGCTAACTGCGGTTACAATTTTTTCAGTTTTTTCGTTTTTATTTGCATTTCTGTTGCAATTTTTTATTGGCATGCGTTTGTTTTTTTCTCAATTTTTCTCGGTCACTTGTAAAAGAGCTCTAAGCGAGCTAGCTTTTAGTTTGTTTTGTTGTTTGTTGTAATTTTCTCGAACACACTTTTTTTTTTATTTTAGCTACATTTTGGTTTTGTTATCGTTGCATGTTTGTAAAAACAAAAACAAATGAGAAGTACAATTTTTTTCATATTTGCGCATTTTCTTGCTTCATTTTGCATGGTATATACGGCTGTGTTGGCTTGTACTATATCACCTCTTTGTGTATACTATATTTATATGTCTGTTTGTTCCAGTCATCTATATGTGTGTTGTTGCAATTACTATATCTGTTAGCTGATTTTACTGTGTGGCAGTGGCAAGTGCAGATTTTTATGCGGTTTTACAGTTGTTGCTTTTTATTGTTGATTGGTTGTTGTTCGTTGTTTTTTATGCGCTCATCTTGAGCTTGGCTTGGCGCTGTTAAGCTTTGGGCAACGTGCCGTTTGTTGGGTTTGGGTTTTCCGTTTTCGTTATTTATGTATGCTGTTTACATTTTTTTTACACATTTACTATGTTATTGTTGTTATATTACTTATATGTTAATATGTATGTTTAACATGTTATATGTTCGTATATTTTTGTGGTTTACCTTTTGCTTTCATGTATTTAAGTTGTTGGTTTTTATTTTATTCACTTGATTCGTGCTTATGATTTTGTTGTTGTTATTGTCGTTGTACCTTGATGTGTTTGTTTTGTTGTGTTGGTATATATATATTTGAATATTACTGTATGCTTGATAGTATTTATGTTATTGTTGTTTTTGTTTTTGAATTCAATAAACTTGACTGCTGTTGGCGCTTGTTGTAATCATTACGTTATTAATTTGTTGTTTTGTTGTTATTGCTAATTTATTTTTGTTTTCGTTTGATAAATGAAAGTGTGTGTTTCTGTCACGCCTTTCGCTCTTCGGCGTGTGAGTTAAGAAATATATATGTACCTATAAAGGAGAATTGTTTGTGTGTTCATGCTGTGTGAGCGTGTGTGATAATTGTTGCGTGTGCTATAATAATATTGAAATTTTTTAGGAGTTATTTAAAATTGCCATCAGTTAATGTGGTATAAAAAACGCAATAATTTTTTTTTTTTTTTAAACCGCAAAAAAATGTGGGTAAGAATTCAAAACAGGAAGTAAACTAGTTTGCCGATAGTGCCTGGTATAAACATACGCACATATAACTCATCTCAACTAACAGTATTTCTAACACTGAACTTCGTAATTTTGATAATTAATCAGAGAACCTTGAATTTCTCAAGGCCTAACGTGTATGAGAACAATACATTATTTTTTAAGTTATCGAAAAGTTCAGTGACCATGCCATTTTTAAGACATAAATAAGTCTGATTTTGTTGTTTTTTTTTCGCAGTAAAATAACTCCCAAAAGTTTTAAGAGAGTGTTGCCGAGGTTCCATGAATCTGGAATACTCACAAGTGGTTGATAAGGTATAAGATATAAAAGAGAAAATGTAAGATATCAAATATAAGTAATAAAGTAAAGTTTGAGATATGAGATATAAAATAGAAGGTTTAAGATAAAAGGTATAAGCCATAAGGTATAAGATATAAGATATCAGACATAAGATATCAAACATAAGACAGTAGATGTCAGATATATTATAGAAGATATAAGACAGAATATATCATATATATGAAATCAGATATAAGATAGAACATATATGACGCAAGGTATGACACATAAGAGAGCAGATATCAAATATAATATATTAGAGCTAAGACATGATCAGAAAATATAAGATATATCAAAATTCCGACCAGAAGATATAAGTGTGAGATTTAAAATAAGAGATGTAGGATAGAAGATAAAAGATATAAGATTTTAGATATTTGAGGACAAATAAAATATGCTAGACGATAAAAGGTATTAGATATATGAGGGAAGTTAAAAGATATAAGACGGGAGAATAAGACATAAGATTGAGATATAAGATATAAGATAATATTTATAATGGTTAGATTGAGATGTAAGATATGTATAGGAAAAAAGATTTGATATATAAGGTGTAAGATATCAGCTATAAAACGGAAGGTATAAGATATAAGGTGTAAGATAGCAGATAACAGAAATAATATACACTGACCCAAAAAAGTACATGTTGCATAAAGTTCACGCTGATTTTTAATATCTGATATTTAAATGGAACCCAAACGTTCATACAAGTATTAAATTTTCATACAAATATTATTTTTCATATAAGTATTATTCTTTATACAAGTATTATTTCTCATAGATTCATACAGCCTAGGAATAAGATTTACAGTTTGAGAATAGATTCATGAATTCTAAAAAAAAGTTCAGAGATTTTAAGAACAAATATCTACCTTTATTCTTAGAAACATGCTTAAATTTCTATGAAAAAGGTTTTTGGAGAGGTTTTTAATGGACAATTTTTAAAATCTATATTATTTTTCTTTGGAAGCATGAACTTTTTTTATTCAGTCTAGAAAGATTACTTAATTTGGCAGATCCTCACATACTTTGGGTTTTATCAGCTATTTCGGTATAACTAGCTACCGGTAAGAATTTGGATAAAATCGATATAATCGCTATGGGCAATTTTCCACAATTCCTCCCGCAGCGAGCTCTGTCGTAATAGCAGATAGTCCTCTCACCTTACAAACCATTTTCTCATAATCGAACTACAACACTTTCCATCTCCAACCCCAAATAAAACAAAAATGTCCAGCTTTTCTTCCCACGAATCCACAACTCTTATCATCACTTCTTATTATAATAACAACAACGCTTCAACGCATTTACTTGGCCTCATTATTTACACACATTTTGCCATTTCGTGCTCATGTTGTTATTAGTGCGCAATGACGCTCTCATTTGAATATTTCGCATTGAAACTCAATTAAATAACACGAAAAAGCATTGAACAAATCAAGTATCTTTGTATGTATGTATGTATGTGGCTACGTAAGAATATTCAATTTTCCGCGTAGAGGAATTCCCACTAAAATTACAAATTATTCTAAAAATAAAAATGTATTCAAGAGCAAGCTAATGCAAAATTCGTATGCTGTGGTAGATAGGTGTGCGAGTGTTGTGTGTGCGCCTGAGTGTCGACGTAAATGTTCACTTGGAACACATAATATTTGCATATAAATTTGTAAACAAATTCTTCGAATACGACAGATAAGAGTTTGTTGAAAAAAAGTTAAAAAAAAAACAGAAAAATTAAATAATAAACAAAAAAATTTTATAGTGAAAAATAAAAGTTGGTAAAAAATTAATTGGTATGCTAAATGTGAATGTAGTTAGTTCTAAGAAACTTTGATATTTTATGAAAGCAGTATTAATAATTTTTTGTAATAAAACTAGAACTTAAGCAGAAAATTGAAGCACTTCTTAAATAAGTAAAGCAAAAAACGACTAAATACTACCTTTGCTACTTTGGTCAGAGAAAAAAGTTGGTGTGCTATAGCGTGCTACACCTTCTAACTATAAAAAAATTGAACTTTAGAATATTTTCTACCGATTCCAAAAAAAAAAGTTGCCCATATTGTGACATGACGTATACGTAACATTTTTTCTCAACGAATGTGTAGACCAGGGGTAACCAGGGATTTCAACCTACTATAACATAGTTCCTGGAATCACAAAAAATTACTCGGAAAAATTATTATTGAAATAAAGACAGTAGCCACAGCCAGTATGTATGTATGTATGCATTCACGTTCGAAATGAGTTGAGTGTGCACCATATGGTGGAGACGCTAACGGTATTCCAAGAATAATATGTCAATAATTTTTCGAATCTTGTTTGTTTTTGAGAGCCGCAATAGAGCCACATGTTGTTGTTGTAGAGCTACAGCGAGCCCAAAGAGTCAATACGTTGCTATGGCTGGTGAAGACAAAAATGATGATTGATGCTGCAATTATCCTTTAAGATGAAGCTGAAGAAGCATGAAATAATGATTACAGAAAGTACAGGTTTAATAGACCGCTGCAAGTTCTGACCAACAAAAAGTCTATGAAGCTAAATCCTGTTGTCTAGAAAATTGCACAATAAATTGAAAATACTTCAGCTAGTTGTCATGTGAAACTTGTAATGTCATCGATTTATATTTTATTTATCACACAATCCGCACTTGTGAATCATTAAACACGTCTGTTTGTATGTTAGGGTGGTCCTTATAAACAAATATCGCACAAAAATTTGTATCCCGATTGGAGATTGTTTAGGCATGTCGCAAAGGGGGTCAAAGTACAGTTTGTAAAAAATAAAAGTGATTTTTCTTTTTTCTAATACTCGAAATCGGTAGCACTATGGTCGGAGATATCACATGCGAAATCTGGTCCCGATTGGAAACGCCTAAGGCGTGTCGCAAGGGGGTTAAAGTTCAGACCATACCATGGATCTGATGTATCTAATACTTGGAATCGATAGGACTATCGTGGGAGATATCACATACAAAATTTGGTTTCGATTGGAACACTTAAGGTAGTCTGACCTTTAGCACCTCTACGACACACCTTAGGCGTTTCCAATCCGGACCAGATTTTGTATATCTCCGACCATAGAGCTATCGATTTCGAATTTTATATAAAAGGAAAAATCACTTTTATTTTTTGAGTCTCCATACAAATAAGCACCATCCTAATGTACATAGGTAATTAAATATTATAAATCTAAAGCATGGAGCTATTAAACTATTTGCACATTTTCTCAACACGTTTAACATTTTCGCTTGCCCTCATATTTTTTTTTTTTTTTTTTTTTTTTTTTTCAAATAACAAAATACAAATATACGCTGATGACATGCAGTATTTTAAGCTCGAAAATCACTAACACCCCCTTTTTATAAGAATTTTGAAATTTTATTTTATAACAACTTTTACTATGGAAAACAATTAACTTCGCATCAGCAGCTGCCACAACCCTTCCCCCCGCTCCCCCTCCAGCAACACCATCCATAAATATGAGTGTAAGTATTTCAAAAAGGTATAAAAATTTGCTTGTGTGTTGGTCAAAGAAAGCACACGCACTCTGCTGCTAGGCCAAACACCATCAACATGAATATGCATTTTTCAATAAACTAGCTCATCTCTATTTAACACCCCAAGCGCCATTGTACCACCTTATCCCAATAGTGTACTATAATGTTGTACAACAACGCTGATGACTTATTCATCGTTTGTATATTTATCAATGTAGAAAAATGTGTGAGCACACACAATCACACACAACAACAATAACAACAACAACCAAGAAAAATATCGCACAGAGTCAGGCACAACTAACAAATACTTTTACGAATACTCGCAACAAAACGTAAAGAGAAAAACTTAAATACGAATTTAAAATGTGGATATTCGCCACACTGACTGACTGAAAGACATAGTGACTTCATGACTGACTGCATGTTTAACTACACGACGACTGTGCCACCGCACCATCCCGCTGTTCGTTTGCCTCTTCGTGATAGCTTGTAGCGCGTCTGTTGGCTTGGTTTGGTTTGTCTGTTTGTTCTAGTGCTCGTAAACGACTCGAATTTATTATGCCTCTTTGCTCGTTTTGCCCATTTGTGTGTTTTTGCTTTTTGTTGTTGTTGTTCGAATTTGTTTTTGTTTTTGTCGTTTACGCCGTGCGACAATTAACAACTCGCGCGCACAAGTCAACTAAATAATAATAATAAAATGAAATCACATAAAAAAAGTAGCCACGGTTACCGATACGGAGTGTAGTGTGTGTGTTTGTAGGTTTGTTGGTGCATTGGCGTGTTTTACCGTCGGATTTTTGATGCATAATATTTTTTAGTGGAAATTTTAGAAAAAAATGTAGATTTAAGCCACGCGGACACTTCTTAAATACTTTCAAAAATATGAAAAAGGGCTATTAAAGCTCTCTAATTCATTGAAAGTAAAATTTTAGATAAAAAAAAAGTTGGGCGTGAAAGGGTTAAACTTCCAAAAAAACTGTTACATGGAAAAATATTTTGTTTTTTGCTGAAACTAAATATTTTTCCATTTAACCGTTTTGAGAAGTTTAACCCTTTCACGCCCAAACATTTTTTTCCCTAAAATTTAACACATAAAAATATTTTTTTACGAAAAAGTTTGTTACACGCAATTTTCGAATGAATATTTGGGCGTCAAAGGGTTAAACTTTTCGGAAATGGTACTACTTCTCTAATAATGCTTTCATCAGAAAAACGATAAATTGATCTTCAAACATCTCACTATCTTCACAGCGATGAGACATTTTTTTTAATTAGCCCAGTTCTAAATACTAGCGGGTAATTTTTTCCCCTCAGATGTTTTTATTCGCCCGTAAGAGTTCCTTAAATTCTTTTTTCTGGAAGAACGACTTCAAATATTGGAAATCAGCTGTTTTATTAAGAAACAGGACAATTCCAATTTTTCATTTCGCCTAAGATTTCTAAGAGGTGAAAGAATTCACGCGAAACTTTTGTCAGGGAAAAATTGTGTAATTTTTCGTATACAAAGTATTAAAATTATACAAGTGTTGCCAGATCGCTTCATCTCACTTTACATCGCTTTATATCACTCTGAATAAAATACTGCCAAATTATTTAAATTCTGTACCACCCTAATTTACATACTCACTACTATTGCGAACAAACGTGAAACTGTTCAGCAGAAGCTTGATTCGAGTGAATCGTTTCGTTCTGCGAAAAATTAATTGTATTGTCGAAGCATATAAAAAAGTTTTTCACGTTCTCGTTTCGCTAATTCTTTATGATTTTCGTATTTAATTTTTTAAAATTTGTTTTTTTTTTCCTTTACCATATTCGTACATATTTGCTTAACATTTTTTTATAACATTTTTATTACGTTTGTTTCCGTTGTGTCAACTACTTCGTAGCTACTTTGATGTGCGTGAAAGTTTTGACTCCTAAGCGTAGTGCAGTGATTAGTGTTCTCTTTTCTTTTTTTTCTCTTTTTTTCTTTTTTTTCTATTTTTTTTTTTTTTCTTTTTTTATAGTTTGTGTCATCCCGTCTTAATTTTTTAGCTGCGCCTTCGCTTATAATTTTTTTTTAAACTAACTGTTTTGCTTGTTTAAACGATTTAAGCTGCTCAGTTTTGCGGAAATAATCTATGTAGGTAGGTTTTTCTTACTCGATTGTTTGTGGGTGGAGTAATTCCAATTTTGTATGGAAGATACGGGCAAATACATATAGTAATAAAATCTCAAATAATTTTTGTATTCACTGGTTGAATGCTGCTGCTATGTGCTTTTAGAATTTGTGTGAGTGTCTTAGGAACAAGTGGGATGAAATTTATATCGCAGAGAAATTTATTTTAGGATGAGTATTTTCGGACTATTATAAAACTCATCCCTTTCGTAGGAGAATCGTTTTTATATATACATTTTTTTTTTTTTTTTTTTTTTGATAGGAATAAAACAATGTTCTTATGGTCGTCGAGGGTTAAAGTCTGCTGGAGCTTTTTTCTCAGAGAGTATGGGTGCATAATTTGGCCCCGTTCCCCACCCCTAAAACCGCCCTTGAATTTAACTTCCTCTTCCACTTGTTTTTAAGCTTCATAAGCTCTTCGAAATTGCTGAAAGCGAGCAAAATGGTTCAATGGAGGCAAATGGTTCAAAAGGCTATCCAAATTTCTACCTCGTTAAATTTAACAATATGCTTTTCGATATGAGTCAGCCGTTTTTTCATTGATTTTTAACTTCCTTAAGCTTTTCAAAAACTTCGCTGTCAGGGTCCTGTAATGCGAATAGAAAAGGAGGCTCCAGCACAGAAGGTTTTCCTATTCGCCAGCAGAGGAAGGGGGAGACCTTGACTGAGATGGAAACAACAAGTAGAAGATGACTTGAGCTCCCTTAGAACGACTCTCGAGCTTTGATACGAAGCGGCTACTAACGATGAACCTCTTCGAAACAAATTTGAAAAAAATTTTCGGACTTCGAACCATCAGAGAAACTTCAGCCAGAGACCTGAAAGCTCGAGAAGCTAAACTGCAACCAAATCAGACGTCATGAACTGTAGCAGCGGAATAAACTCCAGTTTCTTATTTAGAAGCATCGCCACCCTGGGACGGGAACCGGTGGCATAGAATAAATTATCGTCAGAATTGCTTAAACCTTTTAGAGAACCGTGTAAAATCCATGGTTCTTGAATGAAGGCCACTCCCAGACCTTCTGTGTTGAATCTTCTGCTAAGAACATCCGAAGCTGCCTTAGCATGGTGAAGATTCACCTGGGAGGGCTTACATTATAAAGATTGTTTGCGGTTCCTATCCGCCAACGATGACTTTTGTTTGCCGCTGAGCAAAGCATCCCCATTAGATGCCTGACTTTGGCCCGTTTTTTTTGTCAACTTCGGGTCTAGCGTTCTCACTACATAATTGCCCCCTCCCAAGGAGTTAGTTGTGGGACGATGTCTTTTAACTACTCTGCAGTATTAGAAACATCGCAGACAATTGAAAGCCATCCTTGGCGAATCGCGCAGCCCGTGAGGCGGGGAGTAATAGTGCCAACTTTTATGTTTAAACACTTCATTAAGAATGGCCCTCCTTATGATCTTCAGTTGTTCAGAAGACCAGATGGTAGTAGGATAATCTTGTGGGATCTGTAGTATAATTTTTCTCATACAATTGGTCAGCTGGGACATGGCCCC
The DNA here is from genome assembly GCA_964058755.1 of Campiglossa producta. Lineage (NCBI taxonomy): Eukaryota > Metazoa > Arthropoda > Insecta > Diptera > Tephritidae > Campiglossa > Campiglossa producta. The sequence goes on along the minus strand of CAXKVI010000005.1, from coordinate 12,136,773 downwards.
CTATATACCAGTAAGACTGATTACAACCAGAGGGCGCCAGGTATCTGGAGGTCACCGTTATAAGACACACTAACCTAGCGCCACTCATCCCATGAGCACGGTACAGATCACACTCGGGATTACAGGTGTTGATATAACTATAAATGTAATAAAGGTGATCCGAACTATAAATTTTCCCTACCGGTTAGCCTATTCTCATAATAACTTCACTTTAAGCCTTATCCATGTATATATTTTCACTTACCTTGGTAAATTCGCTAAATAGCGTGACTGTTTCTCACGTCGCAATTCATCGGTCAAACGGCAATACGTATTATTGATGCATACACTACGACGTAAATTTGTTTCCGAATCCTTGATACGTTCCAATTTGTGTGCACACAATTGCAATATACGTTTACGTTCTTCACGTTGGCGTAACTTTGGTGATATCATTGGTATACGCGAACGATGATGATGATAGCCGATGGGTGGCGAAGAACGTGGTGGCCCAAACATATCCGAATCATCGTCACAACCATTGACTGTTGTTGTTGTAGGCAAGGTCATTTTGTGTTGCTTAGTTGAGTTGAGTTGCTTTGAGTTTGTGTTGTTTTTTTGTTTTTGTTTCAGTTGAGTCGCTCGCTTTAATAGCGTGCGTGCGTGCGTAAGTTTGTACAACAAAAGTATTGTTGCTTCACCTTCGTTTTGCTGCGCTCACTTTACTATTTTACCTGCTATGATTTTTTTTTAAATTGAATTTCTGGCATACGATTTCTACTCGGCTGGCGTCGTCTCCCTCGTTACTGCTGCCTCCACTGCGTATACTTATTTGCTGTTGTAATTGAAGCTCAGCTTTGTTGTTTTTTGAAGTGAGTTGGAGTCTGGTGGAGTAACGCAGTGTGTGTGTGTGCCGCTAAAGTTGAGTGTAGCTTTTTTTTACTCTTTTTTTAGCAAGTAAATTTTTGTATCAACTCTGAGCGTGAGCAGGCGCGCGTGTTTTTCTGTGTGTCTGCTAAAAAATGAAGAATTCGCCAAGTAATGCTTTCGTTAATTTCTTTTGTTGGCTTTTTGAACTCTTTTAACGGTTCTTGTGCTTAAGCTGTGTGTGTTTTGTTGTTGTAGAAAATAATTTTCAAGTTGGTTTGACTTGTTGCCTTCTTGTTGTTTTTATTATTGCTCAACACTTTTTGTTGTTGCTTGTTTTTTTTTGTGTGGTGTGTGTGTGTGTAAATTGCATGCACCTCAAGAGCACTTTAGTGGTTACGAGAGCGCGCAGAAAAACCTGTTCCACCAGCGTGTTGCTGCGTTGTCTGCTTGTGCGTGCTGTGTGCTGCTGCTCGTGTGCGTGCGTAGTAACTCTTTTTTTGTTGTTGTTTTCAAATTTCTACTGCGCTTGCAATATGTTGTTAGCTGGTTAGCGTGCTGCTGCTGCTGCGGCTTTGTCGTTGTTTGTTGCAAGGCAAACCACAATTTATTTCCACTTAGTGTTTATTCTTTTTGTTGTTGTTGTTATTGTTTTTGCTCTGTCTGCTCGCTTTTTATTGCTGTTAGCTACTGTTGTTCTTGTAGTTGTTTGCTGTGTGTGTTTTTTCTGTTTTGATTTTTCACCAATTTGCTTTTTGTTCTTTATTTCTTATTTGTAAAATTGTTTGCAATTTTCTCTTTTGTTCAAATTTGCTCTAGAAGTTTTGACACTGAAATTTTGTATGAAAAATATTAGTTTAGCATTGCACAAATTTGTTGTTTTTTTTTTTTATTTATTTAGAGAAAAACTAAATTTTATGATTACTTTTGTTGCACTTAAAAGAAAATGGCGATTTTGTGAAATTAAAATTTTTTAAAAGCAAGCAAATACAATTTTAAGACACATTTGTTTTTATAAATGTTTTGAATTTTTTTATGAAAACTTATTTAAACTTTTGCTCAAATATGTAAATATTTTTAATTTTTTTATTTTTTTTTTTTGGAATTTTTTTTAAGTATTTTTTTTTTGAACTTTTTATGAAAACTTATTTTTTATTCTTAATTTTTTTCAACTTTTTTTTTTGTTTTAAATTTTTATTTTTTAAATGACATTTTTCTTTCACTTTTATTATAATTTTTTATTTGTGATTCAAATTTTTTATGAAAATTTCTTTCAATTGTTGTTTAAATATGTAAATATTTTTAATTTTTTTATGAAAACATTTTTTTATTTTTTTTTTATTTTGTACTTTTATATAAAAAATTATTTTATTTTTAGTTTTTTTATTTGAATATTTTTATTTTTTAATGAATTTTGTTGTTTAATTTTTTTAACGTTTTTTATGAAAACTTACTTTTTATTTTTAATTTTTTAGTGCAACTTTTTTTGTTTTTATTTTTTTTTTATGAAATTTTTTATAATTTTTTTTTATTTTTGATTTAACTTTTTTACGAAAATTTATTCTACATTTTTAAATTTACATTTTTATAATTATTTAATAAAAAATAAGGAGTTATCATAACCGAAGTAATATATATGTTTTCCTTGATTTGTAATAATTTTAAAAATTATATTTCAAAATATTGTTCAAAAATTTTCCAATTTCACTTAAATTTTTTAATTTCACTTTTTATTTGAATGCTGTTTTAAATCTGTTTGTTCTTGTTTTTTTACACTTTCAAACTGGTTTTAATTTTGAAATATTTTTAAACTGCCCACTTTTTCATTAGCATTCAAAAACATACATACATACATTTGTTTTGCTGCTTTTTTTGTTGTTGTACATAGGTAGCTTAGCGTTTTAGCATGCAAATTGTTGTTGTTATCAATACACAAATACACTTTTCTTAGTAATAATTCAAGCACCAGTAATATAAAAAAAAAATATTTTTTCAAAAATGATTTTTTTTTAAAGAATTTTTATAAAAATTAATATTTATTTAAATTTTTTTTATCATTTTATAAAAAGTAAATGATTTTTTTTGTGATTTTTGGGAAAAATGCTTTTATAAAAATTCTATTTTTTTATAATTTATGATTTTTTTTAATTTTTTTTTTTTTTAATTTTTTATAAAAACTTTTTTTTTTATTAATAAAGTTATTGGTAGTATAGTATTTTTTAGGATTTCAAGTTTTTAGAATTTGTTTATTTTTTTTATAAATTTTGGTTAAAACTTTGAAAAAATCAAAATAATCCACGGGCTTTTGAATTTTCAAGTTTATTTTTTATGTTCGTTTTAAGTTAGGTTAGGTCCGTTTTAAAAATATTTAATTTTGTAAATTTTTTTGTTTTTGAGTTGCAAACAACTGCAATAACTTTTCAAACTCACTTAAACGAAAAAACGATGTTTTTTAATTTTTTTTCCTAGATAATTTGACTGCAAAGTATTTATATAAAAGAATGTGTTTATGCATAAAAAATATTTGAGGAATTAAAAAATATTTTTTCACAAATATATAGTTTTTTTAGTTTTCACAAATAAATTTAAAAAAAAAATTTAAAATTTTTCGAAAAAATTTTTTTTAATTTTTTTTTACAAAAATATTTTTAAAATTTTAAAAAAATTTTTTTTTACAAAAACATATGTATCTTTTAATATTTTTCACAAAAAAATATTTTAATTTTTTTACGAAAAATATTTAAATTTTTTTGACAAAAAAATAAAAAAAAATAAAAATTATATTTTTTTTACAAAAAAAAAAAATTGTTTGCACATTTACCATGCTCTTCATACCCTTATTTCATATATTTGTTGTCGTTGTTTTGATTATCAACACAAAATCAATTAATTATGATTATGTTATTTAGTTACAGTTCAGCTGTTGTCACTACTACTGAACACCTACATACATACATACAAACATATCGACATGCACCGTTCACTATTCATAAATATACATTTGTAGCTTGTGCTTGTTGCTCTGTTCTTTCACTGTGATGTTTGCCGTCTGCGAGAGTATATTACAATTCATACATAAAAATATGTGCGGCTGTGTGTTGCTCTTGCTTTCATGTAAGTGAGAGTCTCTTTTGAAATATTCTTTTTTTTTTTTGCTTGCACGTTTTATTATTGTTGTAAGTAGCAGCCAGTTTAGTTGCCGTTTAATGTTTGTATGGAAAACACAAATGTTCCGCGTCTATTCAAAAGCACGTCCACACGGTTCTCACGTTCACAGTGAACTAAAATGTAGTCTGACAACCAAATGGCTGTTTGGTTCGGCTGATTGTGGCAAACCGACTGATTTCAATTGACATAAGGCAAATAGCAGATAGTCGAAGGCAATAAACAATGAATGCAAACGTTGTACAGCGTAATAACAGCGCGTTAACAGTGCGTCAACAGCAAGGCAATACCCTCTCGAAATCAGAGAAGAGTCAAACAAAGTAGCAGCTACTCAATGTGAGTGACACCGTCGTGCGCTGTGCGCTAAACGAAGGCCAAGCGGCACAAGTACGAATATGCTTGATATTGAAATGCATTTCTCATGAACATACAAACATACATGTCTATGCATGTATGTATGTTTGTATATTAAATAATTATGTTTATACTTCATAGTATACCTAATAATAAAAAAAAAAACACAAAATGCGAGTCAGATAAGCTGTCGCTGACCGCAAAAAAGAGCGCAAGAGCACATACTCTCATTGCTTTTTGTTAGAGATATTTTTGTGTTGATTGCTCGCAATTCGTGTAACAACCGCTACTATGTTTTCCAGCAACAAAAAACTTAATGCAAAACATCAGCACAGACAGTCAGTCAGTTAGTCAGTAGATTAGTGAGTCTCTAACCCCCCACTTAGTTCCCTTCATGCCAACCCTTTGCCGTGCTCTTCAATCAACAATCGTTTGTATACATATGTAGATATGCGGTGTATGTGAGTGCGGTGCTGTAATGTAAATGTGCTGGCAAGCTGTGGGTAACCACTGTAGAGCGTTGTGACAAGCCAACGGCTAATACACAACAATTTCGATATGAAATCGCGTTGATAGGCTATTTGAGCATTGAAATAGCGCAATGGCATAGATACAAATGTAAATATCTATGTAAATACCTATGTGTATATATGAATGTATGTATGCATGTCTTCTCGCATATTGATGTTATAGCAGTGGAGTAAAGACATACATATAAAACAAGAAAAACAATTAAAAATATTAATCACAATATGATGTAGTATAATTAAATAAGTTCTTTGCTCAATTGAATTATGTATTTGAGTGCAAAGAAAAAAAGAGTACAAGAGCACAAGAGCACAAATAGTGTATGCTGCTATCAAAGCGAGTGAAGGCAAAGAGCACACACCTGCACACACACATGTACAACACAATCGTTTTAGTGGAGGGCAAATTTAATTGTAGGGCAGACTTAAACTTAAAGTGGCCAATGTAAATGGCACATTTTGAGATATAAATTACAAATTATGTAACTATGTATGTAGAGTAGTCGAATATGATGCGGCTCGGTTCTAAACGTGATAGAGATGATCAAATAAAAAAAAAAAGTATTTTAATGTTGAAAGCTTTTTAAAGTCAAAATAGTTAAGGCCCACTTGAACGACGGTGAATTTTCTATTTAACTCAGAGTTAAAATGAACAGCGGTCAAAAACATATGAACTTAACCCTACGTTTAAGGCTATAAACTTTCCTTTAGACTTGGGTAGTTCATGAACTAATTAGTTCATTGAACTAGATCATGGAAGTGATCGCGAGAACTAGTTCAAAATTTCAAAAGAACTATTTTGTCAAATTTATAGAATTTATTGCGAATGAAAAAATACAGGTGGCTTGGTGTATTCGCTTATGCTACAACCTGGTACTACTGATGACTCTATTGCGAGCAGCGGCGAAGTCAATCAGCCTAGTGCCGTTGGGGGATGTTATATCGTGGAGACTAAATTTTCCAACTGTAGGGCCAAAGACTCCTTCCTTGCCCACCTTGGCATTAAAGTCGCCTAGCACGATTTTGATATTATGTTGGGGGCAGCGATTATAGGCCTGTACAAGTTTATCGTAGAAGAAACCCTTCTCTGGGTCGTCCTTCTCCTCAGTCGGCGCATAGGTGCAGATAAATGTTATGTTGAGAAATCTCGCTTAGATGCGGATCGCATAGGGGTGAACGCTAGTACTTGGCAGCGAAGTTTCTTTCTCACCACGAATCCTACACCACGCGATTTGTCGCGTGTCTAGCCACTATCCTTGTCCCGTCCATCGCATTTCCTGCAGGCCGTTGACTTTTGCGTTAACGAGGACATCAACCAGTCGGGCAGCGGTACCTTTTCCCGAAAGGGTCCGAACATTCCAGGTACATGCCCTAATATCCTTTCCATTGTCCTTAGTTCGTTTTGCCGGAACGTCAACATTAAAGGGGATTATCATCCGAGGCTTTGTTTTCTTTTTCATTGGAGTAAATTTTTCACCGGGTCCCAAACCCAGCGCACAACCAGTCTCCGAGGTTTTGACACAAAATATTCACACATTTATATAGCGAGACACCCGCTTGCAGCCGCACCACATAGGGAACAGACGCTGCGAAACAAGACCTCGGTCAGCCCTTAAACCGAATATGTCAGAGTGGCCCCACCGGGGGGCACCCTCTCTTTCTGCCGCTAGCATAAGTAATTCACGTTGCCCAGGCTGCACGAACGGGGATGCAAGAGTCGGGATTGAGCATGGTCGCACAGTTGGAGTTGTTTGGCTAACTATACAACCACACCCCATTACACTCCGAATAACAACACATAATTTGATAATTTTCGACCAAAATTAGCAACTCCAACATGGGTAGAAAAAGAACCACGCTGAACAAAATTCCCAATTTTTGTATCCTCTTTTTTTGGTAAGCGCCATGCAGCAATTTCCCCAAGATTCTATCCACATCTGCCCAGAGCCAAAGGCACCTAATAAAATAGAACAAAAATTATAAGATATCTGTATAGTTTTTCTTCAAGAAGATGTGCTTCACACTATTGTAGAGACATTCTTTTTAATGTTATTAAGAAGATATTCTTTTTAATATTGACTTGAATTTTGTGAACAGACCCACCTACAATTTTTTCGAAGGCCATGTATTTTAATGAAAGTTGGTAGTATGACTCACAACGATTAAACAAAAATAATTATATAACAATTTTTCGAAATTCGAATTAATTTCAAAGTTATAGCTATTAACACTTTTCGAAATTCCTCACTTTTTATGATTTTCTCATGATTGGGCAAACCGATTTTGCTAATTTTTTAAATATATATCAAAGATGGCATCTTCTACCAACAAACGATTTTTGCAATTTCGCAATTTTCAACTTCTCCATCGTGGTCAGATGGCGCTTTTGTATGATTTTGTTGGGCATTCCATTAGTAACTATTATCAAAAAAAAATTTTTTGCCACTCTAAGGGAGCGGAAGTTATTTACATTTTTTACCTTCATAGTACACAGTACGTAGAGAAAAAAAAAAATGAAAAATTAACTAGTCTGTAAAAAAAATGTAAATAACTCCCGTCCCTTAAGTGCCAAAAAATTTTTTGCAAAAATTTGAATCGTCGTTTGGAAGAAGATACCATCTGTTATATAAATTAAAAAAATTAGCAAAATCGGTTTAACCAATCGTGAGAAATTCATCAAAAAGTGAGGAATTTCGAAAAGTGTTGATAGCTATAACTTTGAAAATAATTCGAAATTCGAAAAACTGGCCCAAACGTATTTTTTTCTTATTGTTGTGAACTATACAAAAAAAGTTTCAGAATGATAGTACAACTTCGAAAAAAGTGGCTCACTTCACAAAATTCAACTCATTTCAAATGAAAAATGAAATGATTTTGCCTTCACCGCGAATCGAACTTACAATTTTCGGAATGATAAACCCAGCTGCTAACCATCCGGCCATCGCTCACTTTTGATTGCCAGCGTCTAGTTACAGCTTTGAATTAATGTATAGTTTTTTAATACTAATTTTTTCTTAAAACCATATAGTTTTTTCTTCGTTTCCAACGCTGCGACTACCCCTTTGTCCAAAAACTGATCATGAAGACAATCTTATTAATTTTATTAGGCATATTTTTGGCTCTGTGTGGTTAGCAGGGGTTGTACTACCGTACATAAAATTGTATCTGTTTCCTTTAGGAGTCACGTTGAAAAGTGTAGGAGGAGGTATCAAAAGACACGACTCTGGATTATTGAGGCCAAAACGTATCTTTTGATACCCATCCCAACCGTTTTTGACGTGGTTTAGCAGTCTTTCCTAAGAGAAACAAATACGAATAATTGAACTAAATGAACTAAAAAGAACTATATGAACCAGTTCATTTGAGTAAACAGTTACCGGAAGTATTAAAGTGTGACACTACCTATATTTCATTATCAGTGATTTGACAGTTATCTACATGTCTACATGCATATGTTACTAAATTAACAGTTAGTCTCTTCTACGTCAGATACAATTTTTTGCACGTTCAAAACTCCACCCCTGCCCCACCCGCACATCGCTTTAGTACTCCACAGTTTTATTAGCCAGCCTTCAACTTAGCAGCAAGCTCCCAAATATAAAATGATAAAAACTAAGAGAGTAAGCATACGACGTCAGCTTTGTTTATTCCGCAATATTTTTGTATGCTTGTGTGTGAGCAAATTTATGCATTGTTTGTCACTCACGTTTGCTCTACCAAAGGCAATGAAACAGTTCATTTAGTTTTGCAAATAAAAATTTAGACATTCTGTTATATACATAGTGTTTAGGCTAAAGAAATCTTATTTAAGCGATTATTTGTTGTGTGCATTAATATATGTATGTATGTATGTATGCATGTATGACGTATGTTATCGATGTGTCTTGTGTATGTATTTAGATATGTTAGCATACGTAAATGTTATTGCTAAATCGCGTTCACTTGGGTCATTGTTTCTTTGCTTTGTTGTTGTGTTTAAGCAGAAGTTGCGGCATTGTCAATTTCGGAAGGGCATTAACTTTAAATATTCGCTGTTAACAGCTCGTGGCTAAAGTTGTTTTGCGTTTGTGTGTGTGGTGTGGACGTTGCGTACGAGTATGCAGATGTTAATAAAAATGTATGTACGTTTTTTTTCTTTACACCGCTGATGTTTGGCGCTGTTATTCATATATGTACATAGCATTGATGTTAAGGGAAACCTGATTACTTTTCTAAATTTAAATTCAAATTATTTCTTAAAGTTCACTATAAATTGGTTTATTGGCCCTTTAAGTTTTAGGTTGTTTATTCCTAGTTTCCTATTAAAAATATTTACAAACTTGGATTTTAAGTACTGGCTCACTTTCTCATGGAATGCCCCCATAAGTTCAATAATTTTTCAAGTATAAAGGAAATAAATGAATTTCTCAGTCATTTCATCATGTGATTTTTTATTTAAATCACCAAAAATCCATTTCACGTGTTCTTACCCTATTACATTTATCAATGTTAAAAATTTCAAGTTGGATTGAAATGTTTACAGCTCAAAGTGAATATTTCGTTGCTGGGAAAAAATAAGTACTTGGGTGAACGAGCTAGCTCGGTGCTATCAATTTTGCGCTAACTTTACTTACCCAAAATGATCCCAAAATGACCCTAAAATAATCCCAAAATCTTCCAAAAATGATCCCAAAACGAACCCAAAAATACCCTTAAATATTCCCAAAATGTTCGCAAAATGACCCTCAAATGATCTTAATGTGATCCAAAAATGATTCCAAATTGGCCCTAAAATGAAAAAATCCCAAAACGACCCCAAAAAGACCTTCAAATATTTCCAAAATGATCCAAAAGTTAACCCAAAATGACTTCAAAATGATCCGAAAATGACTCCAAAATTGTCCCAAATTGATCCAAAACTGAATCCAGAATGATCTCAAAATTATCCCAAAGGGAACCCTAACAGCCCTATGCTGCGCGTTACCGGTAAAATTGCCATCGGCAAACAATTTTCCCTAAAATACGTTACCAAATAAAGTGGCTGCGATTCTGAGCAGATGGTAACGCTCTAATGGCAAAAAAACTCACCATTGAATTGAAAAGCAAACCACAACTCTTCTATGATCATTTTATAGGCTTCTTTCGGCAAACGAAAATGTTGCTTGAAAATATTGGAAGGAAGTTGCAACGGATCATGACTGTCCCGAAGGCTTTTCAAGTTGTGTCTCCGCTCCAAAATTTCATCATTTTCATCTTCTTCAGCCAGCAGCAATAGTATTAACGCGGACATTTTTACTATATTAAAGGAATTACTGGCGTTAGAAACGTTATACACAGTTTTTATTGTGATTTATTAATACTATATACCTGTTTATTTGTTTGATTTTCACTTTGTTTTATTTATTTTGTTTAATTTTCACTTTATTTTGTTCAATTGCACTTTCGCTTTTTATTTTTCAAAGTAAACATCAGCTGTTTTATATTGATGTTACCACATGTTACCACCTATTTTGGTGGTAACGGTGTTACCAGAAAACTTTTGCCCTCAGAATACCAAAAAGGAGTAAAAGTTGCCGAGTGAATTTGTTTGCCGGTAATAATAAAGTTATTACCACAGTAGAATTGACCTGTAAATGGTAACCCTAGGCGACAACTATATTTGAAAATATTTTATTGGTATGTCGGCGAAAATACCTTTAATTTGATACCCTTGGCATATCTTGCTCCATAATTTTAGATAGGTGGCAACCCTGTACACCCCGCAAGTGGCAACCCCCCAAGTGGATAGTCATACCGCCGAATTCTGTAATTTTGTCTCATCTCAAGTCACAAAATTTGAGATTTGTTATTTTGGGTTTGATATGGACGAAAGGAATTGGAACACAAAATGTCTTTAGTGACTAGAGACAGCTTACAGAATTCAGGGGCGAGAATCAGTCATACTAACTATATGCCAAATTTCATCCAAATCGGTTAAGCTGTTCCCGAGATAGTACCGGAAATACAAATTTACATATGTATGTACATATGTATATACAAGTTTATCGTTTAAAGTTGTAAGATATTTTGAATTTAACAGCGATTCTTTGTGAAAATAAAATCTGTTCAACTTTAAAACATCATTTTTACACTCGCTACAACAACTTTCAACGTAATCATTAAAAAGTTGGCATTTTCGTCAATATTATTCGAAAATCTCCTTGATCTAGACTCTGTTGAGTAGTGTCACAATTGAATGTCCTAAGGAGATTTAAGTTCTATTTTACCTGTATATATATATGTACATATGTACTATTTTAAGCATACATATATGCCTGATTGTGTATGTGTACCTTCTCAATTTTTTATTAAGAAAAGGATGCCTAAACAAATACGTATGCACGTAAGTAAGTATGTATGTATGTATGTATGTCACGACATCGACAGCTGTCAATAGCTGCAACGTGAAGAAGAACCAGAAAAATATGTTGCGGCCGATATTGAGAGTATCAACATAAAAATTTAGTGCATACAAACGTACTAACTTACATATGTAATACATGTGTGTATGTATAATATAATAAAAATCGAACAACAACAACAACAAAACAGCATTATCTCATAACAATAAAAGTACAAGTAAGCGCGCGTCAGCAAATCTTATAAAATACAAAGCAACAACAAAACAGAGCACGAGTTCCAATGAGTATCCCAAGTGTTTGAGAGGAAAACGGCAAGAAAAACCAGACTGTCGAAGAGAAGAGTGGACGAGGTGGAAGGCAATGAGGCGCATGAAGTGAGCGTTTGAGCGACAACAAAAGTTCATAGACAACAACAACAACAACAACAACAGCAACACTATGATGAAGAAACAGTGATAAAATTAAATAGCGTCAAACGAAATGTAACAAAATAATTAGTAGGTATACAAAAAAAAACCACTCGAAATACAAAGTTACTGTTATATGTATGTATATCACCTTTAACATCACAAGAATTACAGACTGATGGGAAAGTGATAACATTTTACGAGAAAAATATGTACAAGCACCCCACAAATTTTTGGAACTGGGAGAATTCAAAAAAATTTTACTAGATAAAGGAAGCTAATCTTAATAACTTATGTACATATGTACAGTTAAAGATTTATCCATATTCGTACAGATGTAGGTATGTCAACTTAAAATACAAAAACACGTCAGTACATGAACTCATTAAATATCAAAATACAAAAAATTCCCCAAAATACAAAGCAATTAGGTAAGTACATAGTTATGAAAATCATTTAAACAGTAATAGGAAATGCCCATTTAGGGTAGCGAAAATACAAATCATACCTACAACAATAACAGAACAAACAAATATGAAAGTCTGATTGAGTGTGTATGTCTGCTTAAGTCAAAGTAAAATTACTCAGAGCATCGAATGAGTTGACGTGCGAAACAGGTTTACGAAGAGCAGCGCAAGCGCTCAAAATCAAACTCATTTGCGCTCTGTTGTACTTAACAGAAAAATGTTAAATCTAAAAAACAAAGCCAAGGCATGAACGAGCGACAATTTAAGAAATTATAAGCGCTTGCTTGCTCTTTTGTTTTTCTTTATTTGTATAGTTTTTTACTGTTTTTTTTTCTTCGCATATTAAAAAGTATTTATTTTAGTCGCGTATTGTTGCTGTGTAATTATGTTATGTTTGCATGCGAAGGGCAAAGCTTAGAAGAGGGAGGCAGCTGCGTTGCGAATGCAGCTGTGTAACGGCGTTTACGGCAATAAGAGAAATTAGAAAAGCATAAAGGCAGAAATCAATACAATTTTTTATATAAATTATTAAATAAAATAAATGTGAATTAATAAAAAATATAATAAAATTATTTAAAAAATATTGCAAAACTACTTCTAGTTAAGTACTAAACAAAAATATACTTATACAGTTTTGCAAATATAAATAAAAAAAAAAAACTGGAAAAAAATACAACAAAAAAGCACTCCACTTCTTGTTTTTTTTTTTTTTTTTTGTTGAAAGCGCTTTGGTAATCAATTAAGGTGCTTTTAATTGCTTCTAATTTAAATACCTAGTATGCAGTTAGTAGGTAGAACCTTTGATTATGTTCGATTAGTGGGTAAACAACAAGAACAAACAATGAACAATCCATTTAACGTGCGTGTATGTGCGCTCGAGTTCTTGAATACGTGCGGCTGCCTTTTAAATTGAAATGCATACACACCTACCGATTTATAAGAAAACGAGAGAGAGAGAGAGAGAATGTCGGCGATAACCGGAAAAAATTACATTCGTCGTTTATACGTACATTAGGGTGGCACACCAAAAATTTATATTTCTTCTTCGTGGATGGCAAAAAGAAAGGTAATCCAAAATACCTTCGAATGCGATGAATGCAAGTTTCGAAAAATCTTAAAAGTTGAGGGAAAATGGAGAAAATATGTACCTAAAAAGACAAATAGGTGCCAACACTTAAAAAAAGCAGCAACAACAAGTTCAAAATGGAGAAAAAAATATGCCTAAGAAAAGTAAAAAAACATCAACTAAAGGCTCAAAAAAAGAGTCCAAAAGGACTCCATTGTTCATTAAAAAATCTCCAAAAACGCAACAGATTTTTTCGGACTCGGAGTAATTTTGGATAATTTTTATGACTCCCTTTAGAGTGCCAGCAAGAAACGGTTTTTGGCTCATTTTCGAAAATTCCGTAATAAAATTCTTCGATAAATATGCGCTTTATAGCTTCGAATGCAGTCTTTTTCCCTTCCGTTGGGTGCTTTATGAATCACTTTACCCGGCCAATATAACGGAGGGAAATATTTCATAGAAAAATAATACAAAATACTTCCGAATGCGACAAATTTTGAGCATTGTCTGATTTTTTAAAACAAATTTCGAGTTTTTAAACCATGATAAGCGCTGATGCTTTTTTGCATTTTTTTTTTTTGCCTTCCTCTTTTTATGCATATTTGTCGACCATTTTGATGGTTTTTGAAACCTTTTTAATTTTTTTTTAGCCTGTTATTGATGCGATTCCGTACCTTTTTTTGGGCACTTTTTTTCTCCATTTATAGCTTTTTTTTTGTCTTTAAGTGTCACAGAATTATCTTCATTCTTTTGAGTCATTCCAAATTTTTTGTTACTCATACGCCATGGCATCCTCGAAAAATATAGTGCAATAAAGCCATTAAACTTGAGCGAAATGAAGCACTGAATATGGCGGGAAACCAAAACCAGTTTGTTACAAAACAGGCTGCTAAAGAATACGGTCATTAGAAAATATCAAACAAAATTTTATGAAGATTCACGGAGCCTTGGGTAATGAATATTGTAGAGCGTATAAATCACAAGACTCTATTAAAATGGAATAAAAAGTTTAAAAATGGAGAAAAAAATGTGCCTAATAAGGGTAACAAATTCATCAATGGCAAATGCCCCAACCTAAGCCAAATGTCCTCGAAAAATTGTGCGTTTTTTAAGAAAAAATTATTCTCGTAAAAAACGAGGACAATTAGGGAAAAAAGCAAAAAAAGGAGTATCAATGAAAATTTTTATAAAAAAAATATTAAAGGATAAAAACTTAGCCAATGCTGAAACAACGAGTACTTTTCAAAGCGAATATCAATGAAAATTTTTATAAAATGAGAAACCAAAAAATGATACTTTTAAATTATTTCTCAATATTCATGTCAATAAATATGTCCTACTTTTTTTTTTTAAATGTTCTCGTTTTTTCATTGATTTTTGAGAAATTGTCCTAGAAAAAAGGCGTAAAAAATGTCTGGCTCCGCCCATGGTTCGCTACCTAAATCCTTTATAATTCCTTAAATGTGGAATCAAGCAAAATTGGCACCTCTGGTGAAAACTTGAAACAAGTAAGCCAAAGTGTCTTTATAGCGTAATATCTCTTCTCTCGGTATTGGTATGGGTTTTATAGGGTTGCCACCCATATGAAATAAAAAAGATTTATTAACATAATTTTTTGAATATTTTAACGTAACCTGTCACAGAACTTGACCCTGTGACCTTTCTACCCACTACCCATAACTAAAACGAGTGGATTTTTTTTTTAGTATGAAGTGAAACACTCTAATGTTCATACATGCGCACTCAAATTGATCGGAAAGTGTATTTGTAGAAACATACCAACACGACTTACATACATATCTATGCGAAACGGTGAAGATTTTTTTTAAGTCATGGCCACCAATGCATTTGTAAACTGAGATAATGAAATTTGATTTTTGTTTACTACATAAATTTCTTCAGCACTTTATGATTTCACAAACAAGAGAAATTTTAAATTATAGATGAAGTACAAGAGGTACTACATATTTACAAAGATAAGAAAAACTATTGCTTCAAAAATAATACTCATTTGGTGGAATATATTGTCGGTTGCGTATGCAAAACAACGTAACTGTCAAAGACAAAAATACGAACAAACTTTCACTCAAATTTTACAGAAGAGACAAACAACTGTACGAGCCACTATGGGGTGGGTCAGAGTCAAATTTCCGTTTTTGACATTCTACTACACAAAGCCCAAACCTATTTTCACTAATAAACTGAGCCGGGCGTTTTGGGTGCCCAGGTAAGTCAAGCTCAATAGCGACCAAAGCTTTCCTTATGTAGTTTTGCATTTCTCCGTTACTTCATTTTGCAGTAACACTGACGATTGTATATACTATATGCCACTCAGGCATATTAAGGACCATTAATAACATGTGAAGCCTACTTTTATTGCCAGCGCTCTTTACCAAATATTTTCCTGGGGGCAAATTCGTGTTCTATGAAATGATAAAATGAAAGAATTTTCCTATAAAATTTATGAAAAGAAACTAACTTTATTTCCCAAAATAATCCTAAAATTACCCCAAAACAACCCCAAAAAACACCTTGAATGTTCCCAAAACGACCCAAAAATGATCCTAAAATTACCCCAAAATTACCCCAAAATGATTCCAAAATGGCCCCAAAATGACCCTTAAATGTACCCAAATTGATCCGAAAATTATCCCAAAATAACCCTAAAAGAGTCACAAAATAATCAGATAAAATCCTAAAACGACCCCAAAAAGACCCTAAAATGTTGCCGAAATGATCCAACATTGAACCCAAAATGATGTAAAACTTATCCCAAAATGATCCCAAAAAGACCCTCAAATGCTCCCAAAATGATCCAAAAATTACCCTTAAATGTACCCAACATGATCCGGAAATGACTCCAAAAAGATACGAAAATGATACCAAAATTGTTCCAAATTAATCCAAAATTGAAACCGAAATGATTTCAAAATAGCTCAAAATTTTCCCAAAGTGACCCCTAATTACCCAATTATGATTCCAAAAATATACAATACAAATGCAATACGGTAAAATGGTAACCCTGGGCGGCAACCGTGCTAGAAAATATTTTAGTAGGTATGTCGCCAAAAAATACCTTTCATTTGATACCCATATTGACATATCTCGTTCCATAATTAAAAAAAAATTGAGATATGTAGATGATAACCCTGTAAACCACCCAAGTGCCAACCCCCAAGTGGATAATCTTAGAATCAATAATACTATCTCTATGCCAAATTTCATCCAAAGCGGTCAAGCGGTTCTCGAGATAGTACCGGATTAACAAACATACTGCGGTAAGGTGGCAACCCTACTTGAAAATAATTTAGTTGGCATGTCGCTGAAAATACCTTTCATTTGATACCCATATTGGCAAAACTTTCTGCAAAATTAAAAACAAAAATGAGATAGGTGGCAACCCTGTAAACGGCTCCAGGTGGCAACGCCCAAGTGAATAGTCTTAGAATCAATCATGCTATCTATATTCAAAATTTTAACCAAATCGGTCAAGCGTTTAAAATTGATTTAAAATAAAGAGTTATAAATTAAGAGCTATAAATAAATTCAATAAATTACGCACCTACATTTTATCTGCGTACCTGTATGCATATGTATTTACCTGTGTACGCACATACATAGATACAAAAATTTTCAAGGTGCAAATATATACTTTTTTGAACTCGACAAATATGGAGGGAAACCCCAGCCATGAAAATTTAAGCAATAGCTCAATGCAAAGCGGAACAAAACGAGAGAATAACATACAGGTATGCATGTGCACAGGTAAAGCTACATATATGTATATTAACACACATTGTGACAGCGCTCGTAGACGTCATCAATGAATTCGAAAAATGTAAACAAGTTTATTGTCTTTCGCCAGATAACTTGCTCGCTGAACAGTATTGGGACAACAACAATAGGTACTATTTATGATAAAGTATGCAAAGTGAATAAAGATATTTACATACATACCTACATTCATACATACATATCTCAGCAGCAAAAGGTAATCTTATAACTTTAAATGAGCTAAACTTGTATGTATGTTTGTATATCCGGACTATCTCGGGAACAGCTTGACCGATTTGGATGAAATTTGGCATATATTTAGATAGTATGATTGATTCTATCCACTTGGGGGTTGCCACTTGTGGGTGTAGGGGGTTGCCACCTATCTCAATTTTTTTAAATTATGGACCGAGATATGCCAATATGGGTATGAAATGATAGGTACTTTCGCCGACATACCTACCACCTAAAATATTTTCAAGTAGGATTACCGCACAGGGTTACCATTTTACCGTAATGTATTTGTATTTTATATTTTTGGGATCATATTTGGATTATTTTAGGATCATTTTGGGATCATTTAAGGGTCACTTTGGGATAATTTTGGGGCTATTTTGAGATTATTTTGGGTTCAATTTTGAGCTAAGTTGGGCCATTTTTGGGGTAATTTTCGGATCATTTTGGAGTCATTTGGGATCTGTTTTGGATTATTTTGGGATCATTTTTGGGTAATTTTTGGAGCATTTGAGGGTCTTTTTGGGGTCGTTTTGGGATTATTTTAGGGACATTTTTGGATCATTTTGGGTACATTTAAGGGTGTTTTTGAGGTCATTTGGGAATCATTTTTGGATCATTTTGGTATCATTTTATGGTCGTTTTGGGGTCATTTTGGGATCATTTTTGGGTCGTTTTGGAACATTTAAGGGAAGTACTTTTGTAGTTAACAACAACTACACCAAGGGACGCATTTTGGAAAATTCGACTGGTCGTAACTTTTAAACTGATGTTGGTAGAACGATGAACTTTGCCACAAAGCATAATAGTATCGTTAGGAGTATACCTGATGAAATTGGATGATATTCCCCAACATCCACGCCCACTTTCGATATCGAAAATTTCGAAAATCACATAAATTAACATAATTCGGTAAGGTAAATAGCTAAAATAGTATTACTTAATAGGTAAGTGATTTTTTGTTAAATTTTAAAAGTGGGCGTGGCAGCTCGCATTTGGCCTGCCTCTGTTCTAGGCTTCTAAGCCAATGCTGCCTAAACTGTTTCTCTTCCCAGTTGCTTATGGTCTCCCTTACGTGGGCCTTGGTGAGCCCACAGAAGGGTTCCGGACCATAAAATGCTGTTAGAGCACCGTGTTTGGCAAGGTGGTCTGCTTTTTCGTTGCCGTCATGTCTTTCATGCCCTGGGACCCAATCTAACAAAACTTTATGTTTTTGAGCCCCAGATCATTAAGGACTGTGACGCACTCTTAAACAAGCTTCGAAGTTATTTTGTACGACTGCAAGGCACGTAGGGCGGCCTGACTGTTCGACATAATGTAAATTCGCTTAGAGGATAGTCCTCTTCGGAGGCATTCTCTGCCACAGATTTCTATTGCATGGATTTCCGCTTGGAAAATAGTGGGGCAGCTACCCATTGGTATCGATTTTTTGTAGTTTGGTCCATAGATAACAGCTCCCGTTTTACCATCGATCCATCCATTTACCAAATCTCCAAATCGGATTCAGCATATGGGTTCCCTGTTTCCCAGAGCACTTGATCTACGATTGAAACCTAAAATCTTCGCGTGATTCACTTACTTGCAATATAGGATCGTTTATGAAGTTCTTGACTGTCTTCATATGTCCTGCCATATTTCCGATTTTTAAATCAGAAACATTTTGAAGTCTCAATGCAGCAAGTGTGACTTCCTTCTGTATCAGAATAGGGAAGGGAGGTATTCCTACAAGGACACTTAGCGCATCAGCAGGACACGTTCTCATTGCACCTGTTGCACCGACACGGACCAGCCGATGCAGCTTACTTAATTTAGTTTCTGCTGTTCTTTGAGTAGCCTTAGGCCACCAGACTAGGGAAGCGTAGGTGACTATTGGCTTCACAACTGTATTAAATGAGCAATACGTCATTTTGGGAGACAGCCCCCATGTTTTGCCATAAAGTCTAGTGCAAGCGAAAAAAAAACTGATTATAGTAGAATGAGAAAATTTAGCACCGCTGGATATTTAATGTTCGGCTTACCCTAATTTAGACTTCCTTACATGTTTTGTTTTACTTTGTTCATAACGGAGTTTGACTTCACGAGGTGCTAAATTTTTTTTATTAATATCCACATTATGCAACCATTTTTTGTATCTATGACCCAACGAAAATGTTCTCCAATTAACGCCAGTAAATTCAGCTAAAGAACTGTCAATAACCATGGACAAGAACTGTGCTAAATTTAGATTGCAGCGGGAAGCCAAAACGGAGAAAATACAAATGTGAAAGAAATCAAATCGACTGAGAAATATTGATATACTCTGTACCTATAAGCGAATTTCTCGCAAAAAATTAAAATACCCCAATCAAATGAGTCCAATTTTCGGGTGAGACAAACAAGAAACCAAGCTAAATGCACCGACAAGACGAATAACATAAGAATATACAAAAAGCAACAAAACCAACCTAAATAGCATAAACGTACGAACAAGCGGCAAATGTGAGGTAAACAAATGGAATTTCCGTTTTCATTGAGCCAGAGACGACGACGACGTTAACAACAATTAAAGAAGCGACGAAGGTGAACGATACCATGCTGAAGCTGCAAAAAAGTGGCACTGACAAAGTGGTTGTATGGTCGACGATGAGACGCTGGCAACGATTGAGTGGCGCTCACATGCTCTGAGCACATCTTAGCACAAGACATTATTGACGACGTGCTTAGTGAACTCAAATAAAAGTAACCAAATCTAAACGAAAGATGGAAATTGAGAGCCAAAGCGAACGGCTGATCGCACCATATGTTTACTGATATTTGTATTGAGGCCCATTAGGAGACAGCAGGGCGAGAATGAAGGACATGAACAGCACGATGGCTTAGCGACTACTATACGCATCGGGTCGGGGTCGCTCTTACCGCTTGGTCCATAAACAATCAGGGAATTTGATTTAGTTTAGACTATCCCCCCTACGACACGCCTCAGTAGTTTTCATTCGGGACCAAATTTCGTATGTAATATCTCCAAACATAGTGCTATCGATTTCGAGTATTAGATAAAAGCAAAATCACCTTTATTATTTGAGTCTCCATTTGATTTTTACGTTAGTCGATATAATTGAAAATCTATGAAACACAGGGGGGTATTTCGAATGAGTCTTGAGTAACGTCCCGGTAAGCTAAGGACTTTTAACTTGACTCATTTTTCAGAGCCCGACAGCAACCTCACCTTAATTTTGCAAGATGTCGGCGGAGGATACTACTGCGACCGTACTGCTAGAGTGCGAATACTTACAGTAGAACAGGACGCAGTTGCACGTATTGGCAGGTCCAGAGGTAACTGGTTAAAGATACCGTTTTGTGCGTAAAATGGGCACGACCTTATTAACCCCTCCGACGGAATGAAAATAATTATGAAGATAAACCGGACGATGAAAATGATAAGTGGAAGGTAAGGGAGGAAATGAATAAAAATAACCAGGATAGAAAAAGGGAAGCGTTAGGGAAAGAAGACGGAAATGGAAAGCTGAGAGTGGAAGAGGAATGGAGAGGACACAGGAAGCTTAGAGTGGAAAAGTAAAAAAAACTGCTTATGGGTGTTTTAAAATGGTTGAGGAATTTCGCAAGAGTACAACAATATGTCGGCAACGTCACTGACTAGCAGCACAAATTCAATTTCGAAGAATGCCCAAAAAGCAAAAAAAAAAACTAAAAACGCATTCAGGTTATCCATTTATTCACATGTAAGTAGATACATACAACCAAACATACATATATTGTTAATAAAAATCTTTGCTTTTGTAGTTACTGTTATTATTACTAAAAATTTATTGTTGTACTTATATGAGCACACTTGCAAAACTCCATATTCGTACGTGAGCAGACTGATTCAACAGCGTATACACAAAATATACAGAAAATTAATAAGAAGACAAACGAAGAGACTATCAGAACATTTGAAGAAACCAGAGTCGAACAGGGTGGCAAAGCGAGCATTGTTCAGCGAATGTAGTTGATTGAAAGAGATTCTACTGGAGCTAACGCAGTCGTCGATTGTCCTTGCGATATCCGGTCATTTTCCCTCAACACTGGCGAATATACTAGAGCAAGCATTTCGCAAACATTTGGGCAAGCGAATACAGACTGAAGGGCAACCCTAGCAAGACTGGTCTGATACTTTTTTTGCTAACAAAACTATGTTCTTTCTTTGTATTTTTCCATATTTTTCGGTATTTTTCATAGAAAAAATAAAGTCATAACAACAATTTACAAAGAATACAAAAAAAAAACAAGAAAAATACGACAAAACAACTATTTTAAAAAACAATAATTTGCACAGAGCCGACTTTTGGTAGAGAGCTTAGGTCCGCCGTCAAAAAGAGAACTTCAAGCCGCATCGATCCGATATGTGCTAAAAAAGTTATTGGGTGTCAAAGCTCAACATTTTAGGTTTTTCTCTTAGAGTAACCAGTTCTGAGCTATCGCGACTGTAAAACTAGCTCTGGTGATTATATGACAATATATGCCACGTATAGACCTTTCAGTAGACTGCATTCGTCTACTCACGTAAGTGAAGTATCTGAACGCGGAAATATATAGGAAGCCAGGCTGGAAAGTTAATATCAAAAGAAGAATAGGAAGGACCTAGATTGCGTAAAAAATGCGTGCAAACTCATACTACATACTTGTACTTTAGAAACGCTACATCAAAACCTAGACGTATTAGACAGGGGGTGCGACAGGGTGGTGTCCTAATTCCGACACTGTTTAACTTCTATCTATCGAAGATGCCCCCACCACCGACGGGGAAGGGCCCCTATACTGATGAACTCTGTGCGAAAATCAACGGCGACACTTTTCACGACATGGACGCACCAGGTGAGAAACGAATTAGACATTTACGTTGATTGCACTAAGCTACCAACTGTCAGCCACCCAAAGTTACTGGGGGTGACAGTGGATAATACTTTCTCATTTGCTGGTCATGTGTCTGCAATGGTCTCAAAGGTACGAGGTCGCAACAAGATCCTCAAGTCATTTGCCGGCAGTACTTGCGAAAAAGACAAAGAGACGTTGCTGACTACATATAAGGCCATTGGCCGACCAGTCTTTGACTATGCCGCACCTATATGGTCGCCTAACGAGCATAACACCAACTGGACGAAGTTACAAGTTTGCCAAAATACCGCTATCAGAACTGCTACGGGATGTCTCCTCATGTCTTCCGAGTCTCACCGCCATCAAGAGGCAAAACTGCTCAATGTAAGAGAGCACGCGAAAATGCTTAAATGCTTCGTTCTGAACTACCACAAGCCAGCACATCCAAACCGTCATCTTTTGGACACAGATCTGCCCCCCGAAAGACATAAGGAGTCATCTCCGTAAGCATTATGACGCCATCCGGCATCATATTACCTTGCGGTTTGATCTGCGAATTCATAAGTGGGCTCTAACAGACATACACACCGAGTCGGTTGACACTTTTGTCAGATCTCTACCTGTGAATCCCATTCTAAACAGTCTTCCATCCGATATTGCTGAAGAAGAACGCACCTTACCAAGGGAGACAAGAGTCACCATAGCACAGCTTAGGTCTGGATACAGTGTGAGGTTAAACTCTTACTTATCCAGACTGAATGATACAATTTCAAACACATGCACTGCATGTGCTAGGACCCCCCATGACACCCTACATACATCTCTTCAATTGTCCAATTGAACCTACTCTTCTAACCGCTCTGTCCCTCTGGTCTAACCCTGTTGAAACTGCGCTTTTCCTTGGACTCCCGTTAGAAGAGCTTGATGAAGATCTTCGAAATGATCATACAGCCTACACAATTATTTCTGAGTACCTACTAAAACAAAAGATGGCGAACTTAAAACTGTATCGTTAATGAACTCGCCACTGAGTTAAATTAGTAGTCAAATAAAAAATAAAAAGAAGAGAAAAAAACATTAAACTGAACAAAGTAAAACAAACGAAAAACGAACGACAGCAGCGCATAAATATTTTTGGGATAGACGAAGTAGTAGAGTGAAGTGGGCTGCAATGGCGTAAAGCCGTAAAGTGACGTGAAGTGTGAGCCGCACAGCTGGTCAATTACCGTCAGAGAGTGCGGCCGTGGCTCTTCGCATGCGATGAAAGAAGCTAAAACGATCAAAATGTGTGGCTCAAAGACAATCAAAGCGAATAAAAGGCGACAGCGCAAACTAAACGACCTGAATTTGATTTATTTTATTTGATTCTTTCTTTTCGTATTAATTCTTCATTTGTATGTCTTTTTATTAATAAATGTGTACAGTTTTTGTGTTATTTTCTTTTTCGCTTAAACGACAAATCGCTCAGTGCTGCTGTGCAAAAAAAATAACCAATTCAGTGTCTGATGTCAACACTTGTCAAGCACACACACTCAGCAACACACACTCGCAGCGCTTGATAGCGTCACCGCTGCGATCTCATCGTAAATCGAATAAACACTTTGTTTCCACATTCAGCGTTGATGATTGCTAGAAAAGCGTGTAACAAATCGGTAAGCGAAACAACAACAACAACAGCGACAGCAGCATTTCACGCTCGGTCATTTGCCGTAGTAGGTAGTCAGAAGCTTCCAAATTATACAAGCAGTGAGGCATCGAAACAGATGGACATACCGCATACGGTAATCAAGCAAGAGGTATGGCAAAGCAATGACAGCGTCATCGTTTTCGTCTCCAACGCCGCATCAGTCAACACAGCTACTCATTCGCTCACTCAGTTACACATCACAATACTTACATACCTACTAGCTGGGTTTTATTTAGCAATTCTCACACGCTGCTCAGGCAGCACACAAACAGGCAGACAGACATTCAGCCCGTCAGCTAGCAAGCCGTGCAATCATCAGTCTCTGTATCAAGTAGTCGTTGCCTGAGTGAGTCGATCAAGTTGGCGTGAGGTTTGCTCGGTCTAGTAACATGATGCATTCACACTTGGTGTACTAACAAACAAAATCTTAGAGATACAATAAATGCATAGATATGTACGTACGTGAATTTTTTTTTACAAACAGTTGCACATCTGTACACACTCGTCCATATCCCAGTGCTCTTGGTTGACGTTAAAATGCACAGAGAAAAATGAGCTGGGAATGGATAAGAATTGACCATGATTTTGGTTGAATCAACAGATATTTTGGTTGATATGACCAAAGCACTGTCAATTCTTATACATCACCAGCTCAATTTTCTCTGTGTGTGTTCATTCATTCATATACATATATTTATGTATGTGCAAATGTATGTATGTATCTCAAAAATATTATACTGATATGAGCGCTGATTACGTTTACTTTCAACAGCCGACCAACTTGCGGATTTAGGGGTGGGGCACTCTCTCTCATCATACCAACCCTGATATACGGCTCGGAATCATGGACACTTTCAAGCGAAGATGAGATGGCCCTTGGAGTATTCGAGAGAAAAGTTCTCCGAAAGGTTTTTGGTCCTTCCCGTGATGCCAACGGCGAGTATCGAAGGAAATTTAACGATGAGCTGTACGAGCTTTACGCAGACCTGGCCATAGTTCAGCGAATGGACAAAGAAGCTCCAGCACAGAAGGTTTTCCTATCGTCACCCGAATTCGGCCGCAGAGGAAGGGGAGGCATCGACTGAGATGGAAACAACAAGTGGGGGATGACTTGAACTCCCTTGGGGTTTCCAATTGGCGTCAGTTTTCGCTAAAAAGGAATGACTGGCGTGCTTTGATACGAAACGGCCAAAATCGCCTAGGCGGTTAAGCGTCAATAAATGACACAAGCCAAGACTAGATAGAGGTTGTAATCATATTAGGCCGTCCCTAAAGGAACAACGGGGATGCAAGACAGTTATCCGCAAGGTGTAAAGAAAAATACAAGCGAATTACGAGGTCAGCTAGACAAGACAAGAGATAATGGGCTGAGACATTAGTAAGTCGAGCCGAAGTGGCAGCAAGATTAAATAATATGAGGGAACTTTATGAAATTAGCAGGAAACTCACCAGAAAATTTAATAATTTCAGCAAACAAATCCTTAAAAAAGAGTAAGGCCCAAGGAACTGATGACATATATGCTGAATACCTTATAGCAGATCCAGATACCGCAACTAAAATTTTACTTCGAATCCTTCGACAGGTCTGGGAAGAAGAGTCCTACACCATAAGTGGAATGAAGGCATACTTGTAAAATTCGCAAAAAAGCAAGATACCTCGATTGTAATAATTACAGAGGTATCAACCAGTTTGGCTTTAGACAAATCGGATCCCGTGCTGATCTAATAAACACCATCCTAAACATTGTTGAACAATGCTGTGAATACAAAACATCCGCTTATTTATTTACTACAAAGGCGAGGGATGCAGCCCTTTCGTACACCGCTTTTGGCTTCGAAGAGTTCAGGGAGGCACTAATCGTGACTGACCATAGGTACCTACCGGGTCAGTCACGATGGGTGCCTCTCAGAACCCTGGGAAGTTAAAAACGACGTTCGACAGAGCTGCATACTCCCGCAGCTCTTGTTCATCTTGGCATTAGATGAGATAATGAGGAACGCAGCAAATGGTGGGACACGGTATACAGTAAACCCCTTTCATTTAGCTGGATGATTTAAAATATGCAGACGATGTATGTCTGCTAAGTTACAGAAGAACTGGCCTACAACACAATTTAGAAGAAATCTGCCACAGAAATAACCAAGCAAAAGTGGTCGAGGATTGGTCACACTCTCAGAAGACCTTCAGTAAATACAGCCCGACAAGCATTGCGATGGAGTTCACAGGGAAGTCGACGACCTGATGCACCAGTGAAACCTTGGCGCAGAACTGTGAGATGTGGAAGAATTAGAAGATGCTGGATACACGTGGAATTATTTCACGAGAACGGTACCAAACAGAATACGATTTGAGTCGGTGGTCGAGGACCTCGAAAAGGAATTAAGGAAAATGATCATGATGAAAAGTGTTCTGCGCGGAAATGCTAGGGATGGCGTAGCCGTCATTCTCTAAAAATAATAATAGTGCTCCTATGAAAACATGTAATATAGCTTATGCTGAACTAATGGGGGGGCATCGAACCCTTTTGTATCCCCCCGTAGCAGTTCATGCTAGCTGCTGTTGTATCGCTTTTGCCACTGCCATACGCGCGCACTTAGGCGTCGAACAAACTCTTATCGCACAAATAATCACAGCGACGCGTTGCCAAGATTTGCTTGTTTAGCTGCAGCGACAACAACAACACTAACCGCAGTGGCAGTTGTGATAGGTAGCAGCTAATGATTTTGCTTTCTTTCTTTTTCCTTTCTTTCAGATGTTTTTAATGTATTTTCACGAATTATTTTTTGTTTGGTAAATATGTTTTGTAATCAGTACAAATGCGTTTAAGTGAATTGTGGGCATATGTACCTGTGTGCGAGTGGATCTGCAGAGAAATTGTGTATAACATCTAAAAGTATCTACATAAATATTTGAGATATTGGAACCCTTACGATTTTTTTTTTCTAAAAGTAGTTTAAAAAACTTGATAGGTACCTACCAGAACAGAAGGCAATATCACAATTCGTTTTTGAAGCAGTTGTCAAGTTTCAAGTCTTTAGCTTCGACTATTTCGATCAGCACGCCACCTATCGGAATTTGGAATTTTAAAATCCTGAACTATATTTTATCACTTTAAACGATCTAAACTTGTATATTTGTATATCCGGACTATCTCGGGAACCGCTTGACCGATTTGGATGAAATTTGGCATATAGATAGTATGATTGATTCTAAGACAGGCCTAGGCACCTAGTGGGACAATTGTCCGAAAATCTGAAAACCAAGTTCACACAAATTATTACCTCTTTGCTCGGACTCTCGAAAATGGAATTGTTGGTGGGCTCGTGAGAGCGCTATGATCTCACTGACCAAACAATAGATGTCGTTGGCTATGCTCAGTCACTTACATAATTTGATTGGTGCGATGACCGTTCTTTCACTACTACACGCTCACCTCCAATTCTGCCGGGCCCTGTTCTAAGACTATCCACTTGGCGGTTGCCACCTGGGGGCTGTACAGGGTTTCCACCTATCTCATTTTTTTTTAAATTATGGAGTTAGATATGTGCTGTACCCATCGTGCCGAAACGACCCGGGCCGTTTTCTTATATCGACCCGGCCAAGAGCAATACACTCGGGGTAACCCTGTCTGACATTTGGGCAGGGCTACGCCTCGCTACAACAACAACAACATATGCCAATATGGGTATCATATGAAAGGTATTTTGTGTGCTAAAAAGGTTATTCGGGGTCAAAGGTCTACATTTTGGTTTTTTTTTTATTTAAAACTGTAAGTTTGTTCCCTAAAATTGCCCGAGACCAAGTTGTGGACCCCAGAATTCACTTCAAAAATGGTCCTAGCCTAGAAATCAAGGCCGCATACCTACATAAAATGGAAATTTGCTCCTCGAAGTATGCATCGAGGTTTCATGCGGGTTTGTCGAACTTCGGCTGTGAAACCAAGTGAAAGCGAAGTAAGAATGAAAGAAAAGTCCCTGAGTTTTGAGGTGTCTGGCTGCAGTTTCTGTCATGGAACGAAGTCTAAAAATACCCGATACTACTTAAGGGTAGTGTTCTTCACAAAACGGGGAAAAATCGGGTATTTAAAACCAACCAAAGTTGGACGAACCAAACTAATTTGCATAGGAAAATCCGCGAACTTGTTTTGCTGGCGTCCTGTCACTGGTAGGGGTCTAACAACACTGGATGCTAACTCAAGTTGGTATTCTACGACAAATAAGTGAAAATCATCCATTGGGTATAAAATTAGTGAAGCTAGGGTGGCGACTTTGACCCCTTGTATGTACTTAGGTTCCTGTCATAGGTACAGCTTTAAAATTTCCACATTAGTTCTATACTCGGGGAGGACTGTCCAGGAGGAAGGGTGTCATCAGGCGACTCTGAGATCTTGGTCTATAGTAACTCATATGCCCCAGAAGCTTCGGACCTCTCTTCCCATTTTACATTCGTTTGCTCTAAAAACTGCTATAATATTTTAAGTACATTTCTTCTACTCTTTCACAGAGCACAAAAGTGCAGATGCATATAGCAATGAAATGGAGATGCTTACATGCTTACAAAATATTTTTTTATTTGTTTTATTTTTTCTTTTACGTCTGTATTTTTTGTTGACTGCCCTGTGGTTGTTTTGGCATCTTTATTGCTGTTGTTGTTGTTGTTGTTGCTTGCCATTGCCCCTTATATTACAAAAATTACTGTGCGGTTCAGTTCATTTCACTTGAGCACATTCATACATTCATAGCCACAAACATAGCTACTCACATGCTGCTGCTGGCGGCAACCGAGGTGGTGTGTGAAAAATGCCGATGACACACATAGAGTAGGCATTCAGCGCCCCGCAGGGCAACAATACAGCGAACACGGCTGCCGACAACAACAATGGGGTATAATAAAAGCAATACGATTTGAGGTTTGCTTAAGAGCTGAAGACAGGCATACACACAAACGGACGGACGGACATACGAAACGGATAAATGTGCATACAATCATGTAAATATATAAACGTCATTTGACTAAACGGGCAACTACTCAACATTGTGCGCTTATTATGGGTACATACATACATACTTACATTTGTATGTATGTATGTATTTATGCATGAAAACCCCACTGAAATATCCGTAATAGACCAAGATCCCAGAGCATAAAAGCGTCACTTATTTTATAATGGATGAAACCAATACCGATCGATAGTCCTCCCCGAATCTAGAAAGAATGTGAAAATTTTAAAGCTGTACCTATGACAAGGGCCTAGGAATCGGGGGTCAAAGTCGCCAAAAAATGACACTAACTTCACTTATTTTATAATGGATGATTTTCACATATTTGACGTAGATTACCACCCCGCATCAGTATCAAGTGTTGTTAGACCCGTACCAGTGACAAGGCTCCAGCCAGACACCCCCAGTTCGCGGATTTTCCTATGGAAATTTATTCTGTTTTACTAATTTCACGCATTTGGGCCACTTTGGCTGCTTTTAACTACCCAATATTTTCCCATTTTTTGTAGAACACTACCCTCAAGTAGTATCAGGAATTTTTAGACTTCGTCCCATGGAAAAAACTTCAGCCAGACACCTCAAAACTCGGGAAATTTCACTAATTTTTACTGCGATTTCACATGTTTAAGCGGATTTGACCAACTTTGGCCTCTTTTAAATAACAGATCTTTACACATGTGTCGTAAAATGCTACCCTTAAGTAGAATCAAGCATTTCTAGACATCATCCCATGGAAAAAACTTCAGCCAGACACCTGAAAGTTCGAGAACTTTTATTTTCCTATTAATTTGCTTTCTCTTGTTTGTCCCACTTTTACTAATTTTAAATGATAGATCTTTTCACATGTGTCGTAGGACACTACCCTTAAGTAGTTTCAGTAATTTTTAGACCTCGTCCCATGGCAAAAACTTCAGCCAGACACCTCAAAACTCGGGAAATTTCACTAATTTTTACTGCGCTTTCACATTTTTAAGTGGATTTGACAAACTTTGACTACTTTTAAATAGCAGATCTTCACACATGTGTCGCAAAATGCTATCCTTAAGTAGAATCAAGCATTTCCAGGCATCATCCCATGGCAAAAACTTCAGCCAGACACCTAAAAGTTCGGGAACTTTTATTTTCCTATTAATTTGCTTTCTCTTGTTTGTCCCACTTTTACAACTTCTAAACGACGGATCTTTTCAGATGTTTCGTAGGACACTACCCTTAAGTAGTTTCAGTCATTTCTATACTTCGCCCCATGGCAAAAACTTCAGCCAGACACCTCAAAGCTCGGGATTTTCACTAATTTTTACAGAGATTTCACTTGTTTCAGCAGGTTTCTCCAACTTTGTCCACGTTTAAACGGCGGATCTTTACACACGTGTCGTATAACACTACCCTTAAACAGCATCAGGCATTTCCGGACTTCATTCCATGAAAAAAACTTAAGCCAAACAACCCAAAGCACGGGGACTTTTCATCATTTTTAATGTGCTTTCACATGGTCAAATGGGTTTACTCAACTTTGGCTGCTTTTAAATGGCGGATCGTTACAAATGTATCGTATAACACTACTATTAACTAATATTAGGCATTTTTAGACTTCGCCCCATGACAAAAACTTCAGCCAGACACCTCAAAGCTGAGGAAATTTCATAATTCTTGCTGCGAATTCACATGTTTAACTGCGTTGTTCTAACTTTGGCTGCTTTTAAAGGGCAGATAATTTCACATGTGTCATAGAAGACCACGCTTAAGTGGTATCACGTACTTTTTGACTTCGCCCCATGTCAAAAACTTCAGCCAGACACCTCAAAACTGAGGAATTTTTATAATTCTTACTGCACTTTCACATGTTTAAGCGAGTTTGTCCAACTTTGGCTGTTTTTGTAAGGCAGATCTTTGCACATGTGTCGTGGAACACTATCTCCAAGTAGTATGAGGCATTTTTATACTTCATCCCATGGAAAAAACCTCAGCCAGACACCTCAAGCCTGAGGAATTTTCATAGTTCTTACTGCTTTTTCACATGTTTAATCGGGTTGGTCCAACTTCTGCTGCTCTTAGAGAGCGGATCTTTTCACATGTGTCATAGAAGACCACCCTTAAATGGTATCAGTTACTTTTAGATTTCGCCTCATGTCAAACACTTCAGCCAGACACCTCAAAACTGAGGAATTTTTATAACTCTTACTGCACTTTCACATGTTTAACCGAGTTTGTCCAACTTTGGCTATTTTTGAAAGGCAGATCTTTACACATGTGTCGTGGAACACTATCTCCAAGTAGTATCAGGTATTTTTAGACTTCATCCCATGGAAAAAACTCAGCCAGACACCTCAAGGCTGAGGAATTTTCATAGTTCTTACTGCTTGTTCACATGTTTAATCGGGTTGGTCCAACTTCGGCTGCTTTTAAAGAGCAGATCTTTTCACATGTGTCATAGAAGACCCCCTTTAAGAAGTATCGGGTATTTTTATACTTCGCCCCATGTCAAAAACTACAGTCAGACACCTCAAAACTGAGGAATTTTCATAATTCTTACTGCGATTTCACAGGTTTAAGCGAGTTGGTCCAACTTTTGCTGTTCGTAAAGGGCATATCTACACTCATGTGTCATAGAAGACCACCTTAAAGAAGCATCGGGTATTTTTATACTTCGCCCCATGTCAAAAACTACATCCAGACACCTCAAAACTGAGGAATTTTCATAATTCTTACTGCGATTTCACAGGTTTAAGCGAGTTCCCTGCAGCGAAACCTCAAACTAATCAGAAAAATACTAGTATACAACTATAATTTTCTGGCAGAACTCATACTAGTCAGGAAATATCTATTTCATACCAGTATACAAATAGAATTTTCCGGCTGAACCCATACTAGTCAGGAAATATCCATTCCATACTAGTATACAACTAGATTTTTCTGGATGAAATTATACCAGTTGAAAAAAACAAAATTCATTCGTTTCGTTTTCTCTTATAATTCATAGATGCTTTTTCGTGATTGGGTAAATACAAATAGCCGCTGCTTTCTTAAGAATAAACATGAAAATAAAGTCAAATGATAAAATAAAGGGTAAGCCAGGAAAATTCTGGTTGAAATCATACTAGTCCAGGTTAAAAGCCTTTTTGACTAGTATATTCCATACTGGTCCTTTTTGGACTAGTTCATTTTATGGAAATTATACTAGTCCAGGATGAACTAGTATGGAACTGGTAGCTTACAACTAGCATGAAACTGGTATTTCCTGACTAGTAAATAACTGGTATATTCTGGTCGAAATCTGACAATTGACATCTTGTAGGACATCAACAAGTAAAAAATACCTGTTGCTTATATGGAAAAAAGACAGAACACCGGGCCCAACTAGTCAGTGTTCTGTCTTTGTTCCATATAAGCTCGGCGCACCAACTAGTTGTAAAGTAGTTTTCAACTAGTTGCTTTCGCTGCAGGGTAGCGACATAAGAGTGATATTGTCTGAAATGCAACAAATTCCACATCTGAACATTTTGTATGGGCTGAACTGTTCTAATTTGCTTGATCATGTCCTATGGAGAGATCAATTGCGAAAAAAAACTCGAGCTTTGAGGTGTTTGGATGTAGTTTTTGTCATGGGAAGATCTCCAAAAATGCCTGATACCACTTAAGAGTTGCGTTCTACGACACATGTGTAAATATTCGCCTTTTAAAAATAGTCAAAGTTGGACAAACCTGCTTAAACAATCGAAAGCACAGTAAGAATTATGAAAACTACCCAGATTTAAGGTGTCTGGTTAAAGTATTTGTCATAAGGCGAAGTCTAAAAGTACCTGGTACCACGTAAGGGTGGTCCTCTATGACACATTGAAAATATCTGCCCTTTAAAAGCAGCCAGAGGTAGACGAACCATCTCAAACATGTGAAAACGCAGTAAGAATTATAAAAATTTATCAGTTTTGAGGTGTCTGGATGTAGTTTTTGACATGGGCGAAGTATAAAAATAGCCGATCCTTCTTTAAGGGGGTCTTCTATGACACATGTGTGAAGATATGCCCTTTACGAACAGCACCAGTTGGACCTACTCGCTTAAACCTGTGAAATCGCAGTAAGAATTATGAAAATTCCTCAGTTTTGAGGTGTCTGACTGTAGTTTTTGACATGGGGCGAAGTATAAAAATAGCCGATCCTTCTTTAAGGGGGTCTTCTATGACACATGTGAAAAGATCTGCTCTTTAAAAGCAGCCGAAGTTGGACGAACTCGCTTAAACCTTTGAAATCGCAGTAAGAATTATGAAAATTCCTCAGTTTTGAGGTGTCTGGCTGAAATTTTTGACATGGGGCAAAGTATAAAAAATACCCGATACTTCTTTAAGGTGGTCTTCTATGACACATGTGTGAAGATATGCCCTTTACGAACAGCAAAAGTTGGACCAACTCGCTTAAACCTGTGAAATCGCAGTAATAATTATGAAAATTCCTCAGTTTTGAGGTGTCTGACTGTAGTTTTTGACATGAGGCGAAGTATAATAATAGCCGATCCTTCCTTAACGGGGTCTTCTATGACACATGTGAAAAGATCTGCTCTTTAAAAGCAGCCGAAGTTGGACCAACCCGATTAAACATGTGAAAAAGCAGTAAGAACTATGAAAATTCCTCAGGCTTGAGGTGTCTGGCTGAAGTTTTTTCCATGGGATGAAGTATAAAAATGCCTGATACTACTTGGAGATAGTGTTCCACGACACATGTGCAAAGATCTGCCTTTCAAAAACAGCCAAAGTTGGACAAATTCGCTTAAACATGTGAAAGTGCAGTAAGAATTATAAAAATTCCTCGGTTTTGAGGTGTCTGGCTGAAGTTTTTGACATGGGGCGAAGTCTAAAAATGCCTAATATTAGTTAATAGTAGTGTTATATGATACATTTGTAGCGATCCGCCATTTAAAAGCAGCCAAAGTTGGGTAAACCCATTTGACCATGTGAAAGCAAAGTAAAAATGATGAAAAGTTCCCGTGCTTTGGGTTGTTTGGCTTAAGTTTTTTTCATGGAATGAAGTCCGGAAATGCCTGATACTGTTTAAGGGTAGTGTTATACGACACATGTGTAAAGATCCGCCGTTTAAACGTGGACAAAGTTGGAGAAACCTGCTGAAACAAGTGAAATCTCTGTAAAAATTAGTGAAAATCCCGAGCTTTGAGGTGTCTGGCTGAAGTTTTTGCCATGGGGCGAAGTCTAGAAATGACTGAAACTACTTAAGGGTAGTGTCCTACGAAACATCTGAAAAGATCCGTCGTTTAGAAATTGTAAAAGTGGGACAAACAAGAGAAAGCAAATTAATAGGAAAATAAAAGTTCCCGAACTTTGAGGTGTCTGGCTGAAGTTTTTGCCATGGGATGATGTCTGGAAATGCTTGATTCTACTTAAGGGTAGCATTTTACGACACATGTGTGAAGATCTGCTATTTAAAAGTAGTCAAAGTTTGTCAAATCCACTTAAACATGTGAAAGCGCAGGAAAAATGAATGAAATTTCCCGAGTTTTGAAGTGTCTGGCTGAAGTTTTTTCCATGGAACGAGGTCTAAAAATTACTGAAACTACTTAAGGGTAGTGTCCTACGACACATGTGAAAAGATCTATCATTTAAAATTAGTAAAAGTGGGACAAACAAGAGAAAGCAAATTAATAGGAAAATAAAAGTTCTCGAACTTTCAGGTGTCTGGCTGAAGTTTTTTCCATCGGATCATGTCTGGAAATGCTTCATTCTACTTAAGGGTAGCATTTTACGACACATGTGTAAAGATCTGTTATTTAAAAGAGGCCAAAGTTGGTCAAATCCGCCTAAACATGTGAAAGCGCAGTAAAAATTAGTGAAATTTCCTGAGTTTTGAGGTGTCTGGCTGAAGTTTTTGCCATGGGACGAAGTCTAAAAATTCCTGATACTACTTGAGGGTAGTGTTCTACAAAAAATGGGAAAATATTGGGTAGTTAAAAGCAGCCAAAGTGGCCCAAATGCGTCAAATTGGTAAAACAGAAAAAATTTCTATAGGAAAATCCGCGAACTGGGGGTGTCTGGCTGGAGCCTTGTCACTGGTACGGGTCTACCAACACTTGATACTGACGCGGGGTGATAATCTACGTCTAATATGTGAAAATCATCCATTATAAAATAAGTGAAGTTAGGGTCATTTTTTGGCGACTTTGACCCCCGATTCCTAGGCCTTTGTCATAGGTACAGCTTTAAAATTTTCACATTCTTTCTAGATTCGGGGAGGACTATCGATCGGTATTGGTTTCATCCATTATAAAATAAGTGACGCTTTTAGGCTCTGGGATCTCGCTCTATAACGCATTATTATTATTTTTTGTTTTTCCTTTTACATATTTTTTATTTCTTTATGAGCTGATATTTTCACCGTCGTTGTTGCATTGGTTCGAATTCAAATATTTGTCGTTAGCTCATCAACATTAAATTCTCAAGCATTGTCTGCAATAAAATAAATTTTTTTTTAAGGAATGAAGGAAACGCACACAAGTGCGAGTATATGGCTTGGGTTCGCCATAGGTGATTTTATTTTTTCACTTCCACTAAACCGTAATTAAGGATTTATTTGTTCGTTACATACCTAAATACATAATGCAATTAATTTTTCCTTTTCCTTTCCCCTTTTCACTTCTTCTCCCTTTCCCACCCCCTATCCCTACCCTACGTTTCAAATGTTTCCTCAAACTGTTTTAGACCAAGATCCCACAAGCGCTAGACCCTAACGTCTCTTATTTCAGTTATGTTGTTAGACCCGTACCAGTAACAGGACTCCAGCCAGACAACCCAAGCTCGCGGATTTCCTTAGGGAAATCAGTACGGTCTTAACAATTTAGCGAATATGACCGATTTTGGCTGTTTTTAAATATCCAAGATTTTTTCGCATTTTTTGAAGAACACCACCCTTAACTAGTATCAGGCATTTTTAGACTTCGTCCCATGACAAAACCTTCAGCCACAGACAACTCAAAGCTGAGGAGTCTTCTTCATTCATACTCAGATTTCACATGTTTAAGCGGATTGGTCCAACTTGGGCTGTTTTAAAATGGCGGATCTTTATACTTGTGTCGAAGAACACTACCCATAGGTGGTAAGTATCCCATGGCAAAAACTTTAGTCCCACCCTCTAAGATCGTTTACTTTCCTTCAGTTTTGACATCGCTTTCACTGGCTTAATCGGGTTTGTCGAACTTGGGCTGTTTTTAAATGGCGCATCTTTACACATGTGTCGTAGAACACTACCCTTGAGTAGTAGCAGGCATTCTTAGACTTCGTCCCATGACATAAACTTCTACTACACACCTGAAAACTCAGAGACTTTACCTTCATTCTAAATTGGAGTTCACTGGTTTAAGTGGATTTGTCCAACTTTGGCTGTTTTAAAATGGCAGAACCTTATACATGTGTAGTATAGTACTTAGGAGTAGTAAAAGCAGGCCTTTTCAGACTTCGTCCTATAACGAAAACTTCAGGCAGACACCTCAAAGCTCGGGCACTGTTCTTTCATTCTGGCTTCGCTTTCACTTGTTTAAGCAGAGTTTTCCGACTTCGGCTGTTTTCAAATGGCGGGTCTTTACGCATGTGTCGTAGAACACTAACCTTAAGTAGTAGCAGGCATTTTCTGACTTCGTCCCATGACAGACTGAAACAGTTAGTCATCTCCTAAGTGAATGTCCTGCGCTGTAGGGCAATCTCTCGCTGGATTATCAAAGATTAAGCCAATGTATATTGTCCGCTTCGCGAAATCCACGAAATAACTTGAGTAGGGGGTCATTTAGATATATGTACCACCGCGGCCATGGCGTTCCAGTTTGTCTAATAATGGCCAAGTTAACCTAACTTTGCAAAAGTTATTCTCCATTGGATTTCTAGTTTTACATACTTGTTTTTGTTGTTGTTGCTGTTGTTGTTGTTGTAAGGAGGTGTAGTCCTGCCCAACGCGTATTTTTCCATAGCTTAAATTGTCATCAATATCTTCTAACGGTAGTCCAAGGAAACTAGCAGTTTCAATAGGGTTGGACCAAAAGGAGATGGGCGTTAGAAGAGTGGGCTCCGTAGATCGAGTGAATAGGTGGTTGGTATTATGGGGGGACGAGCCGCATGCCGGACATTCATTCGGCACATCAGGGTTAAGCCTGGATATGTAGGACTTTAATCTGCTACAATATCAAGAAAGACCCTTGTCTCTCGAGGAAGATGACGCTCCTCTACAGAAATGCGTGGTGTTGAGGCATGCAAAACAGCATTCATCGGACAGAGCACGACCTGGTGGCCAACAGACGTCTCATGGATATGGATATATTGTTGTTGGTGTTAATGCTGGTTCCCGAAGTCCTTTACTATTTCGAAATCGGACGCTGCAGATACATACACACATACACATAGAATGTTGGACTGGTGATGGATAAGAATTGACAGTGATTTGGTCATATCAACCAAAATATCTGTTGATTCAACCAAAATCACAGTCAATTCTTATCCATTCCCAGCTCATTTTTCTGTGTGTAATAGATTTGGATTGAGGTTTTCTAAAACGAAGCTAGGTACCAATTTTTTTTAAATTTCTGTTCGTTGCGTCTAATTTTTTCTCATCGAAGTTACGTAGACGTAGATTACGTAGTCATCAAAAAATTGTGATCACAGTCGAGGGTTTGTTTTTGCGCCGCACCCAACCCGTCTTACAAATTTTCCTCTTCACTAAAAAAAAATAATCGTTTTCAAATAAACATCATTAAAGTAAAGATTTCCGATAACCAACAAAAAAATGTTCCATAGCTTAATGTCTGTGTTTATTTACTAAACTGTAGTAGGTAAAGATACATTTGTAAATACATACATATATTTAAGTATCTCAAAGTAGCTGTACATTTAATATTGGTTCACATGTACATATGTATTTAGATACATTCGTGCATGTGTACTTCGAACCTGCCAGATACCGAGCGCCTTCCACAGCGGCACATGTTGCAAAAGTGCTTGAAATGTAAGCAGTTAATTTCAGATTTTCGTTTGCTTCTTTTGTCACACTTTTCGTTTTTCCTTTTGGTTTTGTGTACGGCCAGTGTTTGTGGAAAGCAGCTGCCTCAATTGTTGTTGCTATTGTTAGCGCACTGCCATGGATTTTGTTGTTGCACATAATTTGCTGCTTGTTGAAGCATTTCTGCTGCTACTTTTACACTTTTTAGTTGAGTGGATTTATTTTTTTATTTGCTTCTTTTATTAATTTCTTTCTGTTTTCTTGCTCATTTCAATGTCGGTGCTATCAGATAGCGCTGTGACTGGAGATAGGAATAGGGATAGGGATAGGGATAGGGATAGGGATAGGGATAGGGATAGGGATAGGGATAGGGATAGGGATAGGGATAGGGATAGGGATAGGGATAGGGATAGGGATAGGGATAGGGATAGGGATAGGGATAGGGATAGGGATAGGGATAGGGATAGGGATAGGGATAGGGATAGGGATAGGGATAGGGATAGGGATAGGGATAGGGATAGGGATAGGGATAGGGATAGGGATAGGGATAGGGATAGGGATAGGGATAGGGATAGGGATAGGGATAGGGATAGGGATAGGGATAGGGATAGGGATAGGGATAGGGATAGGGATAGGGATAGGGATAGGGATAGGGATAGGGATAGGGATAGGGATAGGGATAGGGATAGGGATAGGGATAGGGATAGGGATAGGGATAGGGATAGGGATAGCGTCATAATGGGGTTGGGGAAAAATAAAGATGGAAAGAAAAGAGAAGGTGTGCAAGGAAACAGTCAATTGTTTGGACACAGCTTCTGACAGTTCCCTGCCCCAATATAAAAGTATAGCCAAAGCTTCCCACGTTCAGAAAAAAAAACGAGCATATGATATACGAATCCTTTATGATTCCTAGGGTAGGGAACTTGTTAACAATTAAATGGAAAGACAATTATTTGGTAGAGCAGATTTTCACGATATGCCAAATCCTGGGAAAGACCCATGACAAGAGAACTGACATGCACCATCTCTTCGTCGATTTCAAGCCCGTTTTCGACAGTGCGAAAAGGAGTTGCCTGTATGGTGCTATGTCTGAACGAGGATTCAGACAGGGCGACTCACGATTTGTTTAACATGTTGCTAGAGAAGATACTTCGAGCCACATACCTAAACCGCAATGGTACAATCTTTCAGAAGAGTATGAAATGGCTGACGTATGCCGATGATATTGATATCATTGACCTTAATAACCACGTCGTAAGCTCTGCCTTCTCTGAACTCGATAAGAATGAGGAAAAATGGGTCTTGCGGTGAACGACGAAGTATTTACTGTCATCGGCACACTTGCGCCTTGGCAGCCACGTCACTGTGGGTAGCTACAAATTTCAAAATGTGAGGGACTTCGTCTTTACGCAGATCTAACCGGGGCTCAGCGTTATAAAGTCCAAAGACTCCGCTGTCTGGGTCATATTATGCGAAGGGACGAAGAAGCTCCAGCACAGAAGGTTTTACTATCGACATCCGAATTCAGCAGCAGAGGAAGCGGGAGGCCTCGACTGAGGTGGAAACAACAGATGGAGGATGAGATGGAAACGGCCAAAATCGCCTAGGCGGTTAAGCGCCAATAAATGATGATGAATTATTCGGTGCAGTGTAAGGAAATAATGAAAAGACATCTGGTATCTAGAAGACATGTCACATTAAATATTTATCATTAGCGCAGGTAGTCAAGTCACTCCGCCTACAGCAGCGCGTCAATGCCCTTAAACGTGACAATAAAAGACAACTCATCTCAAATTGCGGTCATTCAACGTGAATTTTTATCAAATTCGCTTGCAATACTAGATTTTTCATTATCAGACAAGCAAGAACAACAAAATTAAAAGGTCATCTATTAAACGGAGAGAGAGCGAGAGAGAAAGAGAGTTAAAGAGATATAGCTCAAAAACTTCTCTTTCGTTTTTATTATGGTTAAAAAATGTGTTTCTCTTTCGTGTACCTCAATTCATACAGACAGTGTACGTGTATTTCCTCATACACTGTATTGACTTGGTTTACTACCTGACCGGCTGTCATAGAGGCCAAACAACTGTTGGTAATGCTTTGCTGTTGTTGTTTGTTAATTTCAGGCTGATCGTTGAGGTGAACAGCTGATTGCCGTGAAATATGCAACACATCTGCTTGTTGAGAATGTGCACGTGTATATATAGCTGTGTGCGTGTGTGTGTATCTCGATTAGAGCGCCACTCACAGAAAACAAAATAAACGTAAATGCTACATTTTGTTTTTTTTTTCGATTGTTGTTGTTTTATATACTCATTAAGATTAAAAGAATATAAAGACAAAAAAGTGTAATAAAAATCGTCGGCATGTATCTTTTCTGTCGTTTTGTGTATCTCTTTGTTGCTCACGCTCATTGGTTTTCAACAGTGGAAATAACAGCTTTAACGCGTTGCTCTCGTTGCTCATTTGACAATTGAACATTTTAATAGATTTTTATGTTCGAATTTTCTCTGGTTACTTTTTACTGCCCATAAACACTCCACCAATTCCATACTGAGTAGCTGCAGAATCATCTTCCAGATCTTTCCTGGAATAGGGGTTAGAAGATCATACAAACACCTCAATACAAAGGTATGTTCAAGTCGCTTAAATATTTTCCTACAAATCTAATTTATGCTAACTACATATGTAGTAAAATTAACATTAACATGTAGCGATGTGACACCATCATTAATACAAAAAAAAAAAATATGTACAACGTATCTTTGTGAAACCCTAATGGGTTGAATCCCCCGCTGTTGCAAGTGCTGTTAATAACATACATAGGTATGTTATATTAACTTCGCTGTTAAGGCACACATGCATTTCATACACTCGTGCCTACAACATGCACACATAGATACACACACACATATTTGCACCTATGTATTATACACATTTTACGTATTTAGATACTTAATAAGGTTAAATGGAAATTACAATGCGTGTACACAATTTCAGTTGGCTGGTGATTGTGTGATTATGTTGTTGTTTTTGTTTACGCTTTTGTTTGATGATTGAAATGGTTGAAATTCTCATTTCTTCAACTACACAGTACAACAGTGATTTTTAAACATTTGAAGCGACCTAGTAGAAAATGTTCACCTGGTGGAATTATACACGAAACACCCTTTAAAAGATTTGTAAAACGCCCAAAATCTGGTTTTAGGATCACAAAACTGTTTTTTCTTTTATTTTTTTGTAAAAAAATATCATTAAAATAAACCAATTTTCAACCGATTTCAAAATTCTTAACAGTTTTGGAGAGAAAAATGTTGAAACTTTCGCGCTATATATACACACAGAGAAAATTGAGCCGGTGATGGATATGAATTGACAATGATTTGGTAATATCAACAAAAAAATCTGTTGATTCAATCAAAATCACAGTCAATTCTTATCCCTTCCCAGCTCATTTTTCTCTGTGTAGTGAAGGAAGCATATCTCTAAAACGAATTCTGATGTCCCGACATTGTACTTTTGACTTTCTGCGCCAATGTTTGTACAGCCCTAAGTTGACCCGTTTAGAGAGCCACAATGGAGTCCAAATGTATGACCGACCTCCACTAACTTTGGAGGGCCGAACCATCCATGCCAGTGGCACACCCCCAGAAGCGCCTCACAGGCGGCTCCCCACACAACAATTTAAAAAAAAATCACCATTTTTTGCACTTTACATGGAAAAATCATTAGCTATACTCCCATCAGGTATGCTTTGTGCAAATTTCATAGTTCTACCGTGATCAGTTTAAAAGTTACGACCAGTCGAAATTAAAAAAAAAAAAACCTCCCTAAAAGTAGGCGGTGCCATAATTTTTGAAATTTTTTTTCACAAAACCTTTACATATTCTACAAAAAAAAATCAAAAATTATAAGAAAAATCACTTTTTTCCCCATACAAAATATATGGGAAAGGGCGAAAAATGTAGCCACCCCTAATGGTTAAGTTACAGCGGTAATTTTCTTTCCGTTACTGTGCGTACTTTCTTATCTGCACAGAGGCATGCGCGTATCTTGGCTGCAACACGATATTGGGACCACATAGTGTACTCACGTCCAGAACGGTGGAGCTGTGCCTGCCGTCGATCATGACATGATTCTTGTTCTTTGATCAGGGGAGAGCCAGGTGGCTACTGATTACCATATTGCGAGCAGCGGCGAAGTCAATCAACCTATTGCCGGTGGGGGATGTTATATCATGGAGACTAAATTTTCCAACTGTAAGACCAAAGACTCCTTACTTGCCAACCCAGGCATTAAAGTCGCCTAGCACGATTTTGATTGGTTCAGAAGTAGGTAGAATAGTTTCGAGATATTTTGAAATTTCAGTTGTTGAGATAAGTTAAAATTGTGTATATTAAAAGTGTTTAAAGGTAGAGGTTTTCACCGTTGTGTTACATTTTGTGCTTCTCAAAGAAGGAACCAATAAAAATTGGCTATGATGGCACAGCTGCAATGTTCTCGGTAGGTCGAAAAAGAATTAAAAATTTGCATAGAAAAAAAAAAATATTCCTAATAACTCAATCTCCTTAATCTCGATTTTAAATACTTTTGCTTTGATGGAAAGGAAATTTTATCTTTACAAAACAAAATCAAATATTATAAAAACAGAAAAATAAATCGCTGAAATATTGACCAGTGGCGTGCCTTCCATATAAGCCGAAAAGCCCGGCTTGCCTAGCTAATCCTCTATGAGCTACAATATGTTTCAAAAATGTATCGTAACAATTTCTTTAACGTTTACATTTGGTTTCACTAACTGCCAATAGCATAAACATATAAATAAAGCTCTTCCTGCCATCTGGCGGCTGATAGCAAAACAATTAACATAAAATTTGTTCAGCGCATATGATAGCATCTCTTACTTGCTTAGTTAAA
The DNA here is from genome assembly GCA_964058755.1 of Campiglossa producta. Classification (NCBI taxonomy): domain Eukaryota; kingdom Metazoa; phylum Arthropoda; class Insecta; order Diptera; family Tephritidae; genus Campiglossa; species Campiglossa producta. The sequence continues at coordinate 12,094,115 of CAXKVI010000005.1, read as the reverse complement.
ATAGCCTTTAACCGCCTAGGCGATGATTGCCATCTCGCTTTTACTTATTGGCTTTTACCTGGCTTTCAAATCCCTTACTAAAATGTCTTTTTGAAGCTACAGTTTTTTTGAATTTAGAAGAAATTTTGTATGCAACTACGAAGCCAGCTTCGTGCTGTTATTACTATAAGCTTTAAATCCAAACTGGATATGTATATACATACGTATCTACAATGTTAATGTGTAAAGAGCTCTACTCAAAAATTATTGGCGCATATTTTAAAGTAGAAAAAAAGAATTCAATAGTGGTGATTGCTGTAATATTTTTTTTTTTTTGCTAGGCATTATAAAATATAAAAAATATTTTTCTGAGTTAAAAATATAAATTTTCGTTGTGCAAGTGAGCCTTGGCTTCTATATGGGAAATAGTGCAAGTAAACCTTTTCCCTTGGATTGGTAAAGCTTAAAAAATCTGCAAAACAATAACTTGCCTATTGAAGAAAGTTTTAGTTTCTGTTATCCTGAACTCTTCTTCTTCGTCTGAAATGTTCTTTGGCAGCAGTATGTGCTTTTGTTGGGGTTATAAGGACTGGGGCTTGCCTTGATTGAAACACGTAGGCACGCCACTGATATTGACAGATCAGTAATCCTACTTTCTTATCTCAAAACTGAAATTTCAAGATATCTCGAAAACTGCTCTACTTTTAAACCAAATGATTACAGATTTGGAAAATTTTAAATAAGAATCAATTATCTTATGTCAAGAATATGGAAATTTTTAAAAATATGTTGGGTTAAAATAGAAACTTCATAGAAAATTACTCTTACCAATAAGGGTTAGATACTTTGGACTTTTTAATAGCATTTAATTAAGAAGCCAACACATTTACTGGCCATAACCGTCCCAAGTAGGCATAGTAAGACCAGAAGACCTCTGAAGTCAACGATAGCAGATAACTCTGCGGGTTAAGGGTTTAGAATATGCTCGTGCTAGCTCGATGGTTGATCTGCATTACCCATCTTCTCCTTTCTTACGGATGGAGGGATGACATGGCCTAGAAGGGTCCACTGGTCATAACAAATCGCTCCCGAGACAGACGGACAGTACCGCAAGAGAGTACCGGAGCGTGCCAGGCTCATATCCGGCCAAGGACTGTCAATTTCGACATCACTCCCTAAAACCTTCCGGCAGCAACAACAACAACATAGCAGACTTTTTCGAAATATTTATTAAACTCTCCTCGTGACTATAGATATGTAGCGAACAACACTTCGGATGAGCTGAGAGGGGCGAATGTAATGTAACGCGCTATACCCAGCACGAATAATTTTTATCCATTCCACCATACAGTATTCTTATCGATAAAAAACCTCCTGACTGCTTCGGACTCGTTTAGGTGCTCTATCAGTTTTCAGGAGCAAGCAGAACATGATGTCTTTGGAACAAAGGGTAGATTTGAAACGTTGAGCACCATAATGATCATGGGTTATCATTTCAGCAAAACTACCGATAGCCGTAATGTTTGTAGAAAGCGAAGTATCGATACAATTTTCTACTTCAGTAGTCTGTGCAGCAAATTCTTCAAAAGGTAATGAAATTATTACTTGCTGCGACGAATCACATTAACAAAATTCCAGGTGTAAATAGACAAATAGTAGGCAAAATAATCAATTTTCCAAAACAACATTCCACAACTACAATACGTCATCTTTGAAATACCTCAGTACCACTGCACTACCCCCTCTTCCGTACTCCATCAACTCAGTAGGTAGTTCAGGTAGTTTGTTTTCTTCGCCTCATCTTCATTTGTATACCTTCATAGCAGATACTCGTAACTTCCGGCATTTGTGTTGCGTACAACGAAAAAGATAATTTCAACATTAACAACAACAAATTACTTAACTGCATTACATGTTGTTGTTGTTGTTGTTATATTTTCTCATACTTTGGCACAAATTTTCTATTTTTCTTCAAAACAGGTTTACAATGAACATTTTCGTTATTGTGCCATGCTTTTGGCTTTAGCCACGCGTATTGTCGTGCCGACTGTTTGACTGACTGACGTTTTGACTACCTGATTATCTGAGAAACTTCACGAAATACATAACAACTCAACTGACTTGGTTGAGTGCGTTACAGTTGCTTAATTCTTCAATTATGCGCTTTGTTCTCTTTAAATTTGTATCTTTGTACGTTCATATTTGTTATGATGGATTTTTAGCCAGCAGAGGTTTTGGGCTTCAATTCACTGAACTATGGTCAGGTCTGCGTAAAGCTAGTACAGCTAATCGTTAAATTTCCTTCGATACTCGCCGTTGGTACCTATCGCGGGAAGGACCGTAAATCTTCCGGAGAACTTTTCTCTCTCAAATACCAAGGGCCATCTCATCTTCTCTTGACTCTGTCCATGATTCCGAGCCGTACATCAGGACTGGTATAATAAGAGACTTATAGAGCGTGATCTTTGTTTGTCGAGAGAGGACTTTACTTCTCAGTTGCATACTTAGTCCAAAGAACACTTTATGGCAAGAGTGAGAGAGGTAATAAGGGTCAAAATCGCTAAAAAAAATTAAGGATTTTTACATATTTGTCGTAGATTACCACCCCGCGCTACTATCAAGTTCTGTTAGATCGGTACCAGTGACAAGACTCCAGCCAGACACCCCAAGCTCGCGGATTTCCCCATGCAAATTAGTTCGGTCATAATAATTAAACGGATTTGGCCAACTTGGGCTGTTCTTAAATAGCCGATTTTTTCTAATTTTTTGTAGACACACTACCCTTAAGTAGTATCTGCCATTTTCAGATTTCGCCCAAAGACAAAAACTTCAACCAGACACCTAAAAGCTCGGGGACTCTTCCCTAATTCTTACTTCGCGTTCATTTGTTTTACCGGGTTTCTCCAACTTTGGGTGTTTTTGAATAGCGGATATTTACACATGTATCGTAAAACACTACCCGTAATTTGCAGTTTTCGTTCCAAGACAAAAACCTCAGCCAGACACCTCAAAGCTCTCGGACTGTTCTTTCATTCTTACTTCGAGTTCGCTTACGCCGCTTTCTGGTACTTTCAAATGGGTTCGTCCACCAACCTCCAGTTGTGTTTGACCGGCCCCCTGGTATGTGAGTTTGATTAGATCCCAGTTAAGAAGCCTCTGCAGTTGCGATTTCGTACTTAAACATACAATTATAATGATTTTGCCTTTTGCTGATTTTATTTTTACATTTTAATTTCGTTTGCAGTTTTTGGTTTGCTGTGGTTTCTATATTTTATGACTTATTTCAATTTGATTTTCAACTTGAATTGCCGCGTTTTGCTTTGTGTCGTTTGTTTGTAGCCCACCACTGCCGCCCCTCTGCTGATGATTACTCAGCATTGGCTTCACATTCACGCCATCACATACATTGTTGTTTTTGTTGGTTTTATTTTTTAGTTGGCTCGTTCATTAGCGCAGCTCGCATTTGTTCTTCCTTCATGAAGTGGCAGACCGATTTTCGAATGACTGCCTGTGAGACTGACTTACCGACCGACCGACCGACAACCACCACCGTTTTTTCATTGACTTTGCCCATCATACAATTTATTACGTCCGTTCGTCTGCTGGCTTGCGCGTCTCATTTGGTAGCAGTTTGGGATGATGAAGATTTCTTTTCGCCTTAACGTTTTGTTCTGCATCAACTGTGTATTTGTTGCCGTTCTTTTGTTTCCCGATCAAGTGCTGTGCCTTTCTGGTGAAGTTTGTGGCGTACCTTTTTTTGGCGCAAAACGTTGAAGAAGTGATTTAAAGCTGTGTAAAAACTGTGATGGGTGAAACTTCCTTATTGATGGTTTAGCAGCTCATACAAATAACTTTAAATGGTTTGTCCCTTTTAGCCAAGAAACTAACAAGTTTATGCGTATGCGAACCAAAAAACCTGATAGAACTCATTAGGCCAGCGCTTTCCTGAAATGGAAACTTTGTCTGTGGTTTAAACTTGCACTGAGAAACCGGACCTCTATCGAAAAGCCATCTGTAGCTTTCTGCCCCGGTGCCAAAATATCTCTGCGCCTTTAGTCGGTCTACCAATTACAGATGATGACGGATTTTGTGAGACCATGTCCAGATTTCCATAACCACGACTGAGGTTTCGGAGGCAATTCGGAAGGTAAGACTCCAAATAACTTCGGCCAGATAGTATTTCCATGCTGCACTTTAAGCACATAGGCGAAGAGCATCGGCTTCAATCTGACCCTGACCATTTTTGTAATTTCCGGAAAAATGGAAGCAAGCCATCGTGGTCCCAATACTAAAACCTGGTAAGCCAGGTAACGTTCGGTAGTCTTGTCGTCCGATATCACTCTAGTAGTACCACCACAGCACTAAATGTCATAACTACCCGGATACTTGACGCACCGAATAAGAAAATACCCAACGACGGAACGGCGCTGAATGCGCATGACCTATCTGAAGCATTTGACACGTTAGTCCTGAGCAGCTGGTTTTCAAAGTTGAATGATTCAGCGCTCCCATCCTCTCTCAACCCCTCCACCAAACAGTGTCTTTTCCTACGCGGACTATTGCACGTTCTTGGTCCTTGCATTGATGACTCTTCTATCACCAATCTCAGTTTGGTCCAACTTGTGCGTTTCCTTGGACTTCCGTTAGAAGAGTTTGCTAGCAGTTAAGGGCCATAAGCGTTACATCCGAGCATATCCACGTTTCGTTACAACAACAACAAGTCCGGCTAGGTTTATTTGGACTAAGGTTAAGCTAATAATGGAGCTTGCCTCTATCTACTAAATGTCAAAGCGCTGCCAGCCTTACAAAGTATTAGGTCCAGAGCTCCAAAAGCTTCAAGAAGAGTCCTCCTCTTTGAGTTTGTACTCCGACATCCTCGGATATGACCATATAAGGTCTACCCGCAGCGTCATTTACTAACCCGTTCGGAATTGGAGTGAGTTGAAGATATAGGTTTTGGGCACGTTGGTTTGCTGGCGAAGTCAACCCACCAGCTCTTGATTTTCTTCGGTCTTGGCAATGCCCCATTACAAGAAGACCTTACTCTAAAAAAAATATGTTTATATGTTGGATATCCATAAGAATATGCGTACGTGATAATGTAGCCATCAACGCTCTTGTGCATATTTTGCTGCTTCCGTTTCTATTTTATCCAGAGAGGGAGGAAGGCGCGCTCACTTGCTTAGCATTTGTTTGTCATTTATACAAAATAATTTCTTTGTAGCGTCTCGCTTCTCCACGCCTTCGTCTTGCTTTATTGGCATTTTGTATATACTTATAAACATCTTTGTTTATTGTACACATAATTCCATATTAACGAATTCTCACTGAGCCAGTTGTTTTCTATTCAATTTCCCTTTCATGACTTTTGTTGTCATTGTCGTTCATATTGTTGTTGTTGTCACGCCTGCAATTTCTGAATGCTTCTGTATAATTCTGGTATTTTAATATGTGTATATGCCCCCCTTCAATGCTTCACACGGCCACCCCACTCCGCACTCCACACCAGCCGCCACCAACCAACTACCAGTTTAACGGCAATGGGCCTCATCGTGCGCTTATCGCTCTCTCTCTCGTTGATTAAGTATTGCTTGGTTTTGCGGTTAACCACTGTTGTTGTTTTTGTTGTTACTACTTTGGGGCTCTTTAGCTGCCGAATGTCAAGCTCTGCTGTTGGTAATCGTCGTTTGACTAGGTTTTTGTTTGCCTGCTCGCTTCACTCACGGTTGCCCTGCTCATTGTTGGCGCGCCTACTCGTAATTAGTCCGATTTCGGACTTGTTTCTTTGGTTTTTGTTGGTGGTTTTGGTTGTACTTTAAGTATGTGTTGATTTCCTACACTTGATAAATTTGATTTGTTGGTGTTCTTACCGTAGGTTTAGTTGTGACTGCTGTTAGCCGTGCTGTTTATAGCCACACGCCATAACTGGCGCTGTTAAAATTCACACATTCCCATATGCCATACTTACATACATATGTATATAACAGAGTTGGGGGTAGTGCACTCACAAGGGTACATCCCTTGGACCTATTCAAAAATTGTTAATAAACTAGGGGGTTCATCCTACCGAACTATATCATTTTAGCCATTTCCGTTACCGAATTATATCAATTTAGGCGATTTTCGAAATTTTCGATATCGAAAGAGGGCGTTACAAAATTCGTATTCATGGTCCGATGGCAGAAACTAATCTAGGCAAATCTAAACCTAACGTAGGCGCTGACTGGATTTTCCCCACAATAGACAAAAAGGCCTGCCTATTTCTCTTTTCTTGGGCCTGATTAGTTTTTTCAATCCAGCGATAGTTTTTAAACGACTATAATATTTAATTCAAGTTGTTCTCATTGTAATTTGAAGGTCCCTGGGTCGGGGCAATGCATTTAGTTTCAATTGATTATTACCTAAAAAAACCCATTAACATACAGGCTAGGGCCTGCGTACGGTACCTAGTGCCTACGCTTTCGTTTAAAAATGTTACGTATACGTCATCTCACTTCTATGAAAATTTGAAGTGACTTTTCCTCACTAAATCTAAGGGGGCAATAAGGGCAAAGGTTGTTTTCTGGAATCGAAAGAAAATATTTCAAACTTTCATTTTATTATAGTGAGAAGGTGTAGCACGCTGTACAGAAATCATGGACAAAGTGCACCACCAAGTGAGCCCATACCTGGCTAAGTGCCGGAACTCATAGCATTCGGAACTAGGTTAATGATCTCAGGTGCTTCTCAAATAAATTATCCGAATTCGTCCTGATAGAGAGCCATGGCCTGTCAAGTTAAAATTCCAGAGTGGAAGAAAATAGAACAACCAGCTTCTAAAGATCTCGTCTGAAGTTTGGCTGCTACTTATATTGAGTTTTAAAGTTACTATTATGGAAGCCTTGGCTTACAAACCCCACCATTTCTATTTGGGACCCATCATCTTCAACTTATATTTCTACTAAGAACGCTTGATCCGGCCGTTCACCAGTAGTTGAAATCATCATCATCACTCATGATCTTTTCTATAATCTTTCATATAAAAGTGGGCGTGGTCCTTAAACGATTTTGTAATTTATTCTTGGAATATTCCTTGTATTAAGCGTGTTAGTTTTAACGGTTTTGATTGAAAATTATAAAAAAAATTGTCATGTAATTTTGTAACTAGAATCATAAGGTTACGAACTGCACTTACTTCAGAGAATAACTGGCAACATATCTAGCCGGAAAAGTAACTGACATCTTGAAGTCATTGCGCTGTTGGAATGGGAGTTATCAGTAAAATAGTGAGGTGTTAGCTCGATACTGGGGTCATTTCTCAACCAAATAAAGTTTATTCTAGAACAGGACTAGGCACTCAGTGGGACAATTGTCCGAAAATCTGAGAACCAAATTCACATAGAATATTACGCTCTTTGCTTGGCCTCTCGAACAATGATATTGTTACTATGATCGCATTGACCAATCAATGGATGTCGTTGGTTATGCACGGTTTCGGTACTTGCTAGTGAGCGACGGAGCAAACAGATGCGATGATCGCTCTTTCGCTAACACCCCTTCACTTCCAATATTTCTAGGACAATTTTGGTATACAATCGCAAAATTGTCCTAGAGATAGTCCCGAAACTATACTTTTTCTGGCATCAAGCTGGCTTCACTTTGCTACTTTCTCGTTGTCATTTCGGAATCAAATCTGGAACAATTTGGATACCTTTACGGGAATGTGTTCGATATCACGATGAGCCTATTTCGAGGTCCTTCTGGAATATTTTGGGATCATAAAAATATTGTTTTAGAAATAGATCCAAGTCCGATTTGGATGCACACTGGACCTTTTCGGGCTCAATTTAATCATGATTCATCTTGCCAAACTTATTTTACATTGAGCGCATCTCAGGCATATTTTGGGATCATATTACGGTGGATATAAAGCTGGGTTAAATAAGGAGCTATTCGTGACCAAAAAAGAATGGAGAATGTTCATGAAACACTTTTTTCCTATAACGGCAAGACATGTTGTTGAAGAAAGACCACTTATACCTTTCCAGAGATGAGAGAATGAGTCGGTAAACTGCGTAGATAACAACAAAATCCAATGGCTCGACGTGATCGCAAAGCACACGACAGTCGATCAGGTACCACTCGGCCCTATTCAACGGAGTAAATATTCAAGGTTTTTAACCGGAAGACATACATATTTATAGACAATATGCAGCAACTGTGTAGATATATCACAAACCGTCTGGTATGGGTAAAGTGCACATTAGCCGACAGACCATCATACTGCACGAGAAATGGCAACACACATCAGCAGTAGTTGTCCCAGTTACTTTATGTTGTACATTCGTGCTCAGTAATTAGCTATGGCGAGCAACTAAGTAAGTTTGTTCTCATTTTTTACTCGATTTTTTTTTGCTGGAATTACATTATTGTAGCGTCAATGCAACTCTTAGTTTTTGTTGTTTTCAATTGGATGTGTTTTTGCCTTTGGACTGCGAATATCAGCCTTAATTGCGGCTAAATATAACCACAATCGCAAACCAAAGTAAAATGAGACAAGGTAAGGAACGACAAATACTCACAGGTAGGATATCAAAAAGGAAACAATTAATGAGGTGGAGAAAAATTGGAAACATATCTAACCACAAACAATAATTCAATGCATGCATAATGCCAAAGGATTTCAGGATGTTACGCATTCCGTTTAAAATAATGAAAGTTTTCGAAAAGGGGATAAATGCATATTAGGTGTGTCTTGATTTGATTTGAGTTTTGAAATTGATTTTTTAAACGGCTCTGTCCACTAAAACCTTCAGTGGGAACGGATACGATTTCATGGCTTTTAAGAAGGGTATACTCAACTCAACTTGATAGAAAGGCAGAAGAAAGTATTTTCGAAAGAAGTAAAACTCTCTCGGGACCAAATCTTGAGTGGGAAAGGGTTGCAGTCAAAAGAAGAGTGCGACTATCAACGACACGGGATACTCCCTCTTTTGCTCTGGGTGGTGGTCGTTATTTGTGCCAAAGTGGTTGACGGCCCAGCATCCCTGTTGTTGTTGTTGTCGTTGTTGTTGTTAACAATGCTTCGCCCTGCTCAGAGTGCATGATCATTCCGGAGATCTTCATCAAGCTCTTCTAAAGGTCCAGCATCCCTTGTCAAGGGCAATTCTTTAGCACTCTGCACGGTCTTCTGGAGGTATGGTAACGAGGAAAATTGGAACGGTCGGTGGGACACACCTAGCCTATCCGCGTGCCTCCCATTATTTTGAAGATTAACATCCTTTTTAGGATGTAGATAAGTCGAGATCTCTTGGCATTCCATTTTGTTCAGGGTTGCTTAGATAATCGACGCCGTGGGGATTGTAGCCATTTTGGTGGAGTGTGTGCATTAGTTTGCTTGTCGCAAGGGGTATACCTAATCGTTCTTTGTCAGGAATAAACTGCTTGACCGTGCCATGCTTGGCAAGTTCGTCTGCCCTACAGTTTCCCTCAATGTCTCTGGGACCCATGTGAGGTTCACTAGGTTCTGTTGGGCTATATTTGAAAATCCAGAGATCGACGACAATTGAGCGTCAGTTCAGAGCTAAACGAGTAAAGGCCGAAATACATAAAACTTTGTGAAACGTTGACAGAATTTTGCTTTGCTTTACATTCCACAAACTTTGTATAAAAGTGGATTCTTCAAAGTTTTGCGTAATTGATTCTTAAGAGTCCACAAATTTGATGACCGATTGACTGTCGCTGAAAGTAAAGATATTCTAGCCGATAGTATGATTTCCCAGCCAAGCCGCCGCGTCCATGATTACTGAGATTTCAGCCTGGACGACGCTGCAATGATCAGGTAGTCTGAAAGAGAGATCAAACTTCAGGTGCTTTGAATGAAGCACTCCTCCAATTTTGGAAATTTGGCATATAGATAGTATGATTGATTTTAAGACTATCTACTTCGGGGTTGCCACTTGGGCGGTTTACAGGGTTGCCACCTATCTCGATTTTTGTTAAATATGAGGCAATATATGCCAAAATGGGTATCAAATGAAATGTGGCATACCAACTATATTATTTTGCGACCTAGGGTTGCCATCTTACCACAGTATATTTGTATATCCGGTACTATCTTGAGAACCGCTTGACCGATGGGAAAGAATTGTTATTATTGATTGGCTAGACACTTGAGGGTTTCCATTTGGGGGGTTAACAGGGTTGCCAATCTATGTCAATCTTTTTTAAATTATTGCGCAAGATATGCCAATATGGGTATCAAATGAAAGGTTTTTTCGCCAAAATACCAACTAAAATATTTTCAAGTAGGGTTGTCGCCCAGGGTTACCATTTTACCGTATTGTATTTGTATATTTTGGGGTAATTTTGGGATCGTATTTGGATTATTTTAGGATCATTTAGGGGTAACTTTGGAATAATTTTGGGCCTATTTTGAGATCATTTTGGGTTCAATTTTGGATAATGTTGGGACGATTTTTTGTAATTTTGGGATAGTTTTTGGGTCATTTTGAGTTTTATTTTGGATCATTTTGCGTACATTTTAGGGTCTTTTTGGGGTCGTTTTGAGGTTATTTTAAGATTATTTTGGGATTATTTTGCGGTTATTTTCGGATCATTTTGGTTTTATTTGAGGGTATTTTTGAGGCCATTTTGGAATCATTTTTGAATTATTTTGGGATCATTTTTGGGTCGTTTTGAGTTCAAATTCGGATCATTTTGGAAGCATTTAAGGGCCTTTTTGGGGTCGTTTTGGGATCATTTAATGATTGTTTTTTTGATTATTTTAGGGTCATTTTGGTTAAGTTAAGTTAGCGCCTATTTGATAGCACCGAGCAAGATCGGCCACCCACGTACTTTTATACTTTGTTTGTTCAGAGTTGAATGCGCTAAACTGTTTTGTGGAACAGCCAACACAAATATCTATGCCAAGCAATAGTTGCCGCCGAAGTGCAAGTGAAGCGCTGTTTGTTAATTTTATGGTTATAGAACTTTACACTTTTTAATGGGTCTGCGTCGAATTTTATTATGCATTTCCGTTTGAATAATCCAAAAATCTCAACAAAAAAAACTTAAGTGGCTCTCATAAAACCGAAACTCTAATGGGAGCATAACATTTTTTTTGGTCAGAAAATTTATGTCAAACAAGTAAGGCAGTCTAAGCTCGGGCGAACCGAACATTAAATACCCAGCGGTAGTTTTCAAAACGGCATAAAAATAATATAGGCCTCAGGAGGATTTACCTAGAAGTTTATACTATTTTAGCTATTTATCTTAACGAATTAGGTCATTTCCGAAATTTTCGATATCGAAAGTGGGCGTGGTTGGAGGGCGATTTTATCCAGTTTTATCAGGTATACTCTCAACGATACTAGTACGCTTTGTGCCAAATTTCATGGTTTTACCATATTATGGTAACCATAATCAGTTTAAAAGTTACGACCTGTCGAATTTTTAAAAAATGGCTTCCTTAATAATAGCGTAGCACCGCCCACTTTAAAAAATGTATGAAAAAATCATAAGAGAATGGCCAAGGTGATTCACCGTTTCAGCTACCGAGATATGTCAATTTATGTGATTTTCGAAATTTTAGATACCGAAAAAGGGGGCCTGGTTATCATCCGATTTCGCCCATTTTCAATAGCAATCTTTTTTGGTCAGAAAGTAACCTGTATTTCATACAAATATCTAAATTTTTACTCAAGTTATCGTGTACACGGACAGACGGACGGACATTTTTCGAAGGATGATCACTTCTACCGAACTACAGAAAATTTTTCGTTAGAAAACGATTTTCTTAAATTTGGACACATAATTGTGTGTTCATAAAAATATTTACCAGACACTTATTAACATAAATTAATATGTAAGCATGTGTGCCTTTCTACCCTCATTATTATCCGAACAAATAAAACTCTTCGATTTTTATCTGCATAAACGAAATTGTTGCCGCCGCACAAAACCAAACGAAATTTAACGCCGCAACGGCGGCAGCGTAATTTTAAAACAATAAAATTCATGCTAACAACGAGCTGATATGCATTAGCATTTAACGAATGCATTATTTTATTATTTCATAGCAAGGACTGAAACCGAAACCGTAACCAATTGAAACCGATTAACTTTTCAAAACCGAAACCGTAACTGTTATTTTGATGTGAAAAAGAACGAAACAGAAATCGTTTCAAAGTTCGGAACCGGTTCCAAACGGTTTTGAATTTTTTAATGTCCTACTGCTTGAGTGGGCACATACCTAGGTATTTTCTTTTATAAAACAAAAGAAGATTGTCGAGCAAGGTTAAAAATACACGTTTTGACATCAGTATGAAAATTCTACTATAGTTCAATAAAGCTATCGAGAAAAAATTTACGAGATCCGAAAAAAAAGTTATGAAAATTCAGACCTATTTGGAAGCTACATAGGTATGGGATTTTTTGTAGTAAGGATAAGGATAATAAGAATCGAAACGGGGAACCGAAACCGAAACCAAAACTGGGACGTTATTTAAATCGGTTTGATACCTTGTTTCATAGATTGTGTTGTCATTGTTGTTGCTATTTTATTTGTCACTGCAATTTTTATAGCGCGGGTGCCGCACGTATTTTGTTCTTGATAAATTGACTTGGTTGTTGACATTGATGGCATTGTTTTATTTACTTACATGGATATATATACAGTGGTGCTCACAATTAAAGCACACTTTTATCATTTACTACGGGACCTGCCAGACGTTAGCCAACCCAACTTAGGACTGAGAGAATGAAAAGAAAAGGTAGATGAATAGGAAATAGTAGGAAGGTAAAGAAGACATTAGCAACTCTTCAGTCAGGAACACCAAAAGAGAATTGCTAATAAAAACAACATCGACTTGCCTCCGTTTGAATGCGGCAAATGTTTGAAATAATACGTAAATGAACAGAGAAAGTCGAGCGGGAAGGAAAAGGGGTTCACATTCCTGGCCCGAGACGCGTCGTTTGGTGCCTTTCCCTACATTTTCCGACGTGTTTTTCGAGTTGACAGCTAAAATATACCACTTACCCGCATATTTACGGAGTTTTTGTTATCATCTGGTTTTTTTCTTTTCTTTGATCTAATCTAATCTTGGCTTGCGTCATAATGACGCTTAACCGCCTAGGCGATTTTGGCCGTTTCACATCAAAGCACGCCAGTCATTCCTTTTTAGCGACAACTGACGCCAATTGGAAACCCCAAGGGAGTTCAAGTCATCCTCCACCTGTTGTTTCCATCTCAGTCGAGGTCTCCCCCTTCCTCTGCTGCCAAATTCGGGTGTCGATAGAAAAACTTTCTGTGCTGGTGCTTCTTTGTCCATTCGCATAACATGACCCAGCCAGCGGAGCCTTTGGGCTTTAATCCGCTGAACTATGGTTAGGTCTGCGTAAAGCTCGTACAGCTCATCGTTAAATTTCCTTCGATACTCGCCGTTGGCATCACGGGAAGGACCATAAATCTTCCGGAGAACTTTTCTCTCAAATACTCCAAGGGCCATCTCATTTTCTCTTGACACTGTCCATGATTCCGAGCCGTACATCAGGATTAGTATAGTGAGAGACTTATAGAGCGTTTTCTTTGTTTGTCGAGAGAGGACTTTACTTCTTAATTGCCTACTTAGTCCAAAGTAACACTTGTTGGCAAGAATGATTCTCCGAAAGAAAAATAAAAATGTCAATAAACGTAGCTAAGATTTTTGTTGTTGTAATAAATGACATAGCAGGACAACAATTCTCAGCATATTTTCGCGGCATAGTCTCATTGTGGGCCGACCTTAAATTTTTTTAAATTTTTGATTTTCCAGAAACATTAATGTGTTGCACTCAACAGCATACACCATGGCGCATACGTAACAGTTTTGCCACACATTCATGTTTCTGGAAAAACAAAAAATTTAAAATTCAGTTTTTAACAAGGACTGAAACCGAAACCGAAACCGTAATCTATTAAAACCGATTGATTTATCAAAACTGAGACCTAACCCGTAACCGTTATTTTTATCTGAAAAAAAGAACGAAACCGAAACCGTTTCAAAAGCCGGAACCGGTTCCGGTTCTTTTTGTGGACACATATTTTACTTTACCAGAGGCTACCCTGAATAATTTTCATGGCAGATGGTTTAGCAAGGTTACAAGAGACACGTTTTGACTTCAATATAAAAACTTCGGATGAAGCCATCGAAAAAAAATTTACGAGGTCCAAAAAAAGTGTTGAGTGCCCGTTTTGTTGTATTTGTTGTCAAGGCAATCATGGCCCTCGAACCATAACCTGAAAGTTCAAGTTAAATTTGGTTTTTTGCCTCTACTGAAAAGTATTTTTTTAGTCGTTGGCAGGTTTATACTCTTAGCCAAAGAAATGTCTATGGAAATGTTCCATTTTTGTTTGGATTTCCTGGGCAAACCTCAAGCCATCCTTCTAAGTCCATGACAGAGACTAAGGAGTGAGGATGGCACAACTCTGACCATGAAACTAAGTGATATATGGACACAGCGAACCGTATTGACCAAAGCATGTCTCACCGCAATGCATATCAATATTGCAATGACCTTTTTCGAGATGGTAAGCTAGGAAGGGACGCTAAAGAATGTAAAGAGTTTTATTGTCTCATAATTCTTATGTTAATGGTTCAGTGTTGTGCAATCTGTCCTCATTTGGCTCCTGTCCGAGTAATGAATAAAAATTGTATTTATGTATGAAAAACCCATCCTATTTTATCCATGCAGAATTGGTGATTTTCTACGTATAAAGCATGTATGTAGTACTACGGTATGTGTTCAGTATTAACTAATACATATACATGCATACGGAAGTAGTTCAAAAGAAGGGATAGTGTATGCATCTAAATAGGACTGCTATTCCTGTGAACACCACTGTACATGGATACATGCATGGATATCACTCTACTCAACGTCGCTATGATTCTCAGTGCTAGACGGAAGTGAGGTCAACGGGGTTAGAGCGTAAATATTTTTATTTTGAGAATTAAAATTTCACTTTGTTGGGATTGTAAGTTGGAAGAGAAGAGTAAAAGTTAATACCCAATTAGGTAAGTACTTGGAGGAAGTGTGACCTTATAGAGGTTGTACTCAAAAGAGCACATTTAATTAAAATAAATTTTTTGAAAATGCTTGGAATTCAATTAAACGGATAAATTTTTTGGTGGTATTTATGTAACTGATAAAATTACAAGAATTCACCGATAGAGAAAAAAATCGATTTTTTTGAAGGTTTTAAAGTAGACCTCTCCCTACTCTGTGAGCTAACATCATTTTTATTACCCAAAACGAAATTGTCTGGAACTTTTAACCCTTTTCGCATTTTAAACATCAAATTAACCCTAGTTTGGTCTCAAACGACTCAGAGAAGCGCCTCGAAAACCAGACGTCGCTACAAAAAACAACCCAATCAGCAAAATACCGGCGGCAGTTAAAACCATACCTCCAACTGTTCCATATTATTGCCTTCCTCTTGTTAGGGTAAATAACAGCTAATTAAGCTAAAGCGCGTAATACATACATTCATCAGAAACAATTTACGAAAAAATTTCTAACCCCCGAAGCAAAGTCATAAAAGAGCACGTTTCCACACAAACTCAAACATAAAACCAAAGAATCAGACCGAAGAAATATAAATCACGAAGCGAATGACACAACACAAAGAATCACAACAATCAATGAATGATGAAATGATGCAATCGACAGCGATAAAATAACAAAATGAAACGTTACCACAGCCACGGAAGCAACGAAATACTTCATATGTAGCTACATAGCCGCATGTCAAATGTACTTGAGGGCTGAGACGGAAAAAATCTTTTAAGCACCAGCAAATCCCTCAGGTTGCAATATTTATCAAAATTCCATAAATTCATGTCGTTGTGTGTATGTACATACATATGTACGTCTGAAATTCACTCTGAATATATGTATGTTCCTATGTAAAATCTCGCTATATCTACAGATGTACAAAAACCACACAAATTATTTGACGTTTAAGCAACGTGAATATGTATTTCCCATGCCGGCCTTACTCTGTCTAAATATCACAATGGCTCAGGGAGTATGCAAAAATGTATGTATGTACATAGATATTAGCAAAGTTTTACAGGGCAAAAAACGACGCCGAAAAGACCTCGGGAGGACCCCGAGGGAGTCCTGAAAGCCATCCCAAAATGACCCCTAAACGACCCCGAGGGAGTCCCAAAATAATCTCGGACGGACCCCGCAAATGAACCCGGGGGGACCCCGAAGGAGTTACCAAAACCTATATCGAAATGGGCTCCAAACGACCCCAAGGGAGTCCCCAAAAAGATCCCGGAACGACCGCCATATGACCCCAGGAGGACCAAAAAACCATGCCGAAATGCCCTCCATACGACCCCTAGGGAGTCCCCAAAAAGCTCTCGGAATGACCCTCAAATGACCCCCGGAGGACTCCTAGAGATTTCCCTAAAAGATCCCGGAACGACCCCCAAATGAACCTGAGGAAGTCCCCAAAAAGATCCCAAAACAACACCCAAATTAACCCGGGAGGACCCCGAAGGAGTCCCTACTTCCATCCCAGAATGACCACCAAATTACCCCGAGAGAGTCCCCAAAAATATCTCGAAGGGAGTCCCCAAAACCATCCCGGAATGCCCCCAAATGGCCCAGAGGGAGCCCTCAAGCCATCCCGGAATGTCATCCAAATGACCCCGAGGAAGTCCTCAAAACCATCCCGGAATGACTTCGGGAGGACCGCGAGGGAGTCTCCAAAGCCCGCAATAAAATCTATGCAATAGCTTAAAATTATACATAGATTCCTTTGGGACCAATAACCGTGAGCGTATGGAACAAATTCATTATCGAAGTTTTGCCGAACTTAGATGAAAACCTTAACCTCATTAGGACGGACGAAGTTTTCAATGGCCCACGAAGTAGCAACAATTGCGAATATTACACTCTATGGGATACATATAACTTGCAGAAAAGTCATTTCAAGATCCCGAAGTGTATTACTTTCAAAAACACATATACTTCATACAAGCTCAAGCTTGCTCATAACACCTTTTACTAACGAACTTACTGGGGTCAATGAACGCGATACCTTGAACAGAACTTTTAGTAAATTCAGAATAAGGATAGAGCATTACTCAAGACTCTCTGATCTAGAGGTCTGATATACGGACGGATGGAAACTTGATGATAGGTAAACGGACCTGGTATCTATGCACCTAATTTCAAGCCGATATAAAAATCTGTGTTAGAAAATGCCTTCGAAGTAGTCCCTCCTCTAGTCGGATCTACGTTTCAAGAGCAAGGCAAGGAAGGAGTATGAATTTGGCTGTACAGTCGAAGTATTTAGCCTCAACAATACAGCATCACTCAACCAGTTTCCAGCACAATGAAATCCAAAGAAGGTATCTTCAGCAACAAATTCGGCGGATGACAAAAGGTTTCGAGAAGTGGGGAGGTTCGTCGGAAAAAAGTACTTATATCTTGTAATGCTACTATTATACGAAATTATAGCACATCCTTCATAAATGCTGTCTTTGGTACTTTGGACAGACAAAAAGTTTGTATACTACAGCGTGGTACTGGAGAGTTGCCGCAAATTTTATAAAGAGATGGCTGAGCTACTCTCGGTTCACCTGGTATGGTTGGCTGCACACTGTGGCATACCGAGAAAATGAGATGGGGGAACATCCGCTCCGCTTTTACAGTCCTGGAAGGGTTTAGGCATGCCGCTCGCGACTAGTATGCTTTCAGTGATGTATACCTTCCTTCAACTAGCATACGACAGATGGGATAAGATCAGTATCTGTAATCATGCAAAACTGGTGTGGCCAGGGACCACTGAGAGTAGAACGGAAGACTTACTCAAATTCAGAAGGGAGTAACTCTTGTTACTTATACGGCTTATTACGCGGCACATTGGTATAGGCAGACATGCAGAAAGAGTGGGTATTACCTCTCATGACTTCTGCAGAGATGAGGAGGGGCCTGAAACAGTGAGGCACATCCTGTGGGGCATTAGGCTAAAATATCTGGGGTCTGCTATTTTCCAAATGGGAATCCACAAAACGGCTCGAGTAGGTGGCCATTTAGATCCATGTGGTATCACAACGGGACTTCCGGGGCCTATTTGTACTAGTTCTTCTACCACATGTGTGCAAAATTTCAATGAGTTTAGCAAAAATTCATCAAAATTCATGGAGTTAGTATAAAACATGGAGGTACCGCCAATTTGTATGGGAAATTAGAAACTGCACATAACAAATTGGAAAAATAAGCTCGACTTTTCTCGTCAGTTCGCAGCTAGTTAACATGGTAAGCCAAGATAAAGGTCCTAAAACTATAACTTTTATTTCTGATTCAAATTTATGCAATTTCAAGCCGACTTCGCTCTTTTCATTTTTATTCTCTCTCTGTATTTACCGTTAAAATAGTTATTACTGTAAATTATTGAAATTATCACCAACAACTCAATGCTTTAATAAATTACAACGAAAACCACGACAGTTTACTTCTGTAAACAAACGGGGGAGGAAGAAAAACAACAACAAAACACACAACAACAACTACATACATATCTACTTATTCAAAAGAAACAAAAACAAATCACTTAAATGAGTGTCAAAAATTTAAACCATAATGAGATGTCGACAGCGGACAAGCAAGCAAAGCAACCCAACAACCAAATGACACCGACATGATGTGGAGAGGACGCGCAAGGGTGGCTCGATATATGTGTACGTGTAGTTAACCAACGTAAGCATAATATATGCGAAGTTCATAAAAACAGAATACTGGCACATACATATTTACACTTTTGCGTCGACACATCAGATTCAGATTCTGTGTAGAGCTGTGGAGGCAAAATCTGGTATGAATTTACTTCAGCTCATATTGCATCCCAGTGTACAAATAAACATACAAACATATGAACAAATATGTATTTATGTGCTACGCAGCCGCCGACACTTCACAACTCTTGTTGCACCACACACGTTCGCCAACAACACAGCTTACTTTGAAGAATAACAACAACAAAGCATTAAACAACGTCATGGTGTCCATGGTCCATTCAGAACAACTTATTTGGTTTGTTGACTTCTCTTTTTTATTCATACAAATTTTTGTGTGCCAATGAGTATGTGTTTATGGATTTTTATATACATATGTACATTTTATATTTTCTACCTAGTAGTGATTGTTTCCCAAAATACGCTCCTTGAAGGTCAATATGCTTCTACATTCGGTCAACTGAACTATTCTATCGAACCTAGTGAACTTTTATTTCAACATTTAGTCAATTGTGTTTTTTTCTCTGGCCTTTTCCCAGTTTTCTTTGCATCTTTGTGACTAGTCACTCTAATTTTGGTGTCAACGATCTTTTGCTACACTAAAATTATGTAGGGTGACAAAGTCAAAGCTGTAATTAGGCGCTAACAAACCTGAGTATACGATGGCATCATGGTAGAGGTAGATTACATTCCATTCTCTTTAGCGTGACTTATATTTATTTATTTTGGATCAATCATCTAAAGAAGTATTGAGTATATGACATGAAGAAGGATTGAGCAGGCAGAGCATCTAAAAATCATGGTTCTATATCAGCATTTCATTGTCGATAGTAATAGACTTTAACAGATTGAGCCCGCTATCTGTGACGACCACTGCTCTGTAAAAGCAGTTCCTGCGACACTAGAAATACTGCCTAGGCCAAAGACAGACCGAACTGTTGCGAGCTTACATTAAAAAGGGTTTCATACAAAAACGTTAGGTTAGGCAGAAAGGAACTAGAAACTCATACTGGTGATACTTTATTGTACGTTATCATCAAGAAATCTGAATCAAACACAGAAAATAGTGCTATAGCAGACAGGTTCTCTCCCAGCTTAGTGCAGTGATTCTTAAAAGAACTTATAAAAGATTGTAACCATGTAGTTGATGGTGTGATATTTACATGTCTGTGCGTTATAGAGAGGTATGGCGTGTTACAACAAAATTGTTGCATTACTCGATAGTTCAAAAGAGATTCAAAATTCCCTCAATGATTGCCTTGAAACACTGTAAACATAACTAAAGCTTCCCTTATCACACACACACAGAAAATGAAGCTGGTGATGGATAAGAATTGACAGTGATTTGGTCATATCAACCAAAATATCTGTTGATTCAACCCAAATCACGATCAATTCTTATCCATTCCCAGCTCATTTTTCTCTGTGTATGGTTATTATAATTTAGTTGATTACATAAATATTTATAGCCATAAGAAAATAAAACTTTTAGTGCGCTTAGCATAATGTATATAAAGCTAATCAAAGGCCCATACCAACCCAAAGATTTTTCATATAAAGCTCGCATCAAATCTAAACAAATCCCCCGCCTATAGGTTATATAATTATAAGACAAATATCTAAGTACTAAATTGTATGTTCTAATATGACATCGTTAAATGGATAGAATTCGGTATAATGTATGGAAGAGAAATAAAAAAGGAGGAGTATCTAAAGAAACTTATATTCACACATTCGCACAAATCTAACAACTTAGTTAGGTACTTACGCAGGATTGATTAGAAATCAAGTATAGCCAATTAGTGAGGAAATGTCTGGAATACTAAATACTCGTTAGAAGAAACTTTCAATCAAGTTGCTGAAATTCTTAAATGATACGTTTGTAGGTCATAAAGCAGAGATGTTGTTTTATGTGTTCAGACGCGGGGTTTGAAGAGTTTTGCTGTGGTAATAGTAATTTGCCTAATGCAAGTCCACTAAACGGAGTTGTTTGAAGAGTCAAACTTGGGCGGAGGGAGATATAGCTCGAACGCTTTGATATGACACGCCCAACCTTTTAAAACATTGCTTTATTCGTGGGGATCTTGGGGTCGGAAGAGCTTTGCCTACCAAGTATGCGCATACAGGACTCTATTTGTGTAGGTAAGATTGATAGACTTGGATGGGAGAGGTGTTGCGCTTAGCAACCCCTTTAAGCTCTCAAAACGTTTGAACGGTTGCTATCAGCGCTTTTTGTCAGTTGAAAAACTTCCCTTTTCTACCTATATACTTTTTCATCATAGAACTATAGTAGGTATCCAATATATTCGCAAAATATCTACATAGGTATGTAAACGTAGAAATAATTCAGTTCCTGTCGCATTCATCACTTACGCCACAGTCAAAATCAAATTCGTCGCATAATTACAGACAATCCACAACATTAATCGAGGCGTAAAAAGTACAAGGGAGGAAAACCATATTGAAATTGGCTAAAGTTGAATGGAAAGTAAAATAAACGCAAATGTGGTATGTGCATTAGGGTGTTTCAGACAATTTTCCAGAACATTGATTTTTTTACTTGGAGGCGAGAACTAATACCTTCATATAATGAGCACTCTTTGCATGTCGAACACTGCTCCAGAGTAATTCGCATTTTCTCATTTGATAAGACCTCACTCCAATTTTTCATCGAAATATTTATAAACCTCTTTGCATCGGTGATGGCGAAGGAAATTTAATCGTGAGCTGACGATGGTGTTTTCCAGAATGTTTAGATACTTATTGACATCCACCGGTGAAGGCAGAGGAGCACGAAGGCCACACTTTCCTGCAAGAACCAAGTTGAGATCGATTTCAGATTCATTGGTGTTACCATCTGATGCCAATGAAAGCAGCCACGTTTTTTGACTTCCAAAATATTCATTTTTATATTCATATACTAGCAGGTCGAGAGATGTTGTTTTGCCCAAAAATTGTGTCCCTCCATCTCTACATTCTTCAACATTTTCTACCTTTTCAAATCCTGTCTTACCATTTCATATCGTCTTCCCCTTTGTATCCTTCTCTTCCTCTATTGCTATCCTATCTCTTAGTCTGATAGTCGAAAGATTTGTGGACCCCTAAAAGTTGGAGACGGCGAGTACTGAAGAAGATATTATGATGAGCTGTATGAGCTTTACGCAGACGTCGACATAGTTCAGCGAATTAAAACCCAGCGGCTTCGCTGTCTTGGACACGTGGTGCGAATGAAGGACGACGCTCCGGCCCAGGAGGTATTCTTATCGGCACCCGCCGGTGAAAGTAGAGGAAGAGGGAAACCACCACTCCGATGGTAGGACCAAGTGGAGGCAGATCTGAGAACACGCGGTGTCTCCAATTGGCTCAATAAAGAACCGACTGGCGTATATGTTGCACGGCCAAAATCGCCAAGGCGGTTAAATATCAGTTTTGATATTCTGCGACAAATACCTTTGGAAACATGGAGTAAGAGCAGTTAATATTGTATAGGGACGCCACGTCTCCTTTGCCGATTGCTCCCACTTTTTCTGTGGAATTGCTATTCAAATCGTTTATCTCCCTACCAATTTTGCAGGTCCCCGCCAAGAACACTTGTAGGGATATTCAGCATTAAGTATTAAATACTTATGGGCCACGCCCCTTTTCCCATAGTTCCTTTTGATATCGTATATCTTCATACAAATTTTTAGGTCCCTACCTTGAGCCCTCATATAAATAGCCTACCGGAAGTTTGTATGGCAGACGGAGAGGAAAAATCAATTCGTAATAAATGGAAGCGTCAGCATAGGGAGACAAGAAAAGGTCGCTGGTCGGGATATTGGGGTGAAGAACTGAGAAAGAAAAAGGGTTTGATGGAAAGTCGGAGTAAGATCTATATATGGCATACATCATCGTCATTTTATAACTCAAGAACAGGCTCACCTATCCAAACCAAATTTTCAGGGTTTGTTCACACTATTAAGTAGATGCTTTGTGTGAAGTTGGCACAAAATCGATCAAGAGGTTCCTCAAATTGAACAAAATGTGGACCAGAACTGACCCAGAATGTGTTTATACGATATGGGTATCAAATGAAAGGTATTGATGAAAGTTTTCACAGGGAGTGGTTTCCAAGATATGGACCATTAGGTGGACCAATGCTGAACCAATAATCTAAGACAATAAGAATAAAAATAAAATCTCAAATACCAATATTAATCGTACCAAAGTGGTCCCATAATGAACCCAAAGTGTTCCAAAAATTACCCTAAAATGATGCCAAAGTGACCTAAAATGATGCCAAAGTGACCTAAAATGATGCCAAAGTGACCTAAAGTGATCCCAAAATGGTCCCAAAATTACCCCAAAAGACATTTTCGTGCAGAAAAGAAAACGCTATTATTGTTAGGGTTGGGGTTGGAATTAGGGTTAGGATTGCAGTTAGCGTTCGAGTTATTGCTAGCATTAGGGTAAGAGATAGCGAGAGATAGGGCAAGGGTTGGGAATAGGGATAGGGATAGTGACCGGGATATTTTGGAAGGACAACGTCTGCCGTGTCAGCTAGAGTAGGCATATATTTCTTTAAACAATCCGATACCCTAATGTGTATTCATACAAAAATAATACACAAACAATGCACAGTAAGTAGTAGATCGGTAATGGGGCTGTATGACAAATCGGGCAATGAGCCATGAAGGCAAAGGAAATAAAATCAAATAATGTGAAAAATTATGGCAGTGATGAAGTAGAAATGTGCTCGTTGTTGTTGTTATTGTGAAGAAATTTTGGATGCTGAGCGGTTAAACAAATGTTAGGTATGCTTCTCTCAAAAAAAAAAAAAAACAGAAATGCATACAAAGATATACTAAATGTTTGTTTAGAAGAACATTGTTCAGATCCAAGAAAATACTCAGAATTTCTTCGAACAAATTGAGAAATGGGCATTAATATGCGATAAGAAAAACAGCTAAGCAACCTGAGGGGAGAGAATAATGTACAATTTCCCGCTTTTTTGTAGCAAACATGGGATTGCACGGGAAAACATTGACACCAGCAACACATAGCAACAAAAGACACACAGCACAAAATACGTACGACAAATGCTTCTTGAAGGGTATGGAAAACACCCCTGCACAGCTTGAAGCGATATTTCGGCGAACAGTTGAGTCAGAACTCTAAAACAGTTTTAAAATTTTTCCGCTCTTTTCGCTATACAATTGAAATTTTGAGCTGTTCTAGCAGCCTAGTATAGAGTTCTGGTTCTACTGCTGCGGTGTGAAAATGTTACTTTGCAATTGAAATGCGTCGAGTTGTGGAAACTCATTTTAGATTCTTGTTTGTTGATTGTGTGTCACAACTGGAATTGTGGTTTTCTTGTTGTTGTTGTTAATGGTTTAAGCTGCATAAATATTCTAAATCAGATGTCAGTAGGTAAATACCTAAATTTGAGAAATTAATTTCTCTTAAAGTGAGCGCATTTTAAATCGAAAAAAAAAGATTAAAGAGTAAGGACCACGCTGCCTCCGGCTTCATACCTTCCACGAATCAAATAAAAAGGTTAAGCCCAAACTACCGTTGGCCGAGTTAAAAGATTTTTGGGGGAGGGTTGGTGTGGCATGAACCTTGGGACTTCAATTAAACCTAATGTCCGGTTTGATACCTACCATGGCTGGTGAACTCAGTAATAAAAGGTATTTAAGAGGATTAACAAAAGTCATAGTGAGATTACTTCCCACTATATCCATGACGTTGGCACCACGCCCACTTTAAAACATTTTTATTAAAAAACCATAATAGAATGACTAGGAGGCTCATCCTACCAAATTATACCATTTAAGCCATTTCAATTATCGAGATATGTATATTTAGCATGAGCCATATTAAATTAAAAGCTCTCCATGTTCCATTTTCATTATAAAATCAACATTGTTCGCAGTTGCATTAAGATTTTTCCATCTTAACCTGAAATCCTGACAGTTTATGCTGAGTTTAATACAATTAGCTAAGTTCGAAGCATACCGCCTTCATATCCGGCAAAAGGACTGTCAATTTAAGCATAACACTGTGTGGTCCGTCACGTTCCATTCCACGAAGAACGGCGAAGTTATTCATGTTTCAATATCATTTTCTTATCAAAACAAAGCGAAAACGCCATTTTATGTTCATGAAAGGTATAAAAAACGCCTTGATGACTGTGACAGATGTGGTTGGACCAGTGATGTTATTGTTTAGACAATGGAAATGTAAAATTAACTACAATGAAAAATTAACGTTGACAGCCGAACGTATCATCATTGATATAAGACCACATACAGTCAACATGCGGAACCAACAACAACAAGCATGCATTCATATACATATGTATGTAGGTGGGTATATTTAAATTTATTTTTTAGTGTGTTGACCTTCCGACTATCTCCCGCCGCCTGCGTTTTGGGGATTTCACATTCCAACCAGTGAAGGCTATCAAAGCTACCAAGAACCACGATATACCTACAAGACGTTAGGATAGATTAGTTTCAAAGAAATTGATCGAAAAGTCTTCATTTAGGGAAACATGAACTGTAAAATTGAATACTTACGTACTTAAACCTACAAAGTCCAACGTTAATTTAAACCATGTTATGTTGTTTAAACTATGAAAGGCCTTGAATTAAAATTGACAATGTTGATTTCAAAATGCATTTTTAATTCACATTAACAGCGATCTTTAAGGTTGCGCATTTTTGATTAACCATTGAACAACTTTGGACTGAGTGGGCCATTGAGAAGTAAAGCCCTCTCTCAAACAAAAAAGACCACGCTCTATAAGTTTCTCGTCATACCTGCCCTGATGTATGGATTCATGGACAATGTCAAGAGAAGATGAGATGCCCATTGGAGTTAGTTCTCCGGAGAATTTATGGTACTTCCCGTGATGCCAACGGCGAGAATCGAAGGAGATTTAACGATGAGCTGGACGAGCTATACGCAGTCCAGCCAATAACGGCCCTAAGGCTCCGCTGGCTGGGTCATGTTATGCGAATGGCCTCGACTGAGATGGAAACGACAGGTGGAGGATGACTTGAACTGCCTTGGGGTTTCCAATTGGCGTCAGTTATCGCTAAAGAGGAACGACTTGCGTGCTTTGATACGAAACGGCGAAAATCACCTAGGCGGTTAAGCGTCAATAAATGACGCAAGCCAAGATTAGATAGCTCTAAATGACTCAGCTCGGTGCTCGGTAATGACTCTTGCGGGCAGGGAGTAGGTGGGATTTAAAATACAGCCAACTAAATCTGTTAAAATGCACAAATACCTTAAATACATAGTTGAAACTGAAACAGAACTGAGCTCAGTTCCGTGAAAACGAACTGTACTAAAAAAAAAACAATTAAATTCAACAAACAATGAAATGTGTAAGGACAAAAGTCACATGCAACTTAACGCACCAAACAACAACAACAAACAGTAAAAAGCAAACGTGCTGTAGGGCTTACGGAGTGGGCAGACGAGCCAAAATGGCACCGTAAGTGGGCACACAACAGGCAACAGACGGCAGCAAGTAGCAAAGTAGGAGCCACAAGCCAACCATGTTGCCAGCCAGGCATCAGACTTTAGCTCCTGTATTGCGCGTCACCACTGGCAGACAGCTGCAAACTGCTGCGCTCCCAAACCAACCACTGCTTGCATCTACGGTTTGGTAGTTTGTGACGGCACTACGACACGCGAATGCCCCCACAGTCGTACTGGTCGTAGCTACTACGTGCGTACCGGTGAAGTAAACTTGCGTCTGAGTTTTAAGGAAGCGCATATGTGAGCATATGGATCTATAGACGTTGTAGCACTCATACGAAGCTCTTGCTTTAAATTGCCATAACTAAGACCCCACTACCCCCCCCCCCCCTTTTTTACCATTTCTCTTATTTTCGCTAGGAACTTGAACACAATTCGTTGATGCTTCGCTGTTGCTTTTATGTCGCGCCACTTACACCAGTCATGGCAGTGCACACATTTCAACACTTTGAGCGCCACACAGTTACCCCCCAGCAAGACAACCATTTGTGGCAACAACAAATCAAATGAACAAAAAAGGAATTTGCTCCAGCGAGAGGGGGTGCATACATATCTACATGTGTAGATGGTGCGGCGCGGGTGCTACAAAATATTTTAGATCAGCAACCGACGAATCGTTGAGAGATGAGGTGTGCTGAGCTGTGAGCAGAATTAGTTTGTGGTACGAATTGAAGTGGAGGTGTGGCAAAGGCACAACGACAATGCACTCGCTCACATGTTGCCACAAAATGTTTGCTTAAAAAGTGTGTGCATAAGTTATACATATTTTAGGTGCAGGGCGCATTCATACTACACAAAAGCCAGCCAGAAACTTATTCATGTTGGCATCTTCTGACACACAACTCGTATGAGTCTTGCACATTTATTTCATGTTTAGCCAACATACAGGCTAGCTACATACTTCTGTACTTCTCTTCGTTGGACTTTGATGTTGACTCTTCAGTCTCCGGTCGTCGGTGTTTTAGCTCTGCTACAGTGTTTAGACTTTTGTTGCCCATCTGTTTTCCTGCCTTTTGTTGCATTAAATGTTAATGTTTGTATGAACTTAGTGGTAAATAACTACTAACATATCGTCGCTTCTTACAGTTGCATTTGTGGCTACTTGAATGTGTCTTCTGTTGTTGGCTTCTGTCGTTGGCTAAGGTAAAATGACACTTGTCTATTACAATAATAACACAACAACAACTTTGGAGTTAGACACCAACATTCAACATCTTCACCGCTAATGCAATGCGGCAAAACGCTTTTGAACTGATGACTGTGTCAACAATGTGTAATTGCTAGTAACTTTATGTACGGTAGATAAGTTTTGGGCTCCAAGATCTAATTGCACTTCCTATATTAAAAAAATTAAGCGAAAGAGTCTGACGACTTATGTGGTCTCGTTGTGAAACTGCTTATGGACGAACATTAAATAAGATAGGTATAAAAAGGATTAATTATGCATCAAGTGGATGGTAGAATTACATTCTTTTGTCGTCTTCGAGTTCAATACCACTATTGAACTATACTCTGAACTAGTCCAACACTTTAATTGAAACTTATATCAAATACCTACCCGAAGCTCTCTTATTTTTGTGTTACTTTAAATCATCAAGCGTGTATGAAACTTTCTTAGTAGGTAGATAAATATTTGCATTTCATTTTCTTTGCATCACCACTTTCTTTAAAGTAGCCACATGGTGTGATTCGCTCGCCATCTAAAACAAATTATACTCACTATTCACTACTACTGATAGTCCAATTTATAAAAATATAATTTACATAAACACTTAGGTACCTATGTATCTGTTTTTTTCAATGCAAATTACTATTCCTCCAAAAAGTGCTGAATTATAATTAATGGCGAAATTGCCGCGAAATTTGATCAGCTGTTCTGACTTATGACAACCTTGTGAGTTGCCATACGTTCTAAAATAACTTAAGCCCCAATTACATAAAACTTGGTGAAACTTTGACAGATGCGCGCCTCCACAAACTTTGTATGAAGGTGGAACCTACGAAGTTTTATGTAATTTGGCCTTTACATATATTTTCCCTAACAAAGTTGGCACCGAAAATCAATCAATCAATTGAAAAACTTAACACGGAACATTTTTAAGTCTCTCGTATGAAAAATGGGTATTTTTGTCCATCATATTCACATGAGTTTGACTTCATTGCACTTTACCACCACAATTTGCAGAGAATGAAAAATAAAACAAAAACCAACATTGGCGGTAGAAAAATATGATCGCTTTCATCGGATTGTGGCAGTGAATTTCGACCTCACAAAAAATGATATTTTATGTTATTTCTTAGGATCCATAGTCCCATCTGCAATCACTTCAAGAGAGTTACAATCGTGTGGTTGCCCATTAGAGTGCATTTAAATTTTTTTTTGCAAACAGACTGTACCGCCCCCTCAAATTTTCTTTTGTGTGTATATAAGACATTCCTTAAGTCTTGGACTGTCTTATTCAGAGGAAGGCGTGACACATTGGCCTGAAAGTTTCGGTGGGCCAATGGAGACCATAAAAAAGAAAAATGTTTCTTTTTATCTAATACCTAAGATCGATAATACCATAGTCGAAGACTATTATTATGATATCTTAAACCTTGAATGAAAAGAATCGAGCGAGTCGATCGGCTGTTTAGCTTTTACAAAATTTCGAGTTAGAATTTTAAATATGTATAGAAGTATAGATATACATGTAAGTAAGTATACCGTAGACTAGCTGACCCGGCAGACGTTGTCCTGCCACAAATTTATTTCCCTCTCTGTTTCTCTATGTTATGTTATGTTAAAGTGGCTGCCTCCGCAGTCCACGCGGAGGCTCACGTGGGCCTTAGTTTGGTCCGTTGTGATACCACGAAAGGAGCCCTAAAAATTCCCTTTCTGTAGATCTACCTGACCCAGCAGAAAGGTCGCATCCCCCAAAAAGTTTTGTAAGAAACCTTCTGACATACGACCTCTCCGCTGGGACGGGTCGAGGCAGGAGGCCTCAAAAACACATAAAAACCTTGAAGGGATCCGTCCGCCCGTCACCCCCATACAAAGTGCAACGTATACGTTGCAACTCTATATGGTGATGACGGACAGACGGATCCCACAAGGTTCGATGTGTTTAGGGCCGGAGTTCATACACCCATGAAGCTAAACCAGCGCGTTTGTCTGATGTAGCGCAGAAAATCATCTATATTTGCAGATTCTAGCTCCGCGAGGCATCCAAAGGAGTGTTTGCGGAGACATCGGTACCTGGTTTTCGACAGAGCGGGACAGTGGCATAGATAGTGTTCTACACTTTCTATCTCCTCCTCGTCCCTGCAGCTGCGGCAGAAGTCATTTGTATAGAGGCCCATGAGAGCGCCATGGGTTCCCATAAGACAGTGTCCTGTAAGAAGGCCCACTAGTGGGCTAATGAATAGGCGATTCAGATGAATTACCGATTGCGACCTTTTTTCGTTAAGTTTGGGCCAAATTTGCCTGGACGTTCTGCAAGTCGGCTCCATGGCCCATCTTGCGTCGGCTTGTTCTATGAACCGGGAACGCAGCCAGTGCTTGCATGTATTTAGAGGGGGGGTCACCCAGCTGCCGGAGGTGATTGTATGTAGACAGGTGCCCTTCCTTGCTAGCTCATCGGCAGCGCAGTTACCCGATACAAAACTATGGCCTGGGACCCATATTATACTCAGGCTGCACTTATCGGATAGCTTATTTAGAGCTTCCCTGCACTTAATCGCCACTAGTGACGACGTCTTACTACTTTGCAGGGATTTTATGGCAGCTTGGCTGTCGGAAAAAATGGAGATAGAGTTAGTCACTGGCAGGTTAGTCAGATAGCGAGCAGCTTCCCAGATAGCTATAAGCTCAGCCTGAAAGACACTGCAGTGGTCTGGAAGGCGTAAGCTCATATTAATGTCGAGCTTACTTGAGAAGATTCCACTGCCGACTTTGTTGTCTAGTTTAGAGCCGTCCGTGAAAACGGAGATTTCTTGACCTCCCGGTTCCACGCAATTTTTCCACTCGCTTCTCTCTGGGATCCACGTTTCGAACTTGTTATCCCAGCAAGGCCGTGGTATTGCGTAGTCCAGCTTTAAGTAAGAGTTGGGGAGTTGCTTCAGGATCTGGGTATGCCCAAACCTGCAGTCCCTCCAGGGTTGTAGTGCGTTGAGCCTAGCTGCGTTGCAACTGGCAGTAAATTTCCCATACAGGTCAGTGGGAAGAAGAAAAAGTATGGTTTCAAGAGCCTTGGTGGGAGTGGAGGGGAGGGCACCGCTAATAAGCATTGCTGCCATCCGTTGCACCTTTGTGGCTTTGGTTTTGTTAGATTCGATCTCGAGAGCCGGCCACCATACGGTGACGGCGTAGAATAGTATAGGTCGCACCACTGCCGTGTAGATCCAGTGGACAATGTGGGGCTGAAGACCCCACTTTTTTCCGATTGCCGACCTACAGGCGTAGAGCGCCATTGTGGCTTTCCTGGAGCGTTCCTCCATATTACGCCTCCAGTCCAGCCTTTTGTCAAGAATTACGCCAAGGTATTTAACCTCGGTAGAGAGTTCGATCACCCTCCCATTCAACGATGGGGCGGTGAAATCTGGTATATTGCGTCTGCGGGTGAAGAGCACCATCTCAGTTTTTTCACTGCTGATGCTTAGTCCACATTCCTCAGACCAGGTTTTTGTTAGATTCAGCGCATTTTGCAAGAGTTCGCTAAGCACCGAAGGATGCTTGCCAGTAGCCGTCAGGGCTATGTCGTCTGCATAGGCAATGACCTGGCAGCCGGTGTGCTTTAGTCTAGATAAAAGAGTGTTCACCGTCAGGTTCCAAAGTAGAGGAGAGAGAACACCCCCTTGGGGGGTTCCTCTGTTGGCATACCTTGTAAGTGAAGAATTGCCCATTTCGGAAATAATGGTTCTTCTTTGGAGAAGGAGTTCAACGAACTCCACTAGAGGCTCTTCCACTCCCAGCGAACGCAGGGAGCTCGTTACCGCTGTTGGAAGAACGTTGTTAAAAGCCCCTTCTATGTCAAGAAAAATGCCGAGCGTAAACTCCTTGAAAGCAAGTCCCTTCTCTATCCCAGAGGTGATAGCGTGTAGAGCCGTCTCTACGGACTTGCCCTTGGAGTAGGCATGCTGGCTGTTGGAGATTAGTCCTGGATTTGCCGTTCGCCTAATGTAGGCATCTAGCAATCTTTCTAGAATTTTTAGGAGGAAAGAGGTCAGACTTATAGGTCTGAGATCCTTTGGGTTATTGCAGGATGTCCTGCCTCCTTTCGGTATAAAGACTACCTTTGCCTTGGTCCATTCCGTGGGGATATAGGCCAGGTTGAGGCATGCCTTGTAGATTTGAGTTAGCAGCGGACTAATAAGATCGCTCGCTGCTTGTAGTTCGGCGGGAAATATACCATCTAGTCCCGGAGATTTGAAGGGTTTGAAGGACCTGATTGCCCAGTTAACTCCTTTTCTGCTGACTATGTGGTCCAAGGGCCTCGACGGCCTTGGGTTAGATTGCGAGTTCGAGGGTAGGTATGGTTGAGAGGTGCTGCCCGGAAAGTGGGCCGTGACCAGGGTATCCAGGATTTCGGCACTAGATGAGGCCCATTCTCCATCAGCTGTACGAATACAGCTGAGAGGAGTAGGGTTTTTGGAGAGGACCTTACGTAGGCGATTTGCCTCCGAGACTTCCTCAATATTGCTTGCGAAGTTTTTCCAGGATTCCCTTTTGGCCCTCCTGGTTAACTTCTTAAAAGATTTTAAGGCGTCCCTGTAGGGGGACCAGATCCCTGTCTGTTTTGCCTGATTAAAGAGTCTTCTGCTGTTCTTCCTTTGCTCGGAGATTTCAGGGGTCCACCAGTACGGTTTCTTTCTACCCCTTTTTTTAATCTCCGGGCAGGCTGCTATGAAGGCAGCGTTACAAGAATTGGTGACAAGATCTACTGCTTCGTCTATCTTAGACGGTGAGTCTAGCTCACCGAGAGAAGCAAACGATATGTCTGAGAGAGGCGCTTCATCAGATCTTATCGGTAGGCAAGACCTACCGTGAGAAGCGTTTTCTTGGAGGGTAGAGGACAGGACCACTTTGTAAAGGTCCCAGTCCGTACGTCTCCTGTTCCTGTAAACCGCCATAGGCGGAGGTCGCAGAAGCAGATTAAAAGTTACGTACATATGGTCAGAGTAGGAGTTATCATCGGAAACTTTCCATTCCTTAACTAAGTCAGAGAAAGGTCCTGAAACCAGAGTAATGTCTAGAACTTCCCTCCTATTCGAGGTGACAAAAGTTGGTTTGTCCCCAGAGTTACAGATACAGAGGTTATTTTCTATGATAAAATCAAAAAGAGACTCACCCCTTGTATTTGTGTCGGTTGAGCCCCATGCGAGGTGGTGCGCGTTGGCGTCGGCTCCAATGACTATCGGAAACCCCTTGAGTTGGGCCTCCTTTACCGCCTTGCTGAGCCTATCCTGTGCAGAGATGGGGCGATCGTGCGCAAAGTATGCGGACATCAGCCAGAGGGTATAGTCCTGCAGCTCGAGGCTGATACAGGTGAAGTCATCATCGCTAAAAGGAGATAGTAGAAAATAAGAAAGAGTTTTTCTGATAAGAATACATGATCTGAGTCTACCTTTTGCAGGTGGCGTCACCAGCTGGTACTCATCGGTATTCAGCCCACAGACCCTGGTACCGACGACCCATGGCTCTTGGACTAGAACAACCGCCTCCGATGTTTTGCAGAGGCGTAAGATTAGCGCAGCGGAGGCTGCCTTAGAGTGATGCAGGTTAATTTGCAGTATCCGGACCATCAGGACCGTTCTGAAAACTCAGCATCGACGTCCATCTCCCCCTGCTCCGTCCCGCCCGATGCCACCTCAACGATTGTATCGTCGAAGCCAACATCTGACCGGTCGGATTCCAGGAGGAGGTATTCGTCCATGCTGGTAGAGAACTGCCCTGCCAGCTCAGATACAGAGAGTGTATCACTCTCGGACTCTGGAGCACTACGTGCTAGTTCGATATCGACCTCATGTACACTCGAGGTGTTGCATGGGGTCGTGAGATTTGCTGCGGTGGAGGTGGGTACACTCGAGGCGCTGCCCACCTCCTCCAAATTCATCGGAGCCGACTCGATGGAGGTAGCTGCTGCCTCAGAGTCCAGCGTAACAAGTGCACTCAAGGTGTTTCCTGCCATCGCATCACTCTGAAGCTCGGGCTTCGTCTCCATCTCCTCCGGCTCCTCTCGCTGGGTACCATCCCGCTTGACTTTCAACGTGATGGAGTAGAAGCCGTAGCTTAACACTCCATCCCATTTAGCAAGCCAAGGAAGAGACGCCTCGCTAATGACGAAACCGACATAGCGTTGCTTCTCCCTTGTCTCGCCCACGCGGACTATCCTCCAATCGCTTGAAGGTAGTCCCGGGTTGCTTTGCGCGATGGTGCCCAGAATCTCGCCAGGCTCCGCCAGCACGTCTGGGACCCAGGCCCAAGCTCTCGGTCTGTTTGGAATTTCTTCCAAACTGACGGCATCCAGCTTAGCCCCGGGCCACAGCTCCCCCAGCGAAGCTATGGCGAGTGTGTACAGGCGGCAAGAGCGCTCGTCTGCGCAGGAAACTAATTTGATCCTAGCCTGATACCAGCCGGCATCGCGGATAATGGGAGCAGCACCCGGATTCTTGTCCATAATGTCCTTGAACTGCCTGAGAAGGCCGTTCAGGACATCCTTCCAATTGTCCGGGGTAATGTTCCCATCCGGATGGCCGCGGTTCAAAACCGCCAGCGTGATGCTGCCCTTGGCAACCTCGTTGAACGGTTTTGTTAGGGCAGGTGGAGAGGGGGCAGAGGTTATGGGCCTATGCCTTTTAGGAACGCTCGAGGCGTGTACTGTCGACCGCTGCCTTTTAAGGGCTGGCCCATCCGACCCGGTTGGCGCCGTATTGGCAGGATTGGTTGCGGTGTTTGCGGTGTTACGCGTTGATTTTTCCGCAATGATTTTCCTGGCCCAGGCCAGAGAGCTTTTTTGCTCTGCCGTCAGCTTATCGCTGGGAGACTTGCCCAGTCTCTCTACAATTTTGGCGGCATTGCGTAGATTCCGCTGATTACGGACTGAGAGAGGGACTCGTTTGCTTGCCTTAGAACCCTCTAGGGGGTCAGCCGGCTTGCCATGAGTTAGTTTTGTATGGGCGGGGGCATTCACTCTGTCCGTGGAGGACCCGGTGTTGGTTTCCGCCACATGCTGAGCAGAGGTGCCCGTAAGACGGGCCACCTGCGTTTGCTCAGCCGGGAGTTGCTTTCCCTCAGTGGGGCTAGCTTTTCCGGCTGTTACAGGTTCGGACTTGCCCTCAGGGGGTTTGGTCCTACTGCTGCTAGCTTGCGCAGGTGGCCGAAAAGTGGTATGAGGCCGTGCAGGCCTGATCGGTGCCACCTTAGCGGTTCCCGATTGTGGCAGGGTTTTACAAGTATTGGCCTTTTTAACGCCTGTGCCAGAGGCAGCATCTTTACCCGTGCAGGGCTCCGAGGCTTGGTTTTTATTCATTCGTAAAAATTTAATATCTGGTTCGTAGGCTGCCTACTGAGATGAGACCGTTCGGCAGCCTGAAAGTATGTGAAAAGGGGATGTGAAACGGTCGACTACGACAGAGCCCCATGCCGCAGCAAGTCACCGCTACTCCCGGAGGTGGACCGATATCCGGGAGGCTCCGTAAGAATACAGTCGGATACCCCTGACTGCAAACCATCCAATGGGCACGGAATCGCATAACACCCTGGATTAGGGGGGGCCACCATTTCATCTGGGTGTGGCCCGGTTCCCACCTTGAGGCCACGTTCAAGAATCATTTCCATATGCCAGAGCTATTAAAGAGCTAAGGCACCAATGGCACTGATTTCTGAACTTAGCTAGCACTCCCCTGGGTAGGGGTTTCTGTAGTGTCTATTACCAGCCGGCACCCTCTGGGAGGGTTCAGCCCAAGGATTTCTGCCGACCCTCTGTTTCTCTAACCCGATCCCTATATCTATTTTAAACCATATCCCTATCTCCTTCATATAGGAGAAACCACGCCCCCTTTTTCCTTATCCCCAGTTTTTTTGGAGGTGTCCGGGATTGATCTTATATAACTCCTCACAAAATTTCAGTGGTCTAACCTAAATACTTCTAGAGATATGGACTATGAAGTATTATATTCGTATGGGAGGTGCCACGCCCCCTTTATCGTTAACTCGAGTTTTTTGGGAGGTATTAGGGATCGATCACATATAAACCCTCACCAAATTTCAGTGGTCTAACATAAATACTTGCAGAGATATGGGCTATGAAATGTTTCCTTCGTATGGGAGGTGCCATGCCCCCTGTTTCTTTATCTCCAGTTTTTTTGGAGATGATGGGATTAATCTTATTTAACTCCTCAAGAAATTTCAGTGGTCTAAACTAAACACTTCCCGAGATATGGACTATGAAGTATTTCATTCGTATGGGAGGTGCCACGCCCCCCTTTTCGTTATCCCCAGTTTTTTTGGAGGTGGTAGGGGTTGATCTCATATAATCCCTTACCAAATTTCAGTGGTCTAACATGAATACTTCCAGAGATATCGACTATGAAGTATTTCATTCGTATGGGAGGTGCCACGCCCCCTTTTTGGTTATCCCCCAGTTTTATGGGTGAGAATGGTGTTGTTATTCTATAGGTCTGTACCGATTTCCAGGTCCCTACCTTAAACCCATTTAGAGATATTCACCTTGAAGAAAAATGTTTGTGTGGGAGGTGCCACGCCCCCCTAATATTTTGTTCTGATTTTATAACATGACCTGCGCGTGGTAAAAACAAACAAACCCCCCAAAGGAAGT
This sequence comes from Campiglossa producta, assembly GCA_964058755.1. NCBI lineage: Eukaryota > Metazoa > Arthropoda > Insecta > Diptera > Tephritidae > Campiglossa > Campiglossa producta. The sequence continues at coordinate 12,058,012 of CAXKVI010000005.1, read as the reverse complement.
ATATGATTTGGTTCAGCCGTTTTCGAGTTTTAGCGTAACGACTGAACACCATTTCATTTTTATATATGTATATAGATTAACAACCAAAATAATTAAAGATTGTATGGGAGGTACCACGCCCCCTTTTTCGATAACCCCAAGTTTTATGGGTGAGAATGGTGTTGTTATCCTATAGCTCTATACCAATTTTCATGTTCCTACCTTAAACACTTTTGAAGATATTCACCTTGAAAAATTCAGTTTGTATGGGAGGTGCCACGCCCCCTTTTCCGGTTACCCCTTCTTTTATGTGTAAGAAGGCTTTTGATACCATATAGGTCTATACCAATTTTCAGGTCCCTACCTTGAACCCTTTCACAGATATTCTGCTTAAAAAATTTGGTTTGTATGGGAGGTACCACGCCCCCTTATTGGATAACCCCCGGTTTTATAGGTGAGAGTGGTGCTGTTATCCTGTAGCTCTGTACCAATTTTCATGTTCCTACCTTAAACACTTTTGAAGATATTCAACTTGAAAAATTCAGTTCGTATGGGAGGTGCCACGCCCCCTTAATATTTTGTTCTGATTTTAAGACATGACCTGCGCGTGGTAATAACAAACAAATCCCCCAAAGGAAGTATTTCATTTGGTTCAGCCGTTTTCCAGTTTTAGCGTTACAATTATACACCATTTCATTTTTATATATATAGATATAGAAAAAGATAGATGAAATATTTCATTCGTATGGCAGGTGACACACCCCTTTTTTGTTATCCCCAGTTTTTTTTCGAGGTGTTAGAGATTAATCTCATATAACTCCTCAACAAATTTCATTCGTCGAACCTATGTAAATACTTCCCAAATTTTCGTTATCCTCAGTTTTTTCGAGGTGGTAGGGATCGATCACACATAACCCCTCACCAAATTTTCAGTAGTCTAACCTAAATACATACTTGCAGAGATATGGACTATGAAATATTTCCTTCGTATGGGAGGTGCCACGCCCCCTTTTTGTTTATCATCTTTTTTTTGGAGATGGTAGGGATTAATCTCATTCACATCAGTGGTCTAACCTACTTTCAGAGATATAGACTATACAGTATTTCATTCATATGGGAGGTGACAGGCCACCTTTTTCATTATCCCCATTTTTCTTGGATGTGGTAGGGATCGATCACATATAGGTAACCCCTCACCAGTTTTTTTTTTTTTTTTGTCTCCATAGGGCCACCGGAACTTTGAAGCCAATGTGCCACGCCCTCCTCTGAATAAAACTGTCCAAGATTCATATAGACAAATGAATAATTTGAGCGACCGGTACAGTTTTTTCAAAAACTTTTTTTATATAAAATAAGTCTACTCTAATGTACATATGTAGATACTTGATTCTTTATCCAAACTGGTTATTTTGGTTGGTGATAATTTTCTTATCTAGATTTTTCTCCTCAATGCTTACAAATAAGTGGCTGACACTCCAACAAGCTCGTATTAACTCAAATATGTTTGTTTTATTGTTTTTTAATGTTTCGTATTTGTGTTGTAGCGTGACGAAACATGATTGATCTGTACGAGGAATACTTGTAGCTAGCAATATCTCTCTTATAAGCCGCACTGTGAAGAAGCAAATAAATGCACGTACCTACAAACTTATATGTATGTACTACACGAATACACCGTACCCGAATACCAACTGACTTAGTCAGAACAAAGAAATGTTACCAAGTTTTTTTTATTATCTACAAAAGAGAAGCGAGTTTGCCCATCAGCTCTACATAATATATTATAACCTCATACCTACAAACGGTGAAAAATTTCGGAAGCAAGAGAATGGATTGTTGTTTTTTTCATTAGTTTTGACACAGTTAAATACTTTTCAGTGTAAAGCCTAGATTTACATAACTAGGTAAATGAAGACATGCATGGATGAAGGGGGTATGTCGCATTTTGAGTGAAACGAGAAAATCGGCTTTAAAGTTTTGCTTAAACATTTGAGGTTTTTTCGAATCTTTATGGAAAACTGACAAAAAAATTATGCAAAGCCATAAAAGACGTTGCATAATATGCAATAAAAAGCATAAGTTTATATTTAGTGTTTTATATGAAAAAAAACGGAACATACCCCCTTCTTCCACAATTCATATTGAAAAGTTGTGTACATACCCCCTTCATCCATGAATTATCTTCTACAATTTTCACGATAGGCAGATTCTGATAAGACAGAAATATAGATCTGCATAAACACTATTCACCAATGCCAAAAACAGAAATTGAGTGAGAATGCGACATACCCCCTTCATCCATGCATGTCTTCAAATGTGATCATATTCAACAGCTGACACTCTGCCTAATCTAATTTTGCCAAAAGAAAAATTTTGAATGAAATTTTTAACATTGCCATTGACACCAGAATATAGGATAACAAAGAAAGTAAATAATAAAAAGAAAAAAAAAGAAAAAACATGTGACATAAGAAAAACATTAAATTTAGGTGTAGTGAAAATAAAAATCGATTGATGACAGTAAAGGATGATTTACACGGGTCGATTTTTCTAACCTTTTTTTCAATCTACCGTGTAAACAGCAATTCGATCGATCTTCACTTTTATTTAAGGGTTGAACACAATTGGTTCGATAAAAATCGACCAGAAAATCGACCCGTGTCAATGAGCCTTAGGGGCGCTTGCATAAAAGCCGATAACGACCTACTCGCTGATTATACCGGCTACTCTCTGATTATCTTGACAGCTAACCATACAAAATACGTCGATTAACGCCGTTAATCGGGCGATTATCGTCATCAGCTTTTATGCAAGCGGCCCTTAATGTGGGAGAAGATATTATAGGTGAGAATACAAATTTACCGTTTGTGGTTCTAATACACAGCACTCAATGTATTTTAGTAAATCGTTGAAACCAAATTACCTTATGTGGGGTTCATGCTGCATTAATAGAAATGAGCTTTCGAAAAGCGTTAATGCTGCTGCATTTAATAAATGCACATTTCGCTCAATTCGAATCACGGTTGAAATTTTTTTAGGTTATGAGCACGTGTACAAAATTTTACACTCTTTTTTACATTTGGTGGATTTAAATGGTTTCACAAACATCATTTCACTTGTAGTTTCACTTTTTTCAATTTAATTTCAACACACGCGCCCGAATTTGCAAATTTTTCAACACAATAAATTTGACAATTGTTTAACCAGTACTGCCTTCTCAAGTTTTTGAATTCTAATCCCATTTCTTCTTCGAATATTGCAGGGTTGATTGTGCATTTATAATGCTAAATGCAGAAATAAAGTTGCATTAAGTAGCATTTAGTTGTTAAAATTTGGTAAATGCACAAATAAATGCTGAATTTTATGCAAAATGCAGGTTCAGCATAGCCATATGTGAAGTCTGAACAAACCTCTTAACCCAGAGGTGATAACTGTCGTACAAGGCTACGCCACGTTCTGCTAGCTTGGGAGCTCCTATCCAAGAGTTTGCGAAGGAATATTGCAAGAGCACTGCAGTACAGGATATCTAAATCTCGCATCATAACTTCAAACATACAATACTTGCACCAGACGAAAGCATAGAGAGTTAAGGGGAAATGTACCTAAATGCAGGCTCCAATAAAACTGCATGCACGAACAAAAAATTCTTTGAAACTATAGCAACCAGCAAGAGATGAAGAAGTGGAGGAAGCAAACAACTAGACTAGACATACTCGTCCGCTTGCACAAACTTTACTAGCCTCTTAGCAACAAACAAACAAAAAACAACACGCCGTCAAGCGCTGTAGACGTTTTTCTTCTCCAACGTCCTCTGTAAGGTCGAAAAAAGCGACAGCGAGGTTAAAGCTAAATAGAGCAGAATATTAAGGATAGATGTATTGCATGTGAGTGGATGAGTAAAGAGGTGATGGTGGCGGAAGCAATATTTGCAGTAGGAGTGAATGTAGGAAGTGGAGCACAGCAACTTTGTTGGCCTACAAATAAACGATGGCGAAGGCTGGAAAAAGGAAAGACTTGCTGACTTTTGGTTTACTGTAGGGGTGGGTAATTGTTATTGCCGTTTGTTCTTTTTGCTCGTTTTTGTATTTGTAACTATTTTTGTTACCTACTTTTTTTTAGCTTTTTTCACTTGACATGCTCGGATTACGCACATACAAACAGCAATCTTGTGTGAAATAAAACATGTACAAACATTTGTGGTCACCTTCACATACTGACTTACAAAAAAGAGCACCCCAGAGTTTGGAACATTTCACCTCACCACCCTATTAGTATTTTAAGCAATACTTCGCCCTATTTAGGTAGTGAGCGTATCTATTTGTGGAATAGGACGTGAGGAACTAAGCGGGATTATACTGATGCAAGTAGTCCTTTGCCGGATGTGAACACGTTGCAGGCCTCGGCGAATCCCAGTTTGTTGTACTAGCCCGAATGTCGTGTGATCACCCTTAACCCGCCGGAATGACCTCGCCGCGTTCTAGTGCCTTAGCTTTTGTACAAGGCTGCTGTCAATCTTGTTACGATTGATTAGAAAATTTATGACTTCAGGGCGTCAAGTCTCTTGGCTCTCACTCATTCAATTCTGAAATGATGCCGATCTCTTCAAAACCAACGCCATCGCTTATTGGCACTTAACCGGTTAGGCTATTTTGGCCTTTGGGTATCAAAGCACGCCAATCATCCCTTTTAAGAGTCATCCTCCAACAGTTTTTTTTTTTTTCAAATCAGTCGAGGCATCCCCCTACCTTTGCTGACGTATTCGGGGTGCCAATAGAAAACCCATCTGGACTGGAGCCTGTTTGTCCATTCGCATAACTTGGCCCAGCCAGTGGAGCTTTTGCTGTTTCATTCGTCAGATTTGTTAAAAACTCGTACAGTTCATCGTTTAATTTGTTTCGTCACACGCCGTTGGTTCACCGGAAGGACCAAACATGTTCTGGAGAACTTTTCTCTCGAATACTTCTCTAGATTGTTGGCAAGAGTGACTTTCCTTTGAATTTCTCGACTGACATTGTTTTCGGTGTAAACGTCACCGCCTTAAATTTGTATCTATCAACAATGACGTGTCTGCCACGGCGCAGGTGTGACGAATGTTTCATTGATCACAGCAAAAGTTCGTCTTGGAGTGTTGTTGTTGGTGTTGTCGTTGTTGTTGTTGTCAACAGAAAAAACACTCCCCGAAAGTTTGGAGGAGTGATGCCGAAATTGACTGTCCTTGGCCGGATATGAGCCCGGTACGCTGCGGTACTGCCCGACTGTCGTGGTAGCGATTTGGGATGACCAGTGGAACCTTCTACGTCATGTCATCCCTCCATCCGTGAGGAAGGAGAAGATGGGTAATGAGAGGTGAGTGACATCATATCCGTAAATCAACCATCAAGTTAGCAAGTCATTACTTATGTATGTGCCTCCTACGATCGGTATGCCTACCTCGGGTATATTCTAAACCCCTAACCGTCTTGGAGTGTAATGGGGTGTGGTTGTGTAGCTGGACAAAAGCCACGGCCTTGCTCAATCCCAACTCTTGCGTCCTCCTTCGTGCACTCTAGGTAATGTGGGCTATCTCGGTTCGCTGCAGAAATAGAGGTAGCCTCTATAAACCCCTGTGGGTTAGGGGTTTAGAATATGCCCGAGGTAGGTATGTCGGTCGTAAGAGGCGACTAAATTCCACGAAATCGTTCCCAAGACAGTCGGGCAGTACCATAAGAGAGTACCGGAACGTACCGGATTCATCCGGCAAAGGACTGTCAACACCCGTACAACCCCTGTCTGGTCTGTCACGTTACTTTTTATAAGTGGATCTTCCGAATATGGCTACAACAACAACTACAACACGTAGCCTCTTTCGCAATATTTTTTCAACTTGTGGTGCGGCTAAGAGGGGACCCGTCTGTCTAGCAGCAATCGGCTAGCTATATAAATGTTTAAATATTTTTCAAAACTCCGTAGACGCAATATGCCCTGGGCCTAGGACCTGTCAGCCACGGATAAGTAAAACCTTTGAAGCCACAAGAACAACAAGTGTCTGTAAGTGGCTACAAAAACAGACCTCTTTAGGAAGCTCCGAAGCTGAGTCTGCTGTGATGTCTTTTCTCTTACTCCGTTTTATTTGTTAGCACTCCTTTGTTGTTGTTGTTGACAACAAATAACACCACCAACTAAGCTACAGCTACAACTACAGCTACAATAGTAGCAATAACAAGTCTCGCCTTGTAACTGCTGTCGTTGTAAATTTTATGGATTGTTCCGAGTTGCTGCCTCCAATCTACATACATACATATACAACTACACACAAATCCCCACAAAAAAGGACACAAATATTGACGCAGCGTTGCTAAAGCTGACTGTGCTACAAAATTTTGTTGTTGTTGGTTGTTTGTACCTACTTGTTTCTTTTTTCTCTGATTCTCATATAAAATGAAACTTCACAGCATTGCATGTTGTCTGAAAGTTTTTTTTTTAGCCAAGAGAGGTCGTCTCGATGGCGACGTCGACTGCGTCGGTGGTCGGCAGTCAGCTTGGGTAATGGTTAGATGTAATGTAGATCCTGGCGGGATGTGTATCAAGTGGCACCGTCGCAGACGTGCCTTGAAGTTGCCAACACTGACGCTTACATTTATCTTTATGTACCTATGTATGTATTTGCAAACAGCAACAGGAATGGCTAAGGCTAACAACAACTCGAAGTTATTACATTTTAGCTTAGGTAAGACGGTAGGTAAGTGTTGATGGTTGGTGGGTTCTGTGCGCGTGGGTGTTTCGGTGTGTGAGCTGGGGTGTCATGGCCGTGTTGTTAGGTGTTTGGGCGGCGCTTATACTTAGCAGCGAATTTATTGAAATTTATTAAATTTGGTTGGCGCCGCCATCTCGTCTTTAGCATCTACTGAATATTGAAGAAAAGTTTGCACCGTTTGAACTTGTTGTGCCTGAAGCCAAATAATTGAATGCGTTGATTTACATAGATGCTAAATCTCATATGCTCTGAATTAGAGCTTCTTTGCATTTTTATTACACTCGTTCCTATCGTAGGTAAATAAACTTTGTTGTTGTCACCTAAACTTCAATAAGTCGTGTTTAACTGGTCGTCATAAATAAGAGCACTCAGCGTAGCGTTTTTTTTTCGCCCTCGTCTGGCAGTGCTCGACAAACCGAAAAAGTGCTACATCTCTCTCATTTTTGCCTTCTTTTCTCACTTCACGAGAAATGCTCTGTTTAAAAATTCCAATTACTCGGCGCTAGCGTAGCGCTGTTTAAGGATGGTTCATAGGTACACGTTATATGGGCAAGATGATTTTTGACAGCAAGTTCACGCTTACAGCTTCTAATTAGGTTCGGCAGTAAGTCAATATAGTACCAGGTTCCAACATAAACAAATACAACAAGCCACCTGACTGTCCCCCGATCAAAGAACAAGAAACCAGATTGATCATGTCACGACACGGACAGCTGATAATTTCTCCACTCGACTTTCACACCTGCTATCGGAGAGCAATCCTCGACCTAACGATGTAACCGAGCAATGGAAGCATATCTCTCACTCATTACGTACCGCCGCTGAGGCCACTTAAGGGGTTTCAGCGAGCCCGCAAGAACAACTGGTACGATGAGGAATGCAGTAATGCCTCGGACAAAAAGGACGCTACCTACAGGGAGACGTTGCGAACGGACGCAACCCTCAGTGTATAGCAACGATATCGTGAGGCGAAGAAGGAAGAGAGACGCCTGATCAGAAAAAAGGAACGTGAGGCCGAAAGGCGTGAACGTGAGGAGTTTGAGATACTGGCTGATAGGATTGATGCCCGAAAGTTTTATGAAACAATCCGTCGGATGACGGAAGGTTTTAACACCCCGGCATGTTCCTGTAAGGACAGTAATGGCGACCTGGTAACCGACGTACAGAGTGTACTTAAATTATGGAGGGAGCACTTCTTCTCACTGCTTAATTGCGAGGAAGACGTCGAACCTGTTACCCCAATCCCTGTCGATGGAAAAGTCGTCCCACCACCTGACTATGATGAAGTGAGGATAGCTGGCCCCTGCGGGTTAGGGGTTTAGAATATGCCCGAGGTAGGCATACCGGTCGTAAGAGGCGACTAATATGCACATAGGTAATTGACGTGCTACTCGATGGTTGATCTACGGATATGATGCCTCTCACCTCTCATTACCCATCTTCTCCTTCCTCATGGATGGAGGGATGCCATGACCTAGAAGGTTCCACTGGTCATACCAAATCGCTACCACGACAGTCGGGCAGTACCGCAAGGGAGTACCGCAGCGTACCGGGGTCATATCCGGCCAAGGACTGTCAACTTCGGCATCACTCCCCAAAACCTTCGGGGAGTGTTTTGTTGTTAACAACAACAACAACAACAAGTGAGGATAGCTATATTCCGGCTCAAAAACAACAAAGCGCCTGGAAAAGACAAACTACCCGCCGAGCTGTTCAAGCACGGAGGCGAAGAGCTAGTAAAAAGCATACATCAGCTCTTAAGGTGATGGCCCAATGCACGCTTGCTTTGCCGCGAGAAATGTCAAAATTCTTTTGAACTCTACTGAATTATATGAAAGCTGGCCCAGTGGTAGCCTTACTTTGCTTGCTTGAAGAACTTCAAAGCGTCGAATCGCCCAAACATCTATTTGACAGCGCTTTACACCCTTCATTATTTGTCTTGTTTGCCTCGTCCTGTGTTTTTTACAGCTTTTGCAGCTCCTATTTGGCCATAGAAGCTTTCAAAGGTAAGTCTAGGTAAGCAAGGCAAGGAAATCAAGCGTGCATTGGGTCATCACCTTTATGCAGGATATGGTCAGACGAGTGCATGACTCCGGATTGGAATATAAGTGTGCTCTGTCCAATCCACAAGTAAGGCGATCCCTCTAACCGTACCAACTACCGCGGAATCAGTCTTCTTAATATCGCATATAAGGTTCTTTCTAGCGTACTGTGTGAAAGACTGAAGCCCATCGTAGACAAACTGATTGGACCTTATCAGTGTGGCTTTAGACCTAGTAAGTCTACCATCGACCAGATTTTCACCATACGCTAAATACTGGAGAAGACCTATGATAAAATAATCAGGAGTTGCCTGTATGCCGCCATGTCTGAATTTGACTTCCCTGCAAAGCTTATACGGCTTTGCCAAATGACGTTGACCAATACCAACAGCTCCATCAGAACCGGTAAGGACCTCTCTGAGCCATTTGAAACCAAACGAGGCTTCAGACAGGGCGACTCCCTTTCATGCGATTTCTTCAACCTGACGCTGGAGAAGATAATTCGAGCAGCAGAGCTAAACCGCAATGGTACAATCTTTTACAACAGCGTGCAATTGCTGGCGTATCCCGACGATACTGATATCATTGGCCTTAACAACCGCGCCGTAAGCGCTGCCTTCTCTGGACTGGATAAGGAAGCGAAAAAAGTGGGTCTTGCGGTGAACGAGGACAAGACGAAGTATCTGCTGTCATCAAAGAAAGAATCGGCGCACTTGCGCCTTGGCAGCCAAGTCACCGTTGATAGCCACCAATTTGAAACGGTGAGGGACTTCGTCTAAAATCAGTCTAAAAATCTAACGGAGAATCACTCTTGCCAACAAGTGTTACTTTGGACTAAGTAGGTAATTGAGAAGTAAAGTCCTCTCTCGACAAATAAAGATCACGCTCTATAAGTCTCTCATCATACCAGTCCTGATGTACGGCTCGGAATCATGGACAGTGTCAAGAGAAGATGAGATGGCTCTTGGAGTGTTTGAGAGAAAAGTTCTCCGGAAGATTTATGGTCCTTCCCGTAATGTCAACGGCGAGAATCGAAGGAAATTTAACGATGAGCTGTACGAGCTTTACGCAGACCTGGCCATAGTTCGGCTATAAATAACACAAAAACATTCAGTGATTCAGAACATAATTACATTAAAAAAGTGTTGTATAAAATAATAATAAACAATGAAACATTCAAAAAAATTAAACACTTAGTAACGGGGTTAACAAACGTTCAAGATCAACTGGCGGTAAATGAGCTTGAAAACAGAATACCAGCAACAAGTGAAGGCAATACCTATGAGTTTTAAGTTTTTTGTTTGTTTGCTAATATATCAATAATATTTTGATAATGATTTTTACCACTCCAAAAAAATAACGAATGAAAAATATTATGAAAGCAACAAAAAAGATAATAAATAATTAAAATTATATATTTATATTTATGCAAACCTATGCATATAAAGTACACCTAAATGGATATGGATACATTGTATACACAGTGGTGTGCTTATAATTAGAAGTGATGCACAAAAACTATAAAATTTCGTTCTGGTGTTTTCATTGGAAAACGGTGCTGAAGACTTTATAAACAGCGCTGTTACAAAGTGTTCAATCTCTAGGTAAAACATACACAAGGTATTCTATAATTACGGCCACCACTGTATATGAACATACCTATTTACTTATGTATGAAAGTAATCATAAAAAATTTGTTGAAGGCGAAATTTCAATGGAGCAGAGTCTACTCAGTAAACACACAATTTGGCGTGCAAACTTCAGTTCATTTTGCGCTTCAATTAATTTTACTGCAGCAGTAGTGGAAGAGTGAAAAAATTTGTTTTAGGAATATGTAGAGCGAGATCCCAGAGCCTAAAAGCGTCACTTATTTTATAATGGATGAAACCAATACCGATCGATAGTCCTCCCCGAATCTAGAAAGAATGTGAAAATTTTAAAGCTGTACCTATGACAAAGGCCTAGGAATCGGGGGTCAAAGTCGCCAAAAAATGACCCTAACTTCACTTATTTTATAATGGATGATTTTCACATATTAGACGTAGATTATCACCCCGCGTCAGTATCAAGTGTTGTTAGACCCGTACCAGTGACAAGGCTCCAGCCAGACACCCCCAGTTCGCGGATTTTCCTATAGAAATTTTTTCTGTTTTACCAATTTGACGCATTTGGGCCACTTTGGCTGCCTTTAACTACCCAATATTTTCCCATTTTTTGTAGAACACTACCCTCAAGTAGTACCAAGAATTTTTAGAGTTCGTCCCATGGCAAAAACTTCAGCCAGACACCTCAAAACTCGGGAAATTTCACTAATTTTTACTGCGCTTTCACATGTTTAGCCGGATTTGACCAACTTTGGCCTCTTTTAAATAACAGATCTTTACACATGTGTCGTAACATGCTACCCTTAAGTAGAATGAAGCATTTCCAGACATGATCCCAAGGAAAAAACTTCAGCCAGACACCTGAAAGTTCGAGAACTTTTATTTTCCTATTAATTTGCTTTCTCTTGTTTGTCCCACTTTTACTAATTTTAAATGATAGATCTTTTCACATGTGTCGTAGGACACTACCCTTAAGTAGTTTCAGTAATTTTTAGACCTCGTCCCATGGCAAAAACTTCAGCCAGACACCTCAAAACTCGGGAAATTTCACTAATTTTTACTGCGCTTTCACATGTTTAGCCGGATTTGACAAACTTTGACTACTTTTAAATAGCAGATCTTCACACATGTGTCGTAAAATGCTACCCTTAAGTAGAATCGAGCATTTCCAGAAATCATCCCATGGCAAAAACTTCAGCCAGACACCTCAAAGTTCGGGAACTTTTATTTTCCTATTAATTTGCTTTCTCTTGTTTGTCCCACTTTTACAACTTCTAAACGACGGATCTTTTCAGATGTTTCGTAGGACACTACCCTTAAGTAGTTTCAGTCATTTCTAGACTTCGCCCCATGGCAAAAACTTCAGCCAGACACCTCAAAGCTCGGGATTTTCACTAATTTTTACAGAGATTTCACTTGTTTCAGCAGGTTTCTCCAACTTTGTCCACGTTTAAACGGCGGATCTTTACACACGTGTCGTATAACACTACCCTTAAACAGCATCAGGCATTTCCGGACTTCATTCCATGAAAAAAACTTAAGCCAAACAACCCAAAGCACGGGAACTTTTCATCATTTTTACTGTGCTTTCACATGGTCAAATGGGTTTACCCAACTTTGGCTGCTTTTAAATGGCGGATCGCTACAAATGTATCGTATAACACTACTATTAATTAATATTAGGCATTTTTAGACTTCGCCCCATGACAAAAACTTCAGCCAGACACCTCAAAGCTGAGGAAATTTCATAATTCTTGCTGCGAATTCACATGTTTAACTGCGTTGGTCTAACTTTGGCTGCTTTTAAAGGGCAGATAATTTCACATGTGTCATAGTGGACTACCCTTAAGTGGTATCAGGTACTTTTTGACTTCGCCCCATGTCAAAAACTTCAGCCAGACATCTCAAAACTGAGGAATTTTTATAATTCTTACTGCACTTTCACATGTTTAAGCGAATTTGTCCAACTTTGGCTGTTTTTGAAAGGCAGATCTTTGCACATGTGTCGTGGAACACTATCTCCAAGTAGTATCAGGCATTTTTATACTTCATCCCATGGAAAAAACTTCAGCCAGACACCTCAAAGCTGAGGAATTTTCATAGTTCTTACTGCTTTTTCACATGTTTAATCGGGTTGGTCCAACTTCGGCTGCTTTTAAAGAGCAGATCTTTTCACATGTGTCATAGAAGACCCCCTTAAAGAAGGATCGGCTATTATTATACTTCGCCCGATGTCAAAACCTTCAGTCAGACACCTCAAAACTGGAATTTTTATAATTCTTACTGCGTTGAAAACTACTTTACAACTAGTTGGTGCACCGAGCTTATATGGAACAAAGACAGAACACTGACTAGTTGGGCCCGGTGTTCTGTCTTTTTTCCATATAAGCAACTGGTATTTTTTACGTGTTGATGTCCTACAAGATGTCAATTGTCAGATTTCGACCAGAATATACCAGTTATTTACTAGTCAGGAAATACCAGTTTCATGCTAGTTGTAAGATACCAGTTCCATACTAGTTCATCCTGGACTAGTATAATTTCCATAAAATGAACTAGTCCAAAAAGGACCAAGTCAAAAAGGCTTTTAACCTGGACTAGTATGATTTCAACCAGAATTTTCCTGGCTCACCCTTTATTTTATCATTTGACTTTATTTTCATGTTTATTCTTAAGAAAGCAGCGGCTATTTGTATTTACCCAATCACGAAAAAGCATCTATGAATTATAAGAGAAAACGAAACGAATGAATTTTGGTTTTTTCAACTGGTATAATTTCATCCAGAAAAACTAGTTGTATACTAGTATGGAATGGATATTTCCTGACTAGTATGGGTTCAGCCGGAAAATTCTATTTGTATACTGGTATGAAATGGATATTTCCTGACTAGTATGAGTTCTGCCAGAAAATTATAGTTGTATACTAGTATTTTTCTGATTAGTTTGAGGTTTCGCTGCAGGGAACTCGCTTAAACCTGTGAAATCGCAGTAAGAATTATGAAAATTCCTCAGTTTTGAGGTGTCTGGCTGTAGTTTTCGACATGGGGCGAAGTATAAAAATACCCGATGCCTCTTTAAGGTGGTCTTCTATGACACATGTGTGTAGATATGCCCTTTACGAACAGCAAAAGTTGGACCAACTCGCTTAAACCTGTGAAATCGCAGTAAGAATTATGAAAATTCCTCAGTTTTGAGGTGTCTGACTGTAGTTTTTGACATGGGGCGAAGTATAAAAATACCCGATACTTCTTTAAGGGGGTCTTCTATGACACATGTGAAAAGATCTGCTCTTTAAAAGCAGCCGAAGTTGGACCAACCCGATTAAACATGTGAACAAGCAGTAAGAACTACGAAAATTCCTCAGCCTTGAGGTGTCTGGCTGCAGTTTTTTCTATGGGATGAAGTCTAAAAATACCTGATACTACTTGGAGATAGCGTTCCACGACACATGTGTAAAGATCTGCCTTTCAAAAATAGCCAAAGTTGGACAAACTCGGTTAAACATGTGAAAGTGCAGTAAGAATTATAAAAATTCCTCAGTTTTGAGGTGTCTGGCTGAAGTTTTTGTCATGGGGCGAAGTCTAAAAATGCCTAATATTAGTTAATAGTAGTGTTATACGATACATTTCTAACGATCCGCCATTTAAAAGCAGCCAAAGTTGAGTAAACCCATTTGACCATGTGAAAGCACATTAAAAATGATGAAAAGTCCCCGTGCTTTGGGTTGTTTGGCTTAAGTTTTTTTCATGGAATGAAGTCCGGAAATGCCTGATGCTGTTTAAGGGTAGTGTTATACGACACGTGTGTAAAGATCCGCCGTTTAAACGTGGACAAAGTTGGAGAAACCTGCTGAAACAAGTGAAATCTCTGTAAAAATTAGTGAAAATCCCGAGCTTTGAGGTGTCTGGCTGAAGTTTTTGCCATGGGGCGAAGTATAGAAATGACTGAAACTACTTAAGGGTAGTGTCCTACGAAACATCTGAAAAGATCCGTCGTTTAGAGGTTGTAAAAGTGGGACAAACAAGAGAAAGCAAATTAATAGGAAAATAAAAGTTCCCGAACTTTTAGGTGTCTGGCTGAAGTTTTTGCCATGGGATGATGTCTGGAAATGCTTGATTCTACTTAAGGATAGCATTTTGCGACACATGTGTGAAGATCTGCTATTTAAAAGTAGTCAAAGTTTGTCAAATCCACTTAAAAATGTGAAAGCGCAGTAAAAATTAGTGAAATTTCCCGAGTTTTGAGGTGTCTGGCTGAAGTTTTTGCCATGGGACGAGGTCTAAAAATTACTGAAACTACTTAAGGGTAGTGTCCTACGACACATGTGAAAAGATCTATCATTTAAAATTAGTAAAAGTGGGACAAACAAGAGAAAGCAAATTAATAGGAAAATAAAAGTTCTCGAACTTTCAGGTGTCTGGCTGAAGTTTTTTCCATGGGATGAAGTCTAGAAATGCTTGATTCTACTTAAGGGTAGCATTCTACGACACATGTGTAAAGATCTGTTATTTAAAAGAGGCCAAAGTTGGTCAAATCCGCTTAAACATCTGAAAGCGCAGTAAAAATTAGTGAAATTTCCCGAGTTTTGAGGTGTCTGGCTGAAGTTTTTTCCATGGGACGAAGTCTAAAAATTCCTGATACTACTTGAGGATAGTGTTCTACAAAAAATGGGAAAATATTGGGTAGTTAAAAGCAGCCAAAGTGGCCCAAATGCGTGAAATTAGTAAAACAGAATAAATTTCCATAGGAAAATCCGCGAACTGGGGGTGTCTGGCTGGAGCCTTGTCACTGGTACGGGTCTAACAACACTTGATACTGACGCGGGTTGGTAATCTACGTAAAATATGTTAAAATCATCCATTATAAAATAAGTGAAGTTAGGGTCATTTTTTGGCGACTTTGACCCCCGATTCCTAGGCCCTTGTCATAGGTACAGCTTTAAAATTTTCACATTCTTTCTAGATTCGGGGAGGACTATCGATCGGTATTGGTTTCATCCATTATAAAATAAGTGACGCTTTTAGGCTCTGGGATCTTGGTCTAATGTACCTATACTAGACTGGGCCGAAAATTCAAATTCTCGTTTTTTTCAAAAATTATATTAATTTTCTTTAAGTACACAGCGGTAACTTTCAGAACGGGATAACAATGATATAGGCCCTAGGAGGATTTACCTAGAGTTTTTACTATCTTAGCTATTACCCTTACCGAATTATGTCAATTTATGTGATTTTTGGAAATTTTCCATATCGAAAGTGGGCGTGGTCGGGAAGCGATGTCGTCCAATTTCATCATCTACATATATTGCTAGTATATGTTGTGCCAAATTTCATCAGTCTGAAGTAATAAGTTTAAAAGTTTTGACCAGTGGAATATTCCAAATTGCCTCCCTTAAAGGTGGGCGTTGCCACGCCCACATCTGATCATTTATCAAAAAATCATAATAGATTTATTCTGGGGGTTCATCCTACTAAACTATATCATTTTAGCCATTTCCGTTACCGAATTATATCAACTTAGGTGACTTTCGAAGCTTTCGATATCGAAAGTGGGCGTGGTTGGAGAGTGAATTTTTCCAATTTCATCAGGTATACTCCCAACAATACTAGTATGCTTTGTGCGAAATTCCATCGTAAGCAGTTTAAAGTTACGACCAGTCAAATTTTCCAAAATACCTGTAAGAAGACTAAAGGGCCGAATACATAAAGCTTTGTTATCCTCGCCTGACATTTGCTACCTCAAAACTTTGCGTCCAACTTCAGAGGTATACTACAATGAACGCCTTGACGCTTCTCTTTTATACATTTCTTTTCGTTATTTATTTCTTTGCATTCAGAGTGTTTTGGATAATTTATTAATTAAATGAATTAATTATTATTTCCTCCAACTTTTTATTCTTTAATTAAAGCAAAGTCATCAACGTCTGATTGTCAAAGCAAGCGAAATTTGAGAGTTTGCCAAATTTTAACCTTGCTTCAACTTTGAGGTCTCCAATTTGCCATGCTTCGTTTAAATACGTATACTGAAATTTTCTGTCAAAGTCAAAGTTTGAGGTAAAGTCAAAATAAAGCTTTATGTAACTGACCCTTAACACTTTTATTTTGTGTCTGACGAAAACTAACACTTTTGGCTAGTACATTTTCTTCAGAGAAAACATGAAAGTGTTAGTTTTCGTCAGACACAAAATAAAAGTTTTAGTTTTCGTATGTCACGTCGATATGGAACTCAATATCTATCTCAATTATTTATTGCCGTTACGTACTACCGTTATATGAACAAAATTAATATATTGTACTAGTACTAGTACGCTGGGTATAAAAATCGAGACAGTAGGTAGATCGGCTGTTTAGCTTTTACAAAACAGGCACAGTTTGGTCATTCATTAGTAAAAAAACGGGGTTTCTGCAATAAATGTCAAAAAACGAGATTTTTAATTAACCCACCACATAGTGGCTCGTACAAAAGTTAAACAGTTTTTCGTCCCTCCTGTAAATTTTTGGTGATATCACTTACGTGGTTTTGCATTTGTCTGATACGTCGTTTTGCATAAACACCGACGATATATATCGATAAAAAAACGAACTGACAATCACTTGTAAATATGTTTTGACTTGAATATGATATGAACCATCGGCCACAGTACAGCAAAAAACAGCCTTCTAAAAATTCATTGCATTGTCCATGAACTTAAATATCGTCTGTTGAGTACCTATAAACGAAATGTTTCCAATCAACAAAAAATTAAATAAAATAATAATTAACATAATGCAGAAAACAATAATAAATCGCTATAACGATAGTATTTGACAGCACATGATGAGTAGAGAAAAGTGGAAACAAAACTTGGGAATGCATACAAAGGTGGTCTCAATTCTTGATAACATGCTTATAATGTAGAGAAAGGAGTACCCATAATCCAATTAATAAGATATCGCATTTTAAAAAAGCCGTGACGTAACGGTTTTATAAACATGTCTGCTTAGCTTTAAATGTCTAAGAAAGGAAACAAAAATAAACGAAAAAAAAAATATTCGAATTGTTTGTAAACAAATTTTTGTGAAAATCTTTTTATTTATCTTTAATGTTACGTTGCGTTTTAAAAACCGTGTTTAGTACATCATTAATAAGGCGCTATATATGTATCTCCTAGAAGATTCGGGCCTCTTCCAATGTGTTTGCGTATGCGTTCTAATAATTTTTACAAATTGGCAGGATCTTATATGCTGAGTCCGAACGGAACCTGCAGGGTAGATCAAGTTTAGCTGGGGCCTACGAATAAACCCTTTTATATATTTGAAGTTAACTTCTTAAGTGGCGATATGAAGTTTTGATTGAGAGTAAAATTGGAGAAAATGGATGACGATGAAACGGAAGTTATGGCACGGAAATAGAAATTGTAGCCGACTTTCAGGCGTAGGCGTTTTTCTTATATCTCGGGAACCGCTCAACCGATTTGGATAAAATTTGGCATTATAGAGAGTTATGATTCATTCTAAGATTATATGCGTGGGTGTTGTCACTTGGGGCAGTTCACAGGGTTGCCACCTATCTCAATTTTTTTTAAATATTGAGCAAGATATGCCAATGTGGGTATCAAATGAAAGGTATTATCGACCATATTTCAAATATTTAAATTTCAAGCAGGGTTGCCACCTAACCGCATTTTATTTATTTTTATTGATATCTCGGGAACCGCTTGACCGATGGGGATAAAATTTGGCATTATAGATAGTATGATTCATTCTATGATTATATGCGTGGGTGTTGCCACTTGGGGCGGTTCACAGGGTTGCCACCTATCTCAATTTTTTTTTAATATTGAGCAAGATATGCCAGTATTGGTATCAAATGAAAGCTATTTTCGGTCGCATTTCAAATATGACAATTTCTAGCAGGGTTGCCAGCTAGGGTTGCCCCCAAATCGTATTTTATTTATTTTTCCTTATATCTCGGGAACCGCTTTGCCGTTTTGTATTAAATTTGGCATTATTAGTAATATGATTCATTCTAAGACTATATATATGGCGGTTGCCACTTGGGGCGGTTCAAAGGGTTCCCACCTATCTATTTTTTTTTAATATTGGGTATCAAGTGAAAGGTATTTGCGACCGTGTTCCAAATATTTAAATTTCAAGCAGACTTGCCACCTAGGAAGACTATCTTCGTACAACTCTCTTTCCTATCTCCCTCCCTTTTGTTCTTCATTGCCCTCTTTCCTTCTACCACGCCCCTCTTCCTATATATCCCATTCGTATTGGCCACTGTTAATTTAAGCCTAATTCTACCCATGTACCAAATTTTAAGGAAAACACATCATATATAAGATATTTTCGAATGGATCTTTTCCCTGGTCCACTTCCCCGAAGTAGGATATTGTGAGTCTAAACCATTCTCGAATACATCCTTTTCATATTTCGTTATTTCTGAACTTAAGAAGTTAACTTCTTTCACGTGTTCTGGCTACACGCGGTTTTTTATATGAATAAGGGGGTTAGTATATAAATATGTGACCGACCGAAAACTAACTATTTCTGTCCCCCCTTCCCATACAGTTTGTATGGAAAAAATTTCAATTTTTCCGAAGTGAATTTTTTAATAAAAAAAACGGCAGGTCTTTAGGAACAATAATGTTTAGTATTTTTTGCTTGCTATTAATACAGTTTTTGCAAACTCCATGTACCTACCATATTTACATACATAGGTACATATATGTATGTTTGGCACGTCCTTTTGTGTTGCATAGATATTTTAAAACCAATTACAACTCACTTTTGTTCAACATTTTTAGAGGCTAAGGTAAATTCACATAAAAAATCCTTTTCCATCCCTTTAAATACTCGTATCCCCCTTTCTCATATGCTTCACGAGATCAGCTACAATTGTATTTTTTTATGCCAATATCTGTACCTACCCCTCCTTCTATCCTGACTCTGCTTTATACATGTCTACATATCGGACTTGTTCGCAGCCAATCGTGAAAGGGTGCGCGCCGAACGCAACTCAATAAAGAAACTGACAAAAGTGCATACAGATTGAGCTGAGCTCTGTTTCGCTGTGAAGGGTCAATGATAAATTAAGTATGCACCCTTTTGTGCAAATTATAAGCATTTATGGACGTAGGATACTTGAGCTCAGTTTTGCTTGTCACGTGTTCTCCTCTATCCCAAGCGTAGCTACCCTGGCTCTGACTGAGCTCATAAATGTGTTAATGTCAATTTTAATGCTTCTGGTAGACAGTAGGGTATTTTGGTCGATTACGAAAATAATCGAGACGACTAACAGCACGATCGCAGGCAGTTACTATGCTGGAGAGTGAAGCAAACAGCCAAACAACAACAAAGCAATTCAATGTGGAAAATCCACCGTAACGTTGAACAGATGTGAATGGCCGCACATGCCAGGTGGTAGGGACTCTTTGCGGTTGTTAACGGCATTCCTTGGCATGGACTTGGAACACAATTGTAGAAATGCATAAGTGAGCACATGTGCGTGCACTCGTGTACCAGTGTGCTGTGTGAACAGGCGTTCAGCATATTTCCATCAGAGTCCATGTATTTTGCAAGCTGTGAATCAAATTTTTAGCTGCATCCAACTTGGGAATATAGGTATGTATGATTTTTAGTGTTGGTTTAGATGACTAAGGCTGACCTTCATGCTCCGCAGCTCGCCTCAATCGGCTTCACGCCCTTTGCCCTAGTAAATTTGTTGGACACAGCTCAAAGGGTTTATATTGTTTGGCTCCGAGGTCCACCAGACTCCGAGAAACTTCTTGAAATACCTATTTTAACAATCTGAGTCACGCCTTAAGAATTCACGAATACAGCGTTCTCTCTCCAAGACTCGTGGCCCTCGGTCCTTCTTCTATCACTCTGTGGTCAGTTACCTATTATTGTATCCATTATCATCGCTGTATTTACCATGACTCAAACTTTTTGTTCGTACATTTTTCTCTTTATTATTTTTTCTTTACTTGTTAATTCTCACACAGATTTTGTGGTTGGGTAAAACTCAATCCGCCAGCCAACAGCTGTTCTTCGGTTTGCTTCACCTTTTCTTTGCTCCTTTATTCGGCGTGTTAGTAGTGTTGTAGCCTTCTTATAATTATTGAACTACCTTTGTCCTTCGGCCAGTCTGTTTGCACATTATTTATTTATTTACATACATAGGTACATGATTTACCAAATTTCGTCTATAGGTATTATTCCAATAAAAATATTTCCTAACAAATGGCCAATGTTGATAGCGTAGCGTGCGAATAAAAATTGACTGATACCTAGATTACAACGCCAAAAGGGTTAGGTACGTCAGTTCAATCCACTTCTTCAGGGTGGATTTTTGACTTAGTAGGTATTTGCTTGTAAATTTACATACGTAATCGATACTATTTTTTTGTTAATTGTTTTGTGTATTTTATGGGAAAATAAAAGGGGTCAAAGGAGAAAAAAAGTTCTTGAGCAGCGTTAAGGGTTGTTCTGTGGTACTGTTCTCCACAAAAAGTACATTTGAAAAGACTGTTAAGTAGTACCTATGTATGTATTTATGTATGTATTTATGTATGCTTACTTCAGGATCTATTGACGAAGCTTATCTTTATTAAGAAGACATTTAGATTAGAGACCGAGTAGAAGACGATTCGAATGTGATTCAAATATATTCGAATTTACGTTAGTTCTCTAATCGTTCTCGAGTCGACTGCTAGTGTAGTTTTCTAACATTTTTCTGGAATTGTGAATTACACTATAGTTTCTAAAGCTATGGATACACACGCGGAGATTATCTCCAAAAAATCTTCTTTAATCAGATCCAAGTTTTACCCTGATACACACAACATTGAAGATTAACAATTCACCATCTTGCAGTTCACCGCTATTTGCCACTAGATGTCGCCGATATTTGTTAATTTTTCGGCGACGTCTATCATCCAAACCGTCAGTTTGGTTGTATTTCTTGTTAGATATCGCTGAAAAATAAACAATTATCAGCGACATCCAGCGGCAAATAGCGGTAAACTGCAAGAAATATTCGTTTCGTTGTATTTGTTGTAGTTTCTGTTAATTTATCTGAAGAGTGTTGCCAGCGAACATTTTGTTGTGGCTTCTCAAATCTTCTTAATTTTTGGGAGTTTATAATGAAGATTATGCTCAAGTTAACTCCCAAAAGCGGAGTTAATTCGCAATTTGCGCTAATGTATCAGCCGTATAATGTGCAAAACAAAAGCATTAGATTCTGTGCTTACTGGGTACCATTCATCATCATTCATTTATTGGCGCTTAACCGCCTAAGCGATTTTGGCCGTCGCCTATCAAAGCACGCCAGTCATTCCTTTTTAGCGATAACTGACGCCAATTGGAAACCCCAAGGGAGTTCAAGTCATCCTCCACCTGTTGTTTCCATCTCAGTCGAGGCCTCCCCCTTCCTCTGCTGCCGAATTCGGGTGACGATTGGAAAACCTTCTGGGCTGGAGCTTCTTTGTCCATTCGCATGACGTGACCCAGCCAGCGGAGCCTTTGGGCTTTAATTCGCTGGACTATGGCCAGATCTGCGTAAAGCTCGTACAGCTCATCGTTAAATCTCCTTCGATACTCGCCGTCGGCATCACGGGAAGGACCATAAATCTTCCGGAGAACTTTTCTCTCAAATACTCCAAGGGCCATCTCATCTTCTCTTGACATTGTCCATGAGTCTGAGCCATACATCAGGACAGGTATGATGAGAGACTTATAGAGCGCGATCTTTGTTCTTCGAGAGAGGACTTTACTTCTCAATTGCCTACTCAGTCCAAAGTAGCACTTGTTCGCTAGAGTGATTCTCCGTTGGATTTCTAGACTGATATTATTTTCGGTGTTAATGCTGGTTCCCAAATAGACGAAGTCCCTCACAGTTTCAAATTTGTAACTATCAACAGTGACGTGGCTGCCAAGGCGCAAGTGCGCCGATTCTTTCTTTGATGACAGCAAATACTTCGTCTTGTCCTCGTTGACCGCAAGACCCACTTTTTTCGCTTCTTTATCCAGTCCAGAGAAGGCAGCGCTTACGGCGCGGTTGTTAAGGCCAATGATATCAATATCATCGGCATACGCCAGCAATTGCACGCTCTTGTAAAAGATTGTACCATTGCGGTTTAGCTCTGCTGCTCGAATTATCTTCTCCAGCATCAGGTTGAAGAAATCGCACGAAAGGGAGTCGCCCTGTCTGAAGCCTCGTTTGGTTTCAAATGGCTCAGAGAGGTCCTTCCCGACTCTGACGGAGCTGTTAGTATTGCTCAACGTCATTTGGCAAAGCCGTATAAGCTTTGCAGGGAAGTCAAATTCAGACATGGCGGCATACAGGCAACTCCTTTTTGCGCTGTCAAAAGCGGCTTTGAAATCGACAAAGAGATGGTGTGTGTCGATTCTTTTATCATGGGTCTTCTCCAGGATTTGGCGTATCGTGAAAATCTGGTCGATGGTAGACTTACCAGGTCTAAAGCCACACTGATAAGGTCCAATCAACTTGTCTACGATGGGCTTCAGTCTTTCACACAATACGCTAGAAAGAACCTTATACGCGATATTAAGAAGGCTGATTCCGCGGTAGTTGGTGCGGTTAGCGGGATCGCCTTTCTTGTGGATTGGGCAGAGCACACTTAAATTCCAATCTGGAGGCATGCACTCGTCTGACCATATTTTGCATAAGAGCTGATGCATGCTTTTTACCAGCTCTTCGCCTCCGTGTTTGAACAGCTCGGCGGGCAGTCCGTCTTTTCCAGGCGCTTTGTTGTTTTTCAGCCGGGATATAGCTATCCTCTCTTCATCATAGTCAGGTGGTGGGACGACTTTTCCATCGTCAGGGATTGGGGTATCGGGTTCGACGTCTCCCTCGCAATTTAGCAGTGAGGAGAAGTGCTCCCTCCATAATTTAAGTACACTCTGTACGTCGGTTACCAGGTCGCCATTATTGTCCTTACAGGAACTTGCCCCGGTCTTAAAACCTTCCGTCATCCGCCGGATCTTTTCATAGAATTTTCGGGCATCATTCCTGTCAGCCAGCATCTCAAGCTCCTCACACTCACGCCTTTCGGCCTCACGTTTCTTTTTTCTGAAAAGGCGTCTCTCTTCCTTCTTTGCCTCACGATAGCGTTGCCATACACTGCGGGTTGCGCCCGTTCGCAACGTCTCCCTGTAGGCAGCGTCCTTTTTGTCCGAGGCAGTGCTGCATTCCTCATCGTACCAGTTGTTTTTGCGGGCTCGCTGGAACCCTATAGTGGGTGAGAGATATGCTTCCATTGCTCGGTTGCATCGTTAGGTCGAGGATTGCTCTCCGATAGCAGGTGTGAGAGTCGAGTGGAGAAATTGTCAGCTGTCTGTGTCGTGCGCAGCTTCTCGACGTCAAACTTTCCTTCCGTTACTGTGCGCACTTTCTTTGCTACACAGAGGCGTGTGCGTATCTTGGCTGCAACAAGATAATGGTCCGAGTCGATATTGGGACCACGAAGGGTACGCACGTCCAGAACGGTGGAGCTATGTCTGCCGTCGATCATGACATGATCAATCTGGTTTCTTGTTCTTTGATCAGGAGACAGCCATGTGGCTTGGTGTATTCGTTTATGCTGGAACCTGGTACTACTGATGACCATATTGCGAGCAGCAGCGAAATCAATCAACCTAGTGCCGTTGGGGGATGTTATATCATGGAGACTAAATTTTCCAACTGTTGGACCAAAGACTCCTTCCTTGCCCACCTTCGCATTAAAGTCGCCGAGCACGATTTTGATATCATGTTGGGGGCAGCGATCATAAGTCTGTTCAAGTTTATCGTAGAAGGAGTCCTTCTCTGCGTCGTCCGTCTCCTCAGTCGGCGCATAGGCGCAGATAAATGTTATGTTGAAAAATTTCGCTTTGATGCGGATCGCAGCGAGACGCTCGTCCACGGGGGTGAACGCTAGTACTTGGCGGCGAAGTCTCTTTCCCACCACGAATCCTACACCACGCGCTTTGCCGCGTGTCTGGCCACTGTAGTATACGTCACAAGGTCCGATGGTCGTCTTTCCTTGTCCCGTCCATCGCATTTCCTGCAGGGCGGTGATGTCAGCCTTTGCGTTAACGAGGACATCAACCAGTCGGGCAGCGGTACCGTCCCTTGAAAGGGTCCGGACATTCCCGGTACATGCCCTAATATCCAAATCATTATGCCTTATTCGTTTTGCCGGGTCGTCAACATTAAAGGGGGTTCTCATCCGAGGCTTTAATTTATTTTTCATGGGTACCATTCGCTTGTCATAATATTTTGGCTGTGTGCGAATTGAAAACATTTTCTGCCAGAAGGTATGTTTCTTGAAAAATCCAGCAAAGAACTGTCAGCAGAAGGGAGTCTTGTAAAAAGCTGTAAAAATCTCATTTCTGCTCATTTTTCGTCGTAGAGGAATCAGTAGAAACTTGCATACAAAACAGTTCCCTGCAAACCAGATACCGGCTAGCAACCAAGTTAAATAGTTAGTTTCATTCATTTTTCATACGGTTACCGAAGTAGCTAATTTTGTTCAGGGCGTGTGAAAATGTTAACCATATGTATACTTTGCCTCTCCCTTGCACTTTTCTATTTTTCCATTTGCTATAAAGTATACCTGCACTCTTCAAAATAAAAAATTTCTCTTTCAAACTGTGGCTAATGTTTTGGTTAAAATGTAGTTAATAGCCATTTGTTGAAGTCGTCAATGTTTTGGCTAACATGTTGTTAATAGTATTTGTTGACATGGTTATGGAAACTGGTAACATGTGGCTAACATTATGTTATGAAACAGTAAATGTTTTGGTTAACATGCTGTTAAAATTATTCTTTGAATAAGTCAACAAACAAGCTAACATATGTTTAACATATGTAGTTGAATCGGTTACCGAACCAGTTACCAATATGGGTATCGCTAAAAGGACAATACTTACCGAATTTTTCCAAATAATTTAACAAAAATGGATAGATTTTATTATATTTATATGTTTTATTGAGGTTATTTCTGAAAATGGTCTAATAAATCATATAAGAGCTAAATTTTAAATACTTTCCATTAATTTAAATGGTATTAAAAACATATTTAGTTTCAAGGCAACTAAATTAATGATTATTGACTGTCATACATTATAAATAGTATTATATTTTAGCAATATATGTTAACATTAAAACATTAGGATTTATATACATTGTTACAGTTTATAAAAATTCGGCTAGAAAAGAAAAGGGTATTAAAATTAGGTGTTATAATATATTTTTGGAGTATTTAATTTAAATACATTGTTAAAATTGTATTAATTTTCTAATTTGATTAAATATATGGTCAAAATTTCATTCATTTTCTAATTTATTTAGAATATTAGTATTTTTTTATAAGATTAAATATATTGTTAGAATTTCGCTCTTTTTCTAATTCAATTATAAATATAATTAGACAGGATAAGATTAGTATTTATTTACAAGCAAGTTGTTTTAAAAAGGAGAATACAAATTTGAAATGAAACTCAGAGTGGTTTAGTGCATAGATGCACTAATTTACACAATTTTACGCTCTAATAACTACTTTCTTTTTAATTTTGCATTCTTCTCCTTCTTTTTAAAACCACTTGCTTGTGCCGATTGTGACTTAGGAAGCCAAACCTACTTATGCCTTCCATAATTTCGTCTTTCGGGGTACTAGCAAAAGCCTCTGTAAAGAAAACATAACTTATTGTGATTTGCAAAAAAAAATTACTTATAAATATTTACCGAAAACCTTTCCCACAACTTGCAAGCCCAAAAGTGTTGCCTTGTTCCCTCTCCCTTCGCAGTTGTAGTGGAAAGTTAAAGGGTCCGCGAAAATGCATCTCAGGACCTCCTTAACGCAACCTTTTGCTCCCTTCATTTTCAGTATTATGTTGAGCTAAAATATATAACACAATAAATATAATGTGTGTATACGGATTACAAAAACTACCATTGTGTCCGAATACGCCTGGGTTCTCAAGAGCTCCTCCAAAGTTATTAAATCATCCTGGGATGCCAGCGCAAGCATTTTTTTAATTTTAAGATGTTCCTCGCTTAAGACATCCCCGGTGATTTTGCAAATATTTTGGTGAACCCTTGGGGTCACCATCTTGCATTCGCGCAACAGCGTGATGGAGCTCACAAAAAAATTGATTCCTGATCCTGGTGATGAAAAGTGGATACGTCAAAATACGTCCACGAACAAAATAAAGCCGATGTTTTTATTTGAAACGGCTTCAAGCACAACACAAAAACTAGCTATTTTATAATTAAACGCTTGTTGAAATTAAATATTTAAAAATTTTGTTCAAAAGTTTTAGCTCAGCTAACGCGGTGAAAATTTTTTTTAAAATATGGCGTTGAAATTTGAGGTATATTTTAACAGAATTTCATGCGGTTTCAATCGCACTCATTATTTTGGGCAAAGAAATGTTTTCTCTTTCTGGCAAAACTTTTGCACATTAACCCAGCAATGGACTTTTGGCATTTATAGGCCAGAGCAACTATTTTTTGGTTGCTTAAGGTTAACATAATTTTGGGAAATTTGTCAAATAAAAAGTGTGTATGCGTTTGTAATGCGGTTAGCAGTGGTTTGCAGGGTTGTTACGTTTCTGATTGGCTAACAATTTGAATTTACATTTTTTGTTGTTGTTTTGCTATGTCACCGCTCAGCTGTTCCTGCTTGCTAGTTTCTGCTGGACGAAAATTCTCCAGCAATAACTTGTCGCTAATTGGCGCTCTCTCTCAATTAAATGTCAAAAAGCGAATGAATTCGCTGCAATTTTTGTTCAAGAAACGCTTTTTCAGGAATGGAATAATTATTTCAGGTTTATGCGATTTTTTAAGCTCTCACATGTCTAAATAAACTAGGCATATAACTAAATTTAATACTATTATTATTACTAGTAATTATTGTTATTTCTATTGTTTTCTTGCCTTTCAAATATTTCTAACTTTCTCAGCTCTAGATGATACTGCCGCTCTCTTCATTCCATATCAGCTACATGTTTTTCTCTTACCCCTAAAAAGTTAGGTATTGATGAGAAAATACGCCTTGCAAAAATTTAGCGCTCTAACTTAATCCTTAGGGGTGGCTATTTTTTTCGCACTGGACTCATCTGTATCAATATTTGTTTCAATTGGCGGCACATTGGCTTTTATTAAGATGTTATGAAGCACGATGCAAGCGTTAATGATGTGTTTGCATTTGTGATAGGCGTCATTAGCCAAGGCTGAAGCGGAAACCCGCTATCTCCTAGTAACCAGTAGTTACGATGGCTACTTGTATACTTCTCTTTTAGGAAGGATTGAACTGCGGAGGTTTGCCATATGTACGAATCGTGTGATGTTCCAGGAAATTTTGCATTTGCATTTTCTACTTTGCGTCGCAAATGATCAACAAATTGATAGAATGACCACCTACGTACAGAAGAAACTGATTTATTATAACAATTTTAGCTCCTAATAGTAAAACATACCTTTTCGACAGTAGTAAGCGCTTTCCAATTCAACTTTTGGAGCTATAATATTAATATACGTCTCATCCATCAAGCCAATTATACCCGGAAAACCATATTCCTGGTAAAACTCTGCCTTTACCTATTACCGGTTTCTCGGCTTCATTGGGAAATTGAACGTAAGTCGCATGAACGGTGTTGTCCTTGAGCCGCCCGTTCCCAATTACTCCTTCCGCAAAGTGCAGTCCGCTAACGAAATTTTTTATATTGGCGAACTCCGAAATACCCAGGTTCTCCTTCCATTTGGAAGCGAGCTGAGGATTCGACGGCACTTTAAAAAAAGTGACCTCGCGATTCGTGCTGGAGCTAGCTCCACTCACGCACGCTGCAGTTTTAGCTATCGGCATTTTTTTAATTTTTTATAAAAAATCGCACAATTTTTTAAATAATTCAATTTCCGCGCACTATTTTTTTTTTTTAATTTTACCCCGAATCACTTTCCGCACACTATTTAAACATCTGTTTTATAGAAAAATCTTTTCAACTTTGAAATCTTTTTTGAATTTCGGCTTTTATATTGCTACGCCATTTTCAAAAATTTTTTGAGTCATTGGGAGGAATAGTTTCATTATGCCACCCACTCCCACTAATTTCCTCTTACAACTACAATACAGCCAAATAAGCCAAATTTTGGGTTCTAATTTTCTATTTTCGTCATTTTTAAATTTCGATCAGAAAACTAGTTTTTCTTACGTAAAAAAATTAAAAAAAAAAATAGTAAATAAAATAATGGGGTCAGTACCTAATTACGACGGAGCCGCCGGCGGGAAAATTTCCTTGCCTTAAAATAAATTTTCTAATAAGCACTGATTCGAAGTTACTACATAAATATCGTACCTAATTGCTGATAGCATTATACGGAATTGCGTGACGG
The DNA here is from genome assembly GCA_964058755.1 of Campiglossa producta. Taxonomy (NCBI): domain Eukaryota; kingdom Metazoa; phylum Arthropoda; class Insecta; order Diptera; family Tephritidae; genus Campiglossa; species Campiglossa producta. The sequence continues at coordinate 12,029,273 of CAXKVI010000005.1, read as the reverse complement.
GAAAATATCACCCCGCGAAAGCTCCGCCGTGATTGCTGATATACCCCAATACCTCGTAAGACTAATTTACTCCGGTAAATTTTTCTAGTCGATTTTTGTCGTTCCACTGCGTTCTACCTTCAAGTACAAAGTGTGAATCGATTGAATTGCTATTTAGACGGTGGATTGAAAAAAAGGCTAGAAAAATCGACCCGTGTAAATCAGCCTTTATTCTTAGGTCAAAACAAAAAAGTTTTATTTTCTTATCAAAATTTTATAAATGACATACCCATTGTTAAATTATATAAGGTTAAGCAGATTTTGACATTTTGACGGCGGCCGCCGTGGTGTAGCGGTTAAGTGTTCGGCCTTCTACACCAAGTCGTGGCGGTTCGATGCCCGGCAAAAGTAACATCAAACATTATTTAGAAAAAGAATTTTTCTAAAACGGGGTCGCCCCTCGGCAGTAGTTTGGCAAACTCTCCGGGTGTATTTCTGCCATGAGAAGCTTCTCAGCAAAAAATTCATTTGCTTTGCAAGTGCCGTTCGGAGTCGGCAAAAAACTGTAGGTCCCGCCAACTTGTAGGAAAAACTCAAAAAGCAACACACCACAAGTTGGAAAGAGAAGCTCGGCTAAAAATCTCGTTAGAGGTTATGATGATAACCTGTAGGTATATCGCCGCCATTAGTTTTTTTTTTTTTTTTTTTTAGATTTTGACATTTGCCAAGGCAAAGCTTCCTTATTAGAGTTGCATTTACGAAGGATGCAATAAAGGGTAAAAAAAATCCCCCTTTAGGAAAATTGTTTGATACACAATTAGGTCCCACACCTCTTCTGGCCTTGGACAGACTGAGTTTACCTCAGCCTTCGACAAAACCCACCTCATAGGCTTCTTTTTAATAAGTGTTACCGTTTAGCTTAATAACTATTTATAATCGGCAAATGCAAATGTCGTTTTTGCACCCTCTGCCGTGCTCTTTTTGGTATGATATAGCAGTGTACTCATTTCCACACCACCTCTGAGGTAGAGTTTTCTGGCGCGCTTTTTTTAACGTGGTTTCCCCAGTAGGCCTAGTCCACGTCTTCCCAAAATCTGCTCGTCTTTGTGCTATTAAATGCAATATTTATGTTGGATCTGGAAGTAAGGATTTGCGTGGGCTAATTTTTTTCTTTACGTCCATAGAAACATTTATATGCTCTGAACATGTCACAAGTGTTTGTAGATATTTTTTGCTGCAATTGATCTTACCAGCATTGTACGTTTTAAACACTATTTCTAGCTTTTTAATGGTGTTTAAAAATTCGCGACAAGGTTTGGTTAGTCCACCTCTCGAGCGCACGTCCATATAGTGACTGATTCCTCTCCACATGAAACCTGTTCAGCCAGTCCCAACTTTCGTATTATGAAGCCCGCAATGTACTCCAACGCGTCTTCATGTAGCTGGCTTATGTCCACGCACTGATCCATCTCGTTGGGAAAGGCTAACTCAGTCGGAATTTCAAACTCTTCGGACAAAGCCTGTTCATCGGTCAAAAATTCATTTAAATGGTAGCATAAAAAAAAAAAAAACAAATTATTAAAATATAAACTACAGCTATTGTTGCAAACTTACTTATACGAATGCACACAAGATTTTTTTCAGCTTCAAATGATGTATACCAAAGAGGTCACGTATCTGTATGCTGACAAAGGGCTACAGAACAAGAACAAGTGCTATTATTTAGTTTAAATAATAAATTTCCAAAAAAAAACTTACCAAATTGACAATTAATTTTTCAGAATAAAAATAAAACAAACTTCAAAAGCTTTCAGTGTTGCTGCAATTTTGTTTGTAACAAGAATATTGGTTTTAACTACCATTTTCATACGATTTTGTAAAGAAGTAGCACTGTCAATCAGATTTTATAGATAGGGAAGCATCAAGCCGAGAAGTGTCAAAAACGTCTCGGACTGCCTAACCTTATATGATTAAACAATGGACATACCTATTTTCCAATCGAAATTTGCAAATTCGTTTCTTTAATATAGAAAACGTTGGGTTTCCAGTAGTGGCTGTGGCATGCGATAATTCAATAGTTTTAATATATTTAATATCAAATGCATACTTATTTTATTTATTTAAGATAAGCCATGGTTTTCACTTCCAACAGATGAGGATGCTAAAGTGTTTGTTTTCGCTGATCCAACTCATCTGGTTAAACTTATCAGAAATCACTTTCTGGACACCGGCGTGATATGGAACGGTCAATTGCTCACTTCCAGAAGAATTTGCGACATGTTGGCACACACCAAAAATCTGACCTGTCAATAGCGTTCAAAATTGGCGACGAGCACCTTTCAGTCGAGGGAGTTGGTGAGTTAACGATATTATAATAAACTTTTATTGCATAAACTATTTTCAAATACAGTTAAGACAGCTGGTTAACGACTGGTTTTTAAACCATCAGTAAGGACTTTTGGGTATCCGGGAAAGGTAATTTATTTCAGTTAGGTTTTTAGCACTGATCAGCTGGACGTTTTGAACCGTATGAAAAAGCTCATTCCTCCACGTAACATACTTCTCTACTGTTTAGAGAAAGGCCTTCCGATACTCAAAGACATTCCCGTAAGAACAAGCATCGAGTATTTTCATATGCCAGCTATTGTTGAATAGTACATTCATCAAAGTTGCTTAAAATGACCCGTAGAACAGTTTCCGCGATGACGATTTTTCACTTTTTGGATGCTATGGATACACACACGAAGATTATCTCCAATAAATCTTCTTTAATCAGATCCAAATTTTACCCTGACACACACAAAATTGAAGATTAACAGCATTAAGAATTACTACTTTGGTTGTTATTGCACCATATTTTTACATACCTCGGTGACATCTAGCTGTCAATAGTCGGATTTTACAAACCAGCGCGACGCCTATCTGTCAGCTACCCTTAATTTCCTAGTGTTTCTTTCTGTTTATTTATCTACAGAGTGTTGCCAGTGCAAGTTTCTTAAAACTGCTCAAATCTTCTTAATTTTTGGGAGTTTATAATGAAGATTATGCTCAAGTTAACTCCCAAAAGCGGAGTTAATTGGTAAAATGCGACTATCGGCAGCTAGATGTCACCGAGGTAGGTAAAAATATGGTGCAATAACAACCAAAGTAGTAATTCTCAATGCTGTTAATCTTCAATTTTGTGTGTGTCAGGGTAAAAGGAAAAATTTATTGGAGATAATCTCCGTGTGTCAAAGGCGCCGTATTAAACAAAATAACCAAAAAAAAAGCAAAACCAACAATTTAACAGAAAAAAATAAAAAATATGCAGCTTGAAAATGACTAAAATAAATAAGAAATGTTTCCCATCTGAAGTATGAAATTTGAATAATCTTTGGTTAACGTAAGCATCGTTTTTAAACGCATTTCGAAGTGGCATTGACATACAGATGGCACGAAAGTGAAACTGTGCTATTTATTGACGAAAGAGTGAAACTGTGCTATAGCCCTGCAAAAATCGTTGGATTATGTGTTCCAATTTTTTGATATTGGAGTACTCCAATGGTAATCCTTTGTATACCTCATCGGACCACCTTCAGCTTTTTGAAAGCCGATCATTGCTCATGCCTTATCGACGAAAATCCCGACACTATCGCTCTGATAGTAAATACTCCAAGGAGTAATAACATTGGAGTAGTTTGCAAGGTGCTCTGACTGTAGGTACTCCATGGAGTAGCAGAAACAAAGCGAAGGTTGGAGTAGGTGGTCCAGACCTAGGACATCGCAATGTTAATTGGAACACCAATTTTATATGAAAAAGGATTACATTTGGAGTACTCTGATGCTCCAATTGGAGTACTCTTTGGATAGGAAATAGAGTACTCTCGATTTTTGCAGGGCCCTGGAAAAATCGTTGGAGCATGTGTTCCAATTTTGTGATATTGGAGTAGGTACTCCAATAGTGTTCCTTTGTATACCTCATCGGCCAACCTTTAGCTTTTTGAAAGCCGATCATCTGACAATATATAATCCAAGGAGTAATAAAATTGGAGTATTTTTCAAGTAGATACTCCAAGGAGTAGCAGAAACAAAGCGAAGATTGGAGTAGATAGTCCAGTCCTAGGAGCACCATTTTTATATAAAAAAAGGATTACACTCTTCAATTTTCCGTTTTCGTTTGCAAAATGAAGGTAAAACGTCAAACATGATATGTTTTCATTTCCTAAAAATGTACACTTCAAGAGTGTAAAAAAATCACACTTTTTACCCTCTGAAGCTTTGACAGGGTAGCTGGTTGCACTGAAAATCAGGTGACGAAAATTTTATTTCATAGATAAATTTGGTGAAATAAATTGGATTTTGCAATAACAATTAAATATGGGTGAAAAACGAAACCTAATTATTCAAGCACATAGCATAGCAAGCGGGGCAGTGTTTTATGTTCGTTTTATCGATAACAGGTTCATGCAGAACGGGTACACTTTTATCACATCTTTATAGTGTTCTGTGCAAGGGTGTAAACATGTTCAACGTGCAAGTGTACATTTTTTTTCGATGAAACGAAATCAGCATGAGGCAGTCAATATTGAAAAAAAATTACCTATCTCGAGATAAGTTGTTTTGTCAAATCTCCACAGATACAAAGGAGCACAATTTTTATATGAAAAAGGATTACATTTGGAGTACTCTGATGCTCCTATTGGAGTACTCTTTGGATAGGAAATAGAGTACTCTCGATTTTTGCAGGGTATCTACAAAAATTACGACACGGTTGTTGTTGAACTGAAATGAAGCAAATTATTTGTTTATTAAAATAAAAAAATAAAACAGAAAATTTGTAACAATAGAAGAGAAATTTACTTATTTGAGCAATATTTAAATAAAGGAAGTTTCTTTGCCTTTTTTGGTTTATTTTCCGATTTTTGTAAAGTGCTCTACGGTAGATACTCGAAGGAGTAACGAGTTTGGAATTTGTGCAGAGTACTCTGATCGTAGGTACTCCTTGGAGTACCAGAAATAAAGCGAAGGTTGGAGTAGGTGGTCCACATTTGGAGTACTCTTTAGATATCAAAGTGAGTACTCTAGATATTTGCAGGGTAAAGCAACTTTTCTTACCACACGGCAAATTCTAGCCTCTTTGCCACATTGGCAATTTTTTTCCTACGAAATTCATAATGAAAACCTACCAAAAGAGCCTTCATCCTACCAATATTTTTTCACAGCATCATAATTTTTTTCGTGATTTTTTCGGATATGGCCGCGTTTCATCAAGTCATGTTAGAAAAACACTTCAAGAGATATTGTGAAATTCTCTAAGAGCCAGGAATCATTCATTGGATAATGTGTTCAAACTTTGGGATATTGGAGTACTCCAATTGTAAAGCTAGGTGGTCCAGTCCAAGGACATCGCAATGTTAATTGGCCACAATTTTTATATGAAAAATGAATACATTTGGAGTACCTACTCTGCTACTCTAGATGGAGTACTCTTTAGATATCGAACTGAGTACTCTCGATTTTAGCAGGGTATACTCATATCAGCGGATTTCATTGCATTAAAAACTTTGCTCAATATACAATGCATTTTTTTCAAAATTAAGAAGAAAATATTCTGATTTCAAAGGTTCAAAAAATTGGACGGAGCACTTCTGTGTCTGAATAGATCACTCTTAACCTCGTCTCTAATCCATTACTCCGATTTTGGAAAATCACTGTGCCATAATATTGATGTTACTTGAACTAGCTACTCGAAAACGTGCGAACGAAATCTAGAGCTCTAGTAGGTAACATGATTATGAAAGACAATTGTATGACAAACAAAACTAATGGTGATTTCGTTTCATCAAAAAATGCGCATTTTTATTACACTCTTCAATTTTCCGTTTTCGTTTGTAAAATGAAAGTAAAACGTCAAACATTATATGATTTCGTTTCCTAAAAATGTACACTTCCGTAGTGTAAAAAACTCACACTTTTTACCCTCTGAAGCTTTGACAGGGTAGCTGGTTGCACTGATTATCAGGTGTCGAAAATTTTATTTGACAGATAAATTTGGTGAAATAAATTGGATTTTACGATAACAATTAAATATGGGTGAAAAGCGAAACCTAATTATTCAAGCAAACGGGGCAGTGTTTTTTGTTCGTTTTGTCGAAAGCAGGTCACGTAGAACGGGTACACTTTTATAGTGTTCTGTGCAAGAGTGTAAACATGTTCAACGTGCAAGTGTACATTTTTTTTCGATGAAACGAAATCAGCATAACTTATCAGTTGCCCAATACTTCCAGTAGGTACTTTTGAAAAATTCGCGATTGAAGTAAATTTTTCGAATTTTTTTGCTCTGTACGCATACTTGTGCGGGCAAGTGTATGTACCTATTTGAAGTTTCTTTTCAAAAATATTGAAGGTATGGAAATTCCTTCCATTTTATCACTGGTATCCATGGTAACCGTATATTGAAACATTTGTTACGATAATTAGGTACGAAGGTTCTTCTGATAAGGAAAACTTAAATGATTATTCTAATATATCTACCGACAGGCTGTTATCCCGCTGAGTTTATTTAGGATAATCGCGAGTAAACATACAATCAGGCATCTGTTGGGGATGCTTATCGCTAAACAACAATGTGGGTTATATCAGGATATGCATGACCATATATGTATGTATGTTTTTACCATACCGTCGGTGTTTATGCAAAACAACCTAACGGGCAATTGCAAAACCACGTAAAGGAAAAATTAGATTTGCTTACCAGGGCCTCTGGGTACCCGGATCCTTTCATTCGGATAAAAAATTGTTTTTGTACAATACTTGCAATGTCTTGAAAGCCACATAGTGGCTCGTGGGTACTTATGTTGAACAGTTTTTTGTCTCTTCTGTAAAATTTGGGTGAAAGATTGTACTTACCTAGGTGGATTTGCGTTTGTCCGTTACGTTGTTTTGCATAGACACCGGACGATATATAGATATAAACAAGGGCGCATATGCCATGGATGTTTGAACAATTATAATACTTTCGGACTATCTACATATTCCGAACATACATTCATACATATGTATGCGGTTTTAGTAATTTCTTTGTGTATACTTGAACCACCCTAATGTATATAATTTAGAAATGTACATACATTCTTACATATGTACAATAATAAAAAATATAATTTTATAATTATAAAGTTAGTAATAGATGAAAAAGTAAGCTTTGCAAAAAATTAGCGCTGTAATTAACCCTTCGAGGTCACTTTTTTCGCTCTTTCACATATGTAGGGTACTTCAAAAATTCAATCTCTAGGGAATTTCGACACAAAATAAAGTGTTTATGATTATGGATATATTGGAGAATCATTTAAAAATAAATTTTCAAAAAAATTTAATTAGGTTTTAAATTATTTCAGTTTGCGCTAGTGCTCGGACATTTTTTTTTAGTTGTCGGACACTTTAGCTCTAGTGTTCGGACACCGAAAAAGTCAGCATAATACTATGTAGGTATGTATGTATATGTTTTTGAAACAAAGACGTTAATTTATTGAGAAAACGCAGAAAAAAGTAAAAACAAAAATTATTTTAAATAAGCAATCTTAAAAATGAAAATAAATATGTATTTTAGGGGTGTCAATTAGAGCGTATCACGGTGTATGGAGGAAAAAAAGTTGAAAATGTTCCTCCCCCAGTTTGAACACTTACCTTATGAGGTTTTCAAAAAAATTTTTTTGTCACCCTGTAAAAACAGCGAAATTTGTTTTTTTCTATAATTTCTATAATTCTCGTTCGATTTTCAAAAGTGATACATTTTTAGAAAGGTATTCACCAAGGCAAGATTTCATCCATAGAAACTTTTAGCCCTTAATGCCAAGTTCAGTTTTTATTCTATTTTTACTAAAACCAAAACCATGTATTTGAAAAAAAAAAAAAAAAATGTCCGGAAAACTAAGAAAAAAAGGGCTAAAAGTTTCTATTGATGAAATATTGCCTTGGTGAATACCTTTCTAAAAATGTATCACTTTTGAAAATCGAACTAGAAATATAGAAGTTATAGAAAAAAAAAACAAATTTCGCTGTTTTTGCAGGGTGACAAAAAAATGTAAAAAATTTTTTTGAAAACCTCATAAGGTAAGTGTTAAAAGTGGGTTGACATTTTCAACTTTTTTTGGTGATACGCTCTAGTGTCCATAGTACTTTATGAAGTTTTAGGTTATTCGGCTCAATAGCTATAGTATAGGCTATATATATTTTTGGAAAAGAGGCGGGGACACGCCCCCAGAATACATATAAGCTCCGAAAGAAATGTAAGCTAAGAAAACTAACACATTTATTTTTTCTTTGAAGGAAATGTACTAGCTACATATATGTGCTCTGTTAGTTTTCGTATGGCACGTCGATATGACAATCGCATTATGTACCTAGAAAGTTTTATAATCTTCAAAGCCCCCACTTTAAGAAAAAAATCAAATTGTTTCCAAATATGTAGGGAAAATGTATGGGAAAGGGCGAAAAAAATAGCCACCCCTAAGGGTTAAGGTACAGTGCTAGTTTTTTGCAGGGCTTAAGGCGAATTTCTCAACTAGGTAGCCGTCAACGTAACGCTCACTTTAAATTTTATCGGGCAGTTCATCATCCTGTTAAATAAAAGGCAAATGAACTGGCTGTTAAACTGACAGTGAATTGACTGTGAACTTTGACGTAGGTACCTACTAACTTTTTAGGGGGTAAGACATTGTCGATTTTTTTTTTTAATCACCCAATGTACATACATACTTATATACATACATATGTACGCACATACTTGTATGCAATCATGATACACTAACACAGCTATTTCGGGGATTTACCGAAATTGATTTGAATATACGAAAAAACAATGATGCCGTATTTGAGTTTGAAACTTGTGCTGTAGATTTAAGCACTGTAGTCAGCTCTTCAGGAAATAAAAGAAACCCATTGACCAAATTTTTTCATACAGCGCGCAGAAACTAACTAACGAATAGATAGCATTCAAATCAATGTTTCAAACTTTTTCACACCAATTCTAAAAATCTACAAAATTTGAGTAAAAATTGTAACCTTTTGTGCAGTTCCTCTCAATTCCAACCCTGCCTGTGTTCCACATTTAGAATTGCCCAGCAAGAACCTTAATGAGTTATTGACGTGTGATAACTTTTGCACTATGCACAGCTGTAAATAACGATTTCAACTACTTTTTTTTTAGAGAAAATTGGCGAATTCTACCAGGAAAAGACAGAGGACTTCTTGACCCTTCTTTTATTATTACTCTACAGGTGTTTAAATCATCACGGTAATGCATTTTCTTTCCTTGGCTTTTTGTCCTGGTAGAGGATTCTTGCAGGGAAGGTGAAGCCAAATGCAAATTTGCCAAAGTAAACAGTGTCGAACTGGCTCATTTGAATTCGCCAAATTTGGTGCGGTGTAAATGTACTATAACTTTACCTATGCTATGGATACACACACGGAGATTATCGCGTATAAATCTTCTTTTATCAGATCCAAATTTTACCCTGATACACGCAACATTGAAGATTAACACCCTGCAAAAATCAAGAGTACTCTATTTCCTATCCAAAGAGTACTCCAATTGGGGCATTAGAGTACTCCAAATCCTCTTTCATATAAAAATGGTGCTCCAATTAACATTGCGATGACTAAGGACTGGACCACCTACTCCAACCTTCGCTTTGTTTCTGCTACTCCAATGTTGTAACTCCTTGGAGTATATACTGTTAGAGCGATAGTGTCGTGATTTTCGTCGATAAGACTCGAGCAATGATCGGCTTTCAAAAAGCTGGAGGTGGTCCGATGAGGTATACAAGGGATTACTATTGGAGTACTCCAATATCAAAAAATTTGAACACATAATCCACCGATTTTTGCAGGGCAGTCCATCATCTGGGCGCCATCTAGGGGTTTGGTTGTATTTCTTGCGATTTAAAGCTAGATGTCGCTGATAAATGTTTATTTTTTGGCGACATCTAGCGCCCAGTCCTTCATTTACGGTGACAGAAGTGGTCAAATCGTAATTTTGGTTTCTCGAATCTTCTTCATGAATCAGCCCTATTAGTTATGAATTTTTCGAGTACCTAAGTTTTCTGACATACATAATACATATGTATGTCTCGAGTTGATAGGGTAAACAGAAAAAATTGTAGTGAAATTCATGCCCTAATCTATCGAAAAGAGGATTTTCACCCCAATTTTATAAACGAGGGAAAATTTAAGGAAATTATTGATTATTTCATTAATAGGAAGCATAAATGTAACCAAAATTAAAAACATATATGTATACCAACAATTAGACCCTGATAAAATTAAAACTTAAGGTCGTTTTCAAACTTACCTCAAATAACCGTTGACAGTATTCTAAAACAAAACGGCTCATTTTAAAAAGGAATTGTACAATTTTCAACATTTTCTTAAACTGACCGGAGTGGATCGAAATGGAATCTACTTGTTCTGATTGAAATATTTATTCAGAGCTGCCAATCATGCAAAACAAAAACCCATTTTAATAAAAATCGAGTTTTCATGCAGTTAAATTTTATTAAATATTTTTAAGAGAAATTAACGAGCTCTTTAAATAATATAGTTCAAAATTAATCCTGATTTATAAGAAACATTTGAGAAAATATTGAGAATAGATGTTTTCTCAAACGTTTAAGGTTTCCAGATGGAAGCTGGCCACTTCATTGGAACCATCATGTTTTTGGAAACGAGTTTTTCAAGCCATTTCTGGTGTTAGCTGTCCCGGTAATTGAAACTGGGACTACGGTGTGGCAGCCCAGCAATACTACCATAACACCACGGCAGGTGATTAATGGACCATTCGAATATTTCTAAATTTCACATGTGCTTCTTTTTCAAAAACATTTTGCGAGAGCAGCATACTGGTCCTAAAACGCTGCAATACTAAAATGCTTAGTACATAAATATTTTCAAGTGGCATTGTGGTCAGTCTATGAGTGGTGTCACACGTTACATCCATACAGACGCGATCCATACTAAACTTGTAGCATGAAAAATTAATGGATCGTGATCCATATTGCAAAATACTTAGAAATTTCGAAACCTGGATCGCGGATCGTGGATGTTACATCCATATTGATCGTTTAGCACAAATTTGTAATCCATCCGCGATCCATCAGTGCGGTTTGTGTTTTCGGCAAAGCGGGTATATTATTTGCTGCTCCTTTGCCTTCTCTTTACTAATTGTTCAAAGAAAAAAAAAAATAATATATAATTTTTTGTATAAATCATGTAAATAAACATATGTTTATCTTACATTTAAAAACTGAAATTTGGATGGCGGATCGAGAAGTTACGATCCATATGGAACTTGCCCTGCAGAAATCATTGGATCATGTGCTCCAATTTTGTGATATTGGAGTACTCCAATTGTAATCCTTTGCAATGGCTCAGCCGACAACCTTCAGCGAATTGAAAGCCGATCATTTCTAGTGCTTTATCGTCATAAATCACGACACGATGGATCTGACAGTAGATAGGTTAGGGCGGGGAGTACATAGGTGCTCCAGTCCTAGGACATCGCAAAGTTTATTGGAGCACAATTTTTATTTGAAAAAGAATTACATTTGGAGTACTCTGATACTCCAACTGGAACACTCTTTAGATATCAAACTGAGTACTTACGATTTTTGCAGGGGTGGCCTGCTTTTCGTGATCAATCAATACCGATAAAATTTTCTCCTCCACTAGCTTTGATTCAATGTTTTTGAATATAAAAGATAGTAATATGCATGTTTTTTTTATTTTTTTGCTCAATTTATTTAAACATTTCAAGCCAAAAAGCATAAAATTTAGCATAAACATCACATAATCCACATTGAAAGTGTAGCATTAATTTTCGCTCCATCAATCCATCAGTACGAATCAAGATCACTGAATCGCGATCCATATGTAACGTGTGACACCACTCTATGCGTGATATCACATTTAACATCCATACTGACGCGATTCATGGATGTTACATCCGTACTGAATGTTTAGCATGAAAAAATTCTTGGATCGCGATTCATATCGTAAAATATTTGTGGTCAATCTGCGATCCATCAGTCCGATTTGTGTTTTATTTGCTACTCCATTGCCTTCTTTTTACTTATTTTTTATTAAAAAAGAGAATATATAATTTTTTGTGTAAATCATACAAATAACAGTTGAAAAAATACCGAAATCTTGATGATACATCCATGTATGTATCAATCCATATTGAAAGTTTGGCACCAATTTGTGATCCATCTATATTTTCTCCTCCAACATCTCTTATTGAATATTTTTGGCTAAAAAAGATAGTAATATGCCTGTTTTAAATTTTTTGGTTTCATTTAATTAAACATTTTAAGCCATATTGAACGTGTAGCGCCAATTGGCGATCCATCAATCCATCGCGATGCATCGCTATGAAACGCGATCCATGGTTGTTCAATATGGATGTAATGTGTGACATCACTCTATGAGCTCACCAATGTTTGTAATCAAATATGTGTCCCTATGTATATTAGTTTCGTACATTAGCGTGCCCCACCAAAAAAAGTTCTGCTCTATTCACCGTATTTAAAATGGTATGTATTTGTTTACTTTAGTATCCAACTGCTAAAAAATTAGTTAAAATTATGGGAGAGGGCTTAAAAGACGCGTGTTGGCCACAGGATCACTCCGGATCCGAAAGCGTTTTTTTTTCCATATTTTGCTTCTCTGAAGAGATGTTTGCAATCAAAGTTGCAAGTTGTTGTTGTAATTACATTAGGCTGTCCCTAAAAGGGTGCAAAACAAGTATACACCGTGGGCGTAGCCACGGGTATACCACGCACCCGGCCTTGGCATGGCGTAGCTCAGGGTTATCTTTTATAAGCGCGGTCGCCAACTCAGAAAGGTGTTTCGCACATAAGTACCATGGATCCCGCCCCAATTTTGATATCGTAACCGGGTAATTTTTCGGTTTTTTTACCATAACTTTACACAGAAACAAAAAATTAAAAAATCGATTCTGGATTCGTGATCCTGACGTCAAAACACGTTTTTGGATGCCAAAGGAAACAAATACCAAAATTTTATATTACGGTTGAAAAAAGTGCAACTGCTTTTAGGGAGGCACCCTAGTGTATTTTTATTACATAGGCATGCACTTTTTTGCATGTGTAGATACAATATATATTGTTATATATATGTTTTCTACTCATGGATGGGTGTATTTATGTTTTTCCCCGATAATGCATTTTTGCGGGTAAACCGTTCAGTCGGCGTTTGTTATTATTTTCGAGGTGTATCGTTTTTTAATTTTCTCTTCTACTTTAAGTAAGTTGATAATATATTTACAATTATTAACAAAACAACAATTTACATTTCAACATAAAAAAGAAATATTTATAAAAGTGCAATCATTTGCAATTCCAACGAATTAAAAAGTGTGAATGGTTAAAACACCGGTGACAACTACACAGAATACGTTGCAAAAAAAATAATACGGAAAATCTGTGGAAAATCACTACATGTATTTTATTTGAAAATTTACAACAAAAGTGAAAGATAAGCCGATAACGCCTAATCGGTGATTATCTTGACAGCTAACCATACAAAATACGTCAAATAAACTCCGATTAGTCGTTATCGGCGATTATGCAAGCGGCCCTAAGTGAATATTCTTATAAATGACTAACTAATTATAAAGGAATCCAACATTAAATGCATACCTAGCATTTCTTGATAAGAGAACATTAAAAAAACTTGTACCTATGGGGCTAAATTCGTCAACCGGACCACCTAAAATATTCATCGCTTCGATTTGAATGAAATTTGGTGAAAGTGATCTGCTGTGCAATAAAAGTTGGGGACAAATATCAGATGGTTACCGAGATATACGGTAAATAATTTGAAAAAAATTTATAACATTTTTTTTTTAATAAAATTTTTCAATAATTTTTTTTTATGTATATTCGAAAAGAACGGAAAAAATACTTAAGAAAACGGTTTTCATGTTCCTACTTAAGCGGGCTACTCACCTGCCAAGAAATGTCAAACTCCATATAAAAAAACGCTCAAGAAACGTTTTCATACGTCAAATTTTCTTGAGCCAATACTGAGCTCATAAGAAAAAATACCACACTTTTCGATAGTTGGCAACGCCGGTTTACCTCAAGAAATAAATATGCTCGTATATATTTCTTGAGGTAAAAGTGCAGATTCACAGCAAAGGTGAGTACATATTTTGCGACACAAGTTTTATAAATTTTTAAAACCGTAAATTGCAATAAAATGGAAAATTTGGTAAACGTCAAAATTTCTTGACCAGGCACAAGAAATATATGCTCGTTTTTTTCTTGAGGCATTTCTTGGCAGGTGAGTAGCCCGCTTTACGGCTGGTTTTCATTGGGACCATTGTGTCAATTGCGTTTGTAGTCAGTTTTGACAACACGTTGTCATATCAAATGATGCATGTGAAAACGATCGAATCTCAGTTTGACAGCTGATTTTACCGCCACAAATTAAATGCGAATTTTCATGCCAGCTCTGATCCCTTACTTTTCTGACTAAAACTACTAGAACTGTCAAAATTAGAAAATCCGCTCTCAGTACGAGAGCAACACCAAAGAGTACGGGACCGCTAAAATGGTAGAACTGTCAAACTGATCTGCTGACTAAATCTTGCAACTCTCTGACTGGAAAGAACTCAATTTTCTGCTCTCCCCAGTCAGAAAAGTGGCGTTTCTGACTGTCAAATTGGTGTAAGGGATCAGAGCCAATGAAAACACATTTGACACTAAATTGACATGGTGGCAGTTGAGTCAGTTTTTGAGGTCAGTCAATTTGACCCAATGAAAACCAGCCATAAGCACGTCAATTACATGATTTCTAATATAAGGACAAAAGGCTTACATAAAAAATGTCGAATTCAAACCCATAACCATCCAATATTTATACGCGTCCTTTGGTGATTTTGTTTTTTTTTTTTACATAGCAGATCACTTTCACCAAATTTTATTGAAATCGAATTTTTAGGTGGTCCGCTTGAGGAATTTTACCCCCTATGTAAAAGTTGGTGGATTGTAACAAGTTTTGTGAGATTAACAGTCGGAGTTTTTGAAGTTAACTTCTTAGACGACGATGCAACATTTTTAAGATCGAAATTTGAATGAAAAAATCGAGTTCGGACTCGAGACAACGAATAGTGACAACTGTCTTGTAGATTCGTTCTCGAGAATGGCTGAAGCGATTTGTATGTCAAAATCAAAATCAACATACTTCTAAAGCGTGAAACAGAATCAGTCTGTCAGTACGTTGAAGCAACTGACAGCAGGGAAGACTGCGAGTGTTTGTTAAGCCAAGTCAAGTAGGGTAATCGATTACATGTAAACTTGATTTAACAGAACGCTAAGTGACAGTTCCCAAATCAAGTCAATTCTATGCTACGTATGGCTAATGGCTGCTTAAAAGCAGAATTAATTTTCCTTATCGCTAACGCCAGACCCATAACACTAATTAGGTGTTCCAACCACCCTTTGGAAATCAATGTAAACGCGACAGCGTTAGGTTATGACAAGTATAATCGATTACGTTGATGTCCATAAGATTGGATGGAACTGCTGATAGGCGTTATGGGTATCGCGTTAGCCATAAGGAACATTAACGGATCTTTAAGATTTTCTACTGGGGTGTTGCCACTTCAATTAGAGACTTCAGGCGGTTTACAAAGTTGCCAACTATCTCAATTTGTCTTAAAGATTGAGTAATAATATATTCACACTGCACCAAATTTTGCGAATTCAAATTAGCCATTTCGACCCCGTTTACATTGGCAAACTATCATTTGGCTTCACCTTCCCTGCAAGAATCATCACCGAAAGAAAGTGCACTACTATGACGTTTTTAAACACTGTACACTGTAAAAAATAGCAAATCAAAAGGATTAAACCTTTGTGCTGATTTTCTTTAAAAAACTAGTTCACATTGTTATTTACGCTGTGGCATAGTGGTTATGTTATCACGCGTCATATGTGATGGAATTCCAAATTTGGTGAAGTGTAAATGTATTATAAGATTTGCCAATATGGGTATCAAATTAAAGGAATTTCGGCCGTATTCCAACTACGACATCTACAGGCAGGGTTGCCATCTACATTGATACGTATTCAAATGTTCATTATCTATATAGTTTATTTTAGAATACAAAACAAGAGCAGTTTTAATACTCCTGAATGGCGGCGGCACTTCCTAACGGCAAATTTGTCTCTACCGATAAACGAATTATCGAAAAAAGTTGGAATAAACTTGGCTACTTCCAAAAAAACGAGAAATATGTCGACGTGAAATTTAAATGGAAAAATAGGGAAAAATGGTGAGTAGAAATTGAAAAAAAAAAAAAAATTACGAAAATGTTCTTGAAAATTTTCGAAAACGATTATGTAGTAGGTTGGGAATTCCCCACTGGAGAGAATTTCTCGTTCTATGAAATGATAACATGAAAAAAATGTGTATGAATTTGAAGTTTCTTTTTAAAAATTTTGCATGAAAATTCTCTTCATTTTATCACTTCCAAAACAAAAATTTGCTTCCATGGTTCGGAATTTGTAATTTGTGAAAGTCTTTTGGAACCTTTTAAAAATTACTTCGAGACTTTTTCGATATTGCTTTCGAAATTCTTTTCGAGATCATTTCTGTTATGTTTTTTTGTCACTTTTTCGGGAATATGTATGGAAATTTGTCGGGCTATTTCAAGATTGACATTTCCGAAATGATACCAAAAACCCCAAAAACTATGCAGAAATGATCCCGAGAAAGTCCCAAAAACAATCTCTAAATAATTCCGTAAATATCCCGAATTGATATCTAAAAGCAAAGAACTGAATCCCAAATTAATTGAGATATAGATCGAAAATGATCCCGAAAGTATCCCAAAATCAATCCCGCAAAAGTTTCGAAGTTAATCTGAAAAAGTCCCGCACAGTTCTCGAAAAAATTGAAACGATCCCCAAATGAAACCGTTGTTCCAAAAACACTATTTGTAGTGTTCCCTTATAAAACTAGGCAATACCGCGAAGGCATCAAAATGACTTGTAAATAGTTCCAAAAGAGTCCCGAAAACAATAGCGCATAAATCCCGAAAACAATCCCAAAAGCAAAATTGAAATTAATCTGAAAAAAGTAAAAAAACAAAAATCTGAAATTATCCCAAAAAAATTCTAAATGATACCGAAAAAGTCCCATAACCAGTTTCGAAACGACTTCAACAACAATACCGAAAAGTCTCGAAGTAATCAAGAACAGAGCCTAAAAAGTTCCTACATACATGTTCGCCAATAAAACTTGGTAATCCCGTGAATGCATCAAAACGACTTGTAGATCATTCCAAAAGAGTATCGAAAAGTGTTCGAAATGTTCACATAATGTTATCACAAAAGTCTCAAAAATAATTCTGAAAGGAACCCGAATACAAAACCGAAAAGTACTTGAAGTAATTCCAAACGGTTCAGAAAAGGTTCTCATATTTCTCACTTGTAGATGATCCCAAAATAGTCCCCAAAAATAGTTCTGCAAAAAGTTTCGAAATGATCCCAAAGAGTTAGTTGTCCCATAATGATCCCGAAAAAGTCTCGAACAAATTCCGAAACCGGAAAATATTCCAAAAGAAACAAAACCGAAAAAGTCTTGAAGAATTGCGAACGGATCCCAAAAAGTCTTCACACATTACCAAATAAAACTTGGAAGCAAAACCACAACTCCAATCCACGACAATTTTAACTTTCAAAACGTTTTACTGAAAAATTCAAGAAATTATTTTAACCGAATTAGGATAGCCGTTTTCTAATCCTTTCACTCTTTACCTTTAGCATTGGAGCTCATCGCGTTATTTTGGCTGCTGCGAGTTCTTATTTTGATGAACTTTTCCAAACCAAACGGGGCAAGGCAGCCGAACTCTACATTGAAAATATAGAACCGGATTATTTTTCATTACTCATCAAATTTTGCTACTCGGGCATTCTTAGTCCCAACAAAAAAAATGTGCACAATCTTTTGAATGCGGCGGCAATTATGAAATTGGATGAGGCTGCTGCTATATGCGTTGACTTCTTAAAGGGACCCAGCATTGGACCGCAACGAATTTCAAAAGTGAATCCGTCAATAATTGGACCAAGCATAAGAACAATTGCACCAACAGTTGCATCTTCGCTGAGTTTGCCGACTCGGGACTCTATTTTGGCAGTACAAAAGAGTGATGGACAAAAGGTAAGAATTGAATTCAATATTCTAGAAAAATCTTTTTGTAGATGGTTTTGTTGGAACAAAGCGGCAGCAACTAAGACATCGAGCCTCAGGATCCCGAAAAATCACGATATATGGGGATTTGAATATATCTAAATAGTCATACGAAAGGGCTGGAATACGTCCAAAAATATCGGGAGAGGTATCAAAATACTTGTTTCGACAATAATACGAAAGCGGAAATTAAATTCTTATTGACAAAAAATAATAATTTTACCGGGCCCGATCTCAAAGTTGGGGCGTGACCCACTAGATTTTTGTAAGAACAACTTTCTGATTTCAAATATCTCTTGACAGAAATCAAATAACGAGTCTTCGCTTGCGGATTATGCATTCCGAGGTCAAGGGACGTCTTTTGATACCTCTCTCTTGACCTTTTTGTACGGTATCTGAGATAATCCCGAACAATTTCGCGATTTCGGGATTGCCAATTGAAAATTTTAATATTCCGGGATTGTCAGAAAACTTCGGCATTCGATGTCTTAGTAGAAACTCGGCGTCGGCTTACTCTGATCTACCGAGAACTTAAGCAATTTTTTATAAATGTTTCCAGGACAAAGAGAGTCGCATTTACCGATCCGATCAGTGCGATAAGAGATGGCTACAATATGGAATTATAACTTGCACCACAAAATTCTCGGACATCGCATATTCGGATAAAAGCTTAATTTTTATTGGAGGTTGTTTGGACGATGGCGAGCCAACGAATAAAGTGGATGCCTATAATTTAGAAACACAAACGTGGAAAGAGTTGCCGCCAATGAAAAGTTGTAGAGGAGAAGTGTGTGTTGTCGCAAACAAGGGGACTATTTACGCAATCGGCGGATATGGAAGAGATCAAGAAAATCCGCTTAAAACTGCAGAGAAGTAAGTGGTCCTTCAGATTTATTTAAACTTTTTAACATTACTTCTCATCTTTCTTTAGATATGACCTTGGCACAGGTCAATGGAGTTCAATACCAGATATGTCCGTGGCACGACGTAATTCCACTGCTGTTTCTGTTGGCGATCTCATATATGTGCTCGGCGGTTTCGGCGATGATTGGGAGCTATTACGATCAGTTGAGTGTTACAATGTGACGACATCGAGCTGGAGCGAATGTACAGATATGCATAGCAAACGCTTCGGTTGTGGGGTGAGTACGCTGAGCAACACTGCCTCTGATTTTGATTTTCAAGAAAGTAATTTCAAAAGTTCTAAAATATCTCCATACCGATATTATACTTTTCAGGCAGCCGCTTTGAATGGCTTGATATATGCTATAGGATCAGGCAATGTGCCGCCCTACAGTGGTGATGTTGAGTGCTATAATCCGAAAACAAACGCATGGACAAAGGTTAACTTAATTTGAAAAGGCGTCTTGCTAGTTTTTTTTTTAAATCTTTGACTTCTTTCAGGTTACTCCACTGGAAGTTGCACGTCATGGCGTTGCCGGTATTACGTTTAATGGTCAGTTACTCGCTGTAGGAGGTTCGTTGCCAAATTACTATAAAGGTTTCGTAGATGTCTATAATCCAGTGCAAAATAGATGGACTAAAGCTGTGCCTTTGCCGCTGGGCGGTAATTACAAGTGCTTTATTCTGCCTACTGAAGAGCTGGTTAAAATGGAGTCTACGCGCAGGCGCAGCGTTTCACTCAGTCGGGTTTAACTTGTACGAGTTGCTAATTGCATGTCTATTTATTAATTTGTGTACTTATTTATGCTTAGGTATGTCTTTTAAAAATAATTCAAATAACAAACTCATATTTGTAAAGACATTCTCAACTTTGCCTTGGTATAGGGTTGCCACCTATCTCAATTTTTTTTTTAAATTATGGAGTTATACATACATATAAGCTAATATGGGTATCAAATAAAAGATATTTTCGCCGACATACCAACTAAAATATTTTCAAGTAGTGTAGCTGCCCAGGGTTACCATTTTGAGATTATTTAGGTGACTGGTGGAATAATTTTAGGGCTATTTTGAGTACATTTTGGGTTCAATTTTGGATTAATTTGGGGGTAATTTTCAGATCATTTTGGAGTAATTTTAGGATCGTTTTGTGGCCATTTTGGGAAGGAGGTATTTTTGGGGTAATTTTGGGATTATTTTTTAGGACTATTTTGGGAACGTTTTTGGATAATTTTGGGATCATTTTAGGGTACATTTAAGGGTGTTTTTGGGATCGTGGATGGGGGCCTCCCTTGCCTCTGCTGCCGATTTCGGTTGTCGATAGAAAAACCTTCCCTTCACTATGCACTATCGTTAGAGGCTTCCGGCGTGTTATTACTCCAAATTACGGGTTCTCTTCCCGGGGGTCACCCCTTATTCCTTCCAGAAAAAATTCATCTGCCCTGCGGATGCCGCTAAGACTCAGCAAAAAACTGTGGGTCCAGCAAATTTGTAGGAAAAATTTCAAAGCAGCACACCACAAATTGGACGAGAAGCTCGGCGCAAAAATCTCTTTTGAGGTCTATGATGATAACCTGCAGGTGTCTACCTGCAAATCCCTAAAAATTGGCGGAACCTACACTTCTTTCTGAGTCCTAGCGGAATCTGCGGGGCAAATGATTTGGCGTATCCCGAAGCTCAGGTCGATGGTAAAGTTATCTACAATTGCTTTCAGTATTTCCTTATGTGCTATAGTTGGTGTGGTTAGCGGGACCGCCTTTCTTGTTGATTTTTCAGAGATACACTTCGTGATGCTTATTATAAGCTCTTCGGCCCCATCCTTTCCAGGCGCTTTATTATATTTGATCGGATAGTTATCCCTTCTCACTTCATCATAGTCGATTGGTAGGACGTCTTCGCCAAGGATTGCGTCATGGAGTTCGTCGTATTCCACGCAGTTAAGATATCAGAAGAAGTGTTTCCTGTATACCTCAAGTCTCTGCAGGAATTTGAGAAAGGTTTCGCACAGAGGTACTTTGAGGCCAGGTCATCCTTAGTCCAAGGAAGATACGGTCCTCCGATTTCGGTTTCGAAAGGTAGAAATTTGCAGTGTATTTAAATTGTAAATTCTAAAGGAAGTCGATGGGTAGAAATGGTCTGTGTAAAACGTTAACAAAGTACCTACGATTCGAACTTTTTGACGCTTTCTTTTGCGATTAATGAAATTTTAAAAATGCGAGTTCGTTTTTGGTAATCTCACTCTCCTAATATTTTTGGTTCGTTTGGTTTTTTTAATATTTTATCTAGGCCAAATTTTAAAGTTTATGATCTTACTCATATTTATCGAACTCTCAGAGAAAGAGCCGGGTTCTCGAGAGGAGAGAAGTTCAAAGCCCTAACAGAGTGTAGATAGAAGCTTTACTCACACTAGGACGGTCGAGACATCCGTAGGAGACGAAACGATATAGCTCTGGATAACATATGGCGGTGTCCTGCCACCACTCCCCTGGAGCCTAGTCGTGGACTAACAATAGAAGTTAGTAGCAGACACTTTCCGGGTAGCAACATCTTCTTGACCTAGTCGAAACTAAGAACTGAGCTTCTTCAGCTAAAAAGAAAGTCACAAATTTCCTAATTATTATTAATTTCTAATATGCTCCAAAAGGGCGTTTTGTACCAACCTACTTCTTATAAACATTTTCATCACCATTAACGCAACACCTACTTTCACGCCGCCATCATCCCACTTCTTAACTCAGGAGCAAACGCAAAAGCTTATGTGACAAGCAAAAAAAACCCGAGCTCGTGTCTGTGCAAATTTATACGAATGGCACGAGCTATATTAAACCAATAAGGTATGAAATGCGTGGAGTGCAGGCGCCAAATAGTAACCGTGAGTACAAGAATTTTCCGCCAACAAAGAGTATATTGCTGATGGCGTCATGAAAATTTATGTATGTGATGGGTACCAACTGGAGTTAATGACGTTAACCAAAGTTTTGTACACTTGTCGCCAGTGGCTGCCATAAAAGTGGAAATGAAGCGATGCGAGGACGTCAGAGCTCAACGCGATTTGTGTGACGTGGTGACATGATGACGTATGAGTTTAATAAGTGTGTGGGACGAAACAAAGTTGGTATTGATAGGAAGTTGTGTACATATATGCATTTGAATCTAAATATTTCAAAGCAAATGGGGCGATGTTGCTTTTAATTAATAAAGTACGCATAATATGCCCACGGATATGTGGTATGTACGTCATGGACGCCTTTATGGCTAGGTATGGTAATGGTATGGTAATGGTATGGTAATGGTATGGTAATGGTATGGTAATGGTATGGTAATGGTATGGTAATGGTATGGTAATGGTATGGTAATGGTATGGAAATCTTCCTGTCGTCTTGGCTGGGTATCAGCCAAATTACGTACACCCCTCTGCAAGAATCTTTTCAACCAATAAACAGAGGCGGTCTCCCAATTCGACCCAATATTGCTGAGAAAATAGACACATTGGATAATACTAGGGGAACTCGCCTGGTTTAATAGTTTGTAGGCTCTTCAAGGACAAATTCGCATTCATTTAGATTCAAAAGATACTCATTTATGTAAAAAAGTCCACACATGCTTCAAATTTTACCTGAAACAAAACTGAGAACAAATATTTTCCGTTTGCCAAATAAAGAATTCATTTTCCTTGTGAGGTCCTTTGTCTAACAATAAAGATAATCTTGTCAACCGCATTAATACCGTAAATCGTCTACCTTTTCAAATTGTTTTAACTAAATATGTTTAAGCCAACAACAAAACAAATTGCAGAATGGATGACTTGAAGTGAGCCGAATCGTTCTTTAAAATTGTTTTTCTATTTCCTACCTAAGTTTAACTGCTTGCACTGTTATTTGTTGACATGTCCTCTTTTATTAGTATCAAGAAACAAACATATACTTATATTAGGGTGGGCCAAAAAAAATCGTTTTTTGTTTTGCTTTTATTGGCATACAGAAAATTGAATATATTTTTATGTAACAGTTTTTAGGTCAAAAGTAGGCAGCGAGTCGTTTGAGGACTTCCGCCCTTTTGACAGCTGAAAAATTCGCACGTGCAGTCAAGGATACCTAGAAAACATTGTGATACTGAATGTAGAGCCTTGGTCGCCAAAACATTCTCCAAAAGTTTAGTGAGTGAACAGTTCTTCGTCCGATCTAGTTTTAGCACGACTGTTGTGGGAACACTTTATTTGATTCTACGGAACCTTCGGGGCTGCTCACAGTGGGAATATGCTTTTCAAAATTTGTCTGAAGCGAAGAGGTCGTTTCGACAAACTCGAATTAAGGGCTCCCTGAAGTTGACTTCATCTGTCGACCCAGGGGTGAAGCTGCATACGGGCTTCTGTCTTTGAGCCAATGGCTATAAGTATGTAAATACATATTTTCTCAATCATCTAGTAATACTATTTTCAACAAAACCGTCTCAGAGCTTCGGATAGATCACCAGCAAACGTTCACGTACGCCTGTAGAAGACTCATACAGAGAATCAATACAGCAATATTCCTTCCACGCATTCAAAGCAGCTTTTCGATATCATGATTAACCGCTATGTCCAAATTTAGTTCCCCGCAAATGAACGACACTTGAATATCCGCTCTGTCAATATAGGAAAGAACCTCTTGGAAATTGATAGAGAAGAGATAGTCCATACAGCAGCTCTATACCGCTGCAGTGCCATCTCTTCAGGAGGTGAGGTCAACTCATAGCATATGAACGATATGGAGGCGAACTTTTTGATTCGATTGGGCCGAATAACAATCAACAAAGGATTTCAGTCTTTTTCTTTAAGAAACTCGCCGGGAGCTACGCGACCAATTTCGACACACAACTGACGTACATCTAAACACAGTAGCCGCATCCAGTTTAGCCTTCGTCGTGTTTGCAATAGCATTGTGTTGTCTTTTGG
This sequence comes from Campiglossa producta, assembly GCA_964058755.1. Taxonomy (NCBI): domain Eukaryota; kingdom Metazoa; phylum Arthropoda; class Insecta; order Diptera; family Tephritidae; genus Campiglossa; species Campiglossa producta. The sequence continues at coordinate 12,005,200 of CAXKVI010000005.1, read as the reverse complement.
CGCAAACAACAGCTCAGATGAGGTGTATTTATTTATGACTTCTCTGTTATTGCCAGCGCACGGTGGCTTAAAGAAGCAATGAAGTTGATTAGCGCGTCTAATTACTAAATCTAATGAACACATTCTGCCACACATCGCAGATTGAAGTTGACGGCTGCAACAGAGTTCGCTGAATATGTATATTGTTGAAGGTAACTTGGACGAGGCTTGTAGAAGATAGTTTCATAATTTACGATTCGCAATGATTTGGCCAAGTGGAATTTCCAATAGCTTTGCTGCTAATTGCAGAATAAATCTACATGGAGGTCGGTTTTCCAATAAATTAAAAACTTTTATCCCACTTCGATTTGCTTGACGTTGAAGCTACGGCTTCAATGTGATTGAAAACTTACCGACGGAGGTATTTTTCTTGGTTTAATAGATTTTTAAGCTTGAGATAATTCTAGAATCCAGGACATGCCCCGGCAATATTTTAACGAAGGAGTGTTGGTAAGAGCACCGTGATCGCACCAATTTGGTTCCCAGATTTTCGGACAGTTGTTTCACTAGTTGGCGGAGTTTGTTCTAGAATGACGCACAGAGCTCAGCTTTTCACGATTTTAGCGATGTCATGGAGTTTTTGAGAAGAAGTGCTGAGCCACGATAGTTTTATCTAACCAAAAGGAGGGAAAAAGTTTCCTTTTGAAAAATTCGGAAAAATTAGATCTTTTCGGAGCACCGAAGAGCACTCTAAGGGGAATCATACTAATATTTCAAATAGCTCCGAATCCGATGAATTGGGAACGTTTTATGAGGTTTTTTTTTGACATGAACATCGGAGTATTTTTGGAACCTTTCAGTGATTAGATCCTGTAAGGATCTTTTGAAGTCTTTTTTGAATCTTTGTATATAAATTTTTTTCTTCCAACTACATGATTTTGGAGCATTTTGACCTTTTTTGACCATTTCATGGAGGTTTTTTTTTTTATCTATTTTTGAACCTTTGTGGACTCTTTTTTTTAGCTTTTTTTCGCTCTTTTATGAATATTTGAAAATTAAATTATGTATCATTATTATGAAGCGCTCCGAATTTGGTTAGCTGGGTTGTAGCTACGATGGAAAAGGGGGTGTGTATGATGTGTATGATTAACTGACCGCCTTTGGTCGGGTAGAGTAAAAGTTGGTCGTACAGAACGCATTGGCCTTAGGTCTTCTGTAGTTTTGTAGAACCTATACTCCTTTGGCAGATCTTCTGATTCAGTGGTCATTAAAGTAAACAAATCCGATTGGGTAGTCAGAAGCAGTCCTCCGATCTTATAACGATAAATGAGCTTTCTTAGCGAGTTATTGCATGTTCATCACTTCTGAAAAGAAAAAAAAAAACCGATAAGAACTCTAGCAAATACGGCAATGCGCTAATAACAGCAACAATCGCAAACTCATTAGACCTTCATAGGTTGGGTTTTTTGCAGCAAAAATAATGTTTCTTAAATAGCATAACAACAACAATGACACATCCAGTAAGTGAGCAAGCAACTGGCATGATCAAGGCGAATAGACGACGACGAGCACCAGCAAACTCCATTTACTAAGAATATAAGCTTAATGGAACGGTTGTTGGACTACTAGAACGAGATCGCAGAGCCGCCAGACATCACATCATTATTTTACTCTTGCAGAGTCCTTCCCGAATCTAAAACGAATGTGAACATTTCAAAGCTGTGCCTATGACAGGGGCCTAGGTTCCAAAGGTCAAAGATCACTTTTTTTATAATGGATGATTTTCCCTCATTTGCCATAGAACTCCACCCTTAATTAGTGTATAATAATGTTGTTGGACCCGTTCCAGTGACAGGATTCCAGCCAGACACCCAAAGCTCGCGGATTTTCTTAATGAATCTTGTTTCGTCTTAACAATTTAAGGGAGAATACCGCCCTTAAGTAGTACCAAGCGTTTTTAGACTTTGTCCCATGACAAAAACTTTAGCAATACACCACAAAACTGGGGCCTTTTTACAACCCTTACTGCGATTTCACATCTTTCAGCGGGTTATCCAACTTTGGCTGTCTTAACTTTAGAAACGTTACATCTAAATCCAGGGGTGCCACAGGGTGGTGTCCTATCCCCGACATTGTTTAACTTCTGACAATATCACCGATTAAATCTAAGGCGACAATTTTACGACATGGAAACACCAAGCGAGAAACGAATTAGATAATTACATTGATGGCTCTAAGCTACCAACTGTCAGTCACCCAAAGTTATTGGGGTTGGCATTGGATAATACTTTCTCATTTGCTGGTCATGTGTCTGTAATGGTCTCAAAGGTTCGAGGTCGCAACAAGATCCTCATGTCACTTGCCGGCAGCACTTGGGGAAAAGATAATAAAACATTGCTGACTGCATATAAGGCCATTGACCGACCTGTCTTTAAGTATGCTGCACCCATATGGTCGCCAAAATACTGCTATGAGAACTGCTCAATGTAAGAGAGCACGCGGCAATGCTGAGCAGGCAATTCCTTCTGAACTGCCAGAAGCCAGGACATCAAAACCGTCATCTAGACCCGCCCCAGGAAACATAAGGAAACATCATTATGACGAGAACCTATCATATTACTTTAGCGTTTGCTCTGCGGAATCATAAGCGGGCTTTAACCGACATTCACGCTGAGTCGATTGATACCTTTGTCAGACCTCGGCCTGTGAACCCCGTTTTAAACAGTCTTCTACCCGATATTGCTGAAGGAGAACGGACCTTACAAAGGGAGGTAAGAGTAGGTCGCCTCCCCGTTGGTGCACCCTAAACGCTAAATGAGCTACATGGCCTACACGGCTAGTTTCTCTTATTGCAGGTTCTACGAGAACGGTGCCAGTACTTGTGCTGTACCCATCGTGCCGAAACGACCCGGCCAGTTTTCTTATATCGACCCGGCCTAGAGCAATACACTCGGGATGACCCTGTCTGACATTTAGGCAGGGCTACACCTCGTTACAACAACAACAGAGTCACTATGGCTCAGCTTCGGTCTGGATACTGTAACAGGTTAAACTCTTACTTATCCAGACAACTAACACTATACCTGACACATTTCCTGCATGTTGTATGTCCTCCCACGACACTTTACATCTCTATAAATGTTCAATTGCACCTACTCTTCTAACCCCTCTGTCTCTCTGGTCCAACCCTTTTGAAACTGCACGTTTCCTTGGACTTCCGGTAGAAGAGCTTGATGAAGATCTTCGGAATGATCATATATACTAGGCAGGACGAAGCATTGTTAACAACAACAACAACAACAAAACCAAGCTTTCTTTTTACACTTCCACATTCGTTCTAGATTCGGGGAGGGCTATCCAGGAGTAATGGGTTTATCCATCATTAAATAAGTGATGTCTGGCGGCTCTGGCATCTTGGTCTAGAAGGCTAGTCAAAAACAAAAACAACAGATTCAGTTAAATTGTACATACTATACCTTTTTGCTATTTAATGCAGACTATTTTACTACTTTACAGGCGTTGTAGTTTTGGACGTAAGCGGTGGCACGTCAGCAACCGAGTAGTGGCAATATTTATGGTAATGGTGCTGCAAATGTTGCGAAGCGCTTCTCGTTGTTGTTGCTGCTACAAATCGAAAAGTCTTGCGCCAGTATGCTATTAGCTTTTGGCGATCGTTTTGTTAGTGCTGCGTCTGCGCAGTGCGCACCTAAGCGCATTCATTCAAGGTGTAACAAAACAACACGCGCCGCCGCACACTGCCAAGTGCTGCGTCATGTCGACGTCTGCTTAATTTATTGCCTTAACAAGAAAAGTGCTGCATAGGTGCCTGTATGCCCAGCCCCTGTGTCTATGTCTATGCGCGCAGCCGTCTTTGTGTTTCGGAGTATATTTTTGTAATGAGATTGAATGATGTTTTCAAGGTAATGAGTCGATGCGTCATTGCGGATGTTGAATTGTGCGCTGCGCAGTGCTTCTTGTGGGCAGTCGTTGCAAACACAAAAATAAAGTAATTATCATTTATTGAAAAGTGTATGAATTATGGGGTTTTGTTCATTTAAAAACTTTAAGACCTCATTGATTGAAATTTTGCAATCGTTTGCTTTAAGTGCAGAGCTGCGATCATTAAAGCCATGTCATACACGTGTATTTGAAATATTCAATGTTTGTAACAGAAAGACGAGGTCTGAATGAAAGAAGTTCCAGTCGAACTCATAATTCCAAAAGAAACTCGTCATGCTGCAAAGGGAAGAACCGCAAGCCCAATAACTCAAAATCTGTGTTCCCCTACGCAACTTTGACAGAGTTGGTTATAGCTCATCCAGATAACCAAACGGAGGGAAAACGACACTATTCTGAACTAGCAACGCACATTTCTCGTAGAATTTCCTCTGAAATGAACTCTTTTCGTGCCCCCAAAATGAGCGGAAACTCCTACGACGCGGGTAAATTGGTCATTAAAACAGGGGTAAACAGGGATTTCAACATACTGCGCTATACAACAAGAACGTCATATTTTCTACAACAAAAATATTTTCTGGAATCACAAAAACTCCTAAGAATTATTATTGAGCTAAGACTAAAAAAAGCAGTAGCCGAAACCAGTACCCATGCACATATGAAACCGTTTGTGTACCGTTATGCATTCACATTCGAAATGAATTGAGTGTGCGCCATGATGGAGACCCTACCGGTATTCCAAGAATAATATTGCAATGATTTTTCGTACTTTTCCTGCGATCTGGGTTGTTTTTGTGAGCCACATGTTGTTGTTGTAGAGCCACAACGAGCCAAAAGAGTCACTACGTGGTTATGGCTGCATTAAAGGAAACCCAAAATGACGCCGATTCCAAAAAACATTTTTTATGAAACATTTTTAATGAAATTCGATACCTTTTTGGACCATTTGTCGAAGCTTTTATTGATGCTTTTCGCTAAACTTTTTTAGCCTTTTTGAACTCTTTATGTGCTGTTTTTTCCTCCATTTTGTTGATTTTTGTAACCTCTTTCGATCCGCGTGAATCTCACATGGGTCCCAGGACACAGACGAAAACTCTAGGGCAGACGAAATTGTTAGGCATGGCACGATCAAGCAGGTTCTTCGGGATAAAGACGCTGAGGTATGCCCTTTGCCACATGCAAACTAATGCTGAAGGAGCACACACCCAGGTTGCCGGAATTCCAAGCAAACATGGCCTGTGGCAAGACAGACAGGCGCCCGCTTGCAGCCGCACCTCATGATGACAGACGCTGCTGATGAAATCCCCTGGCAAGCCCTTAAACCGATTGTGTCGGAGTGGCCTTCAGAGGTTGTTACCTTCTCACATCAGCTCCCCATCGAACGGGTTTTCAGTGACTATCCAGAGGATACGTCGTGGATATAGTGAGCTGCTTCGACCGCTCATAGAAGAATCGCTCTGGACATTCCCAGTTGAATGGCGGTTAGAAGCTTCCCCCTCTTATGTGGACTTCTCTACATGGCCCCACCCTCCTCACCTGCAACTAATCTAATCTTAGCTTGCGTCATTTATTGACGCTTAACCGCCTAGGCGGTTTTGGGCGTTTCATATCAAAGCACGCCAGTCATTTCTTTTTGGCGATAACTGACACCAATTGGAAACTCCAACAGAGTTCAAGTTTCCATCTCCTCTGCTGCCGAATTCGGGTGTCGATAGGAAAACCTTTTGTGCTGGAGCTTCTTCGTCCATTCGCTTAGCATGACCCAGCCAGCGGAGCGTTTGGGCTTTAATTCGCTGAACTATGGTCAGGTCTGCGTAAAGTTCGTACAGCTCATCGTTAAATTTCCTTCGATTCTCGCCGTTGGCATCACGGGAAGGACCATAAATCTTCCGGAGAACTTTTCTCTCAATTACTCCAAGGGCCATCTCATCTTCTCTTGACACTGCCCATGATCCCGAGCCGTACATCAGGACTGGCATGACGAGAGACTTATAGAGCGTAATCTTTGTTTGTCGAGAGAGGACTTTACTTTTCAATTGCCTACTTAGTTCAAAGTAACACTTGTTAGAAAGAATGATTCTCCGTTGGATTTCTAGTCTCACCTGCAAATGCCCGGCATTATGTGGGATTTCCCTTCCGGGATAGCATAAGCCAGGTTGCAGAGCTGGAAATGTGGGACTCGATTGAGGAGTTTAGCTATCATGTTTTATGACCAAAAGGTGGAGAATTCAGTACTTACAAAAAATTGCATAGAGAAACTATTTAGAACATAGCCCCTTAAATACAAATTTTCATCTATTTGTTTTCATTTATTTGAAGTCAAATGTGGCAGCCACCCCGCCGCAAAGTTCCGCAACACAAAGTGGCCCAATCGATCTCTCATTCCATTGTATTGTTTTTGTTCATGTCCAACATGCTTTTAAACACTTCAACTGCAGCTTTTATGGCTGCCGAAACTGTGCTGGCCACAACGGTACTAGTGCCGCAACGGGTAATGGTGGGTTCAACTCTATTGGCATCGGTGCGATCCAATTACAAAACGCTGCAGCAGCCAAGTAAAAGTGAAGTTATGCAACACATCATGGTCTCATAGTGTTGTTTGGAGTTACTAGGGTGCTTGATTATGGAACGATTTTCTTAAACCAACGATGATTGGTATCAGTTGTTTCCACTTACTCCAATTAGCGGTGATGGTCCGTTTCAATAGCGCAACTTGTTATTAAGCCAGGTGGAAAATATATTACAAAAGGGAGACACAAAATTGTTTAGTAAAAGTTATACAAATCCTTTTTCCCCCTTTCCGATTTGTCTACCATCTACTGAATAATTGTTTTACCCCTATCAGCCTTTCATTTGTAGGCCATCCACATATGACCTTAGTTATTAGTTCGAAGACCTTAAAAACCATCCTACAATTAATGAAAACTCAATAGAAACCAGCCTAAAAAAAAACCAAAGCAGGCACCCTAATATCAAGAAATCGAAAATGGATAAAAACGAAAAACTGCGCTAAGTGAATGGCAGCACCGATGCAGTTGTGGCAACTGAAAAATCAAAGATAGTTACAAACGAACGGTCTGTCAGATAGCTGTGTTGAGGTAAACCAGACACTAACGGGTGGTGATTGTCTATTAGGCTGCAAAACACTTTGCCCTGCACATTCTGAATGTGGTAACAACAAATGATAAGTCAGTGATTTTGTTGAACTTTTTGACAATATCATTTGCCATTCTTCGATTAAATTATTTGGTCAATGGTCATGCTGGGCTTTGAGTGATTGAATCTTTCCTTTTTATACCTTTCATGAACATGAAATGGTATTATAACTTTGGTCCGATGTTTGTAAATATGAGAAGATGAAGAGATAGACCCATCAATAAGTATACCGAAATGATCAGGATGACGAGATGAGTTGATTTAGCCATGTCTGTCTGTCCGTCTGTCTGTCTGTCTGTTTGAACGCAAACTAGTCCCTCAGTTTTTGAGATATTTGGCTGAAATTTGGTATGCGGCCACCATTTTCCAATATAGGAATCATTTGTCGGAACCAGCAAGATCGGACCAATATAACATATAGCTCCCATACAACCGATTATTCCGATAAACGGATTTTGGGCTATAACTCCTGTAATTAAACACGTAGGAACGTGAAATTTTGTAAGTATTGCTATTTTTATATGTGAAATATCGATGGTGAAACTCATAGAGATGGGATAAATATTTCACATAGCTCCCATACAATCGATTATTCCGATAAACGGATTTTGGGCTATAACTCCTGTAATTATATAGGTAGGAACGTGAAATTTTGGAAGTATCGCTATTTTTATATGCGAAATATCGATGTTGAAAATCATTGAGATGGCATAAATATTTCACATAGCTCCCATACAATCGATTATTCCGATAAGCGGATTTTGGTAGATAACTCCTGTAATTATATAGGTAGGAACGTGAAATTTTGGAAGTATCGCTATTTTTATATGCGAAATATCGATGTTGAAAATCATTGAGATGGCATAAATATTTCACATAGCTCCCATACAATCGATTATTCCGATAAGCGGATTTTGGGCTATAAGTCCTGTAATTAAACACATAGGAACTCGAAATTTTGGAAGCATCGCTATCTTTATATGTAAAATATCGATGTTGAAAATCATTGAAATGGGATAAATATTTCACATAGCCCCCATACAATCGATTGTTCCGATAAACGGATTTTGGTAGATAACTCCTGTAATTATATCGGTAGGAATGTGAAATTTCGTAAATGTTGCTATTTTAGAATGTGGAATGTCGATGTTAAAAATCAATGAGATTGGACCAATATAACACATCGTCCCCATATAATCGATAGCTCCGATAATTTCGGTATGAGCTAAAGTTAAATTCACACAGGCTGTACTGGGGATCAAACAGTGAAAATCGTGACGCTTATTCATGAAAGGTATTTAGCCTTCGGCACAGCCGAAGACAGCTTTCCTTACTTGTTTTGTGTAACTTTTACTTTATTTTTTGTGTAATTTTCAGATACTAGGTATATTTTTGTGTAACTTTTATTATTTTTTGCCTAAAAAACCATCCCGTGGATCCGCCCCTGATTCCCAGTAATTTGATGTCACTCTTTTGTCTGCACCTGCAACTCCTTGAGGGTCCGCAGTGACACTGACCCACGCTGGCTGATCTTCAATAGCTTCAAGTACTTCACTTTGGCTTCAAGGATCAACCAGTAGTTTGTGTTTCGTCCATAGTTAGGCAGAGCCGTCGTCGATATCGCCATACCAATAACACCGCCGACCCGAACCAAGCACTGTCCGGTTGACAACTTTGTCTGAATCGGCCTAGCCCGAATGATATCTGGCGCTTAAAAAGTAGGCTCGAGATCGAATTCCTTATTGGTTCCTCGAGCCCGTCTGCACCGCTTCGACTTCTCCACTATTTGCTCCTACTGTGTGGATTTCCTCCTCATTCCTTTTTAGCGACAACTAAGGCCAATTGGAAACATCAAGGGAGTTCAAGTCATCTTCCACCTGTTGTTCGACTAATATCTCGGAAACTGTTGAAGTGATTTGGAACAAATTTGGCATATAGATAGCATCCTTTATTCTTAGACTATCTATGTGGGTTTTGCCACTTTGGAAAATTTACAGGGTTGCCACTTATCTCAATTTTTTTTAATGTTGAGCAATATAAGCCATATTGGCAGTTATCGAATTAAGGAAGGATTTTTCGACTGCCTGTCAACATAAAAGTTCACTGTCAATTTAACAGCCAGTTAACTTTCCCTGCCTTTATTTTATCAGGAGGATGAACTGGCCGTTATATTTATAGTGAGCGTTAAAGTTGACAGCTAGTCCAGAAATCGGCCCTCAAGATGTTGTCGGCCATATTCCAACTAAGTATTTTCAGGTAGGGTTGTCACCTAACGGAAATTTATTTATTCCTTCATTTGTATATCGACCTTAATCTCGGAAACCCATTGACTTTGGGACAGTTTTCTGGGTGGTTACAGGGGTGTTCCTTATAATCAAATGCACTATTTTTTCGAGTCCCAGCTAAAAATGTAAATGTCACGCAACGCCACAAAGCTGTTTTCTTTTTTGGCCTTTAAAGGTGCGAAACTCCCCAAACAATCTTCAAAACGCTAACTGCTTGCACACATACATACCAACATAATTGTGGCACACGCCATACACTGACTTAGCCGCCGCGACCACCAAACCGACTGAGTAAGTTGTTTAACCAACAGCGGCAGCTCAAGTGGGGCGCCACTAAACTGGGGCACACACACACACACCTTGCTTTTGTTGCAGGCATAAGCGTTAATACATTTGGCGTACATATACCTAGGCACTTAAGTATGTTCATATGTATTTATGTATGTGAGTCTGTATGCCGCACAATATGCCATCTGACCGACCTCCCCAGCCAACTTAAACATCACTGGCTGGCTGGCAGCTTGGTTGTGCGAATGTAGCCAAAAATAGCCGGTCGGTTGCTATTTTCGTAACCAATGGACTTAAGCACAGAAGCACGCACAGCCATATGCATGGGCAACTAACTGTAGAAAAATATCAAAATATTTGTATGCATGGCAAAATGTTGTTTAAACAAAATTATCACGATTTTTGTTGTTTCGTTTGTTTTTTCTAGGTGGATTGGCTTTTGTACGTTTAAAAATAATTGAATCAAAAGCAATTTCTAATGTGGGTAAAATTCAAGATTCATGGGTACATTTAGAGGCGTTTTTGTATTGTTTTTAACCCTTTCACGCCTGATGGTACGTATGTGTGCCAGTGAAGTGTAAAAATCGAGGATGGGAAACTCTCCCTACTGCACATTCGCATGAATCCGGAAATGGTCCGGAAATGTTGTCTAAAAAGTTTATAAATTATTTCGAAAACAACGCTGATATAGTACCGAAATTTACCTGAAAACAACTGCGAAATGTTTCTGAAGAAGTCAAGATATAGAATAGACAACAATTCCGAAACGCTCCCAAAAAGCCCCAAAATTATCCGGAAAATAATGCCAAAAATGATTCGTCGAAAGGCTTTTGGCTTACCTTTTGGCACTCATAGAGTAATTTAAGAATGCGCCAGCAAGGTTCACATTTCCGCCAATCCCAAAACCATCCCGCAAAAGTCCTGAAATGCTAACGAAAAAGTCTCGAAATTAATTATAAAACAATTCTGAAATAGTCCCGAAGAATTCCAGAAATGATAATGGAAAAGTACCTAAAATTACTCACGAAGTAATCATGAACTAATCGCGAAAAGGCCCCTATAGAAATTAGTTCTGTGTTCGGAGTATCTTCTTCATCATCGAGTTAAAATAATCTCACGTTAGAAATTAGCTTTTTCTGAAACGTCGGTTGTTATCGAATCTTGCCAGCCTTGACATAATTTGCCGTAGTCCGATAAGCTTTCACTGCCGAAATTTTCTAGGAAACCTGCAGGATGAGAGTCACTACTTTTTTTTCGCTGTGTAACCCACTCCCACGTAGTCAGGTCATAGATCACAAATTATAAGAGAACTTTGTTTTTGTATTTGGTGAAATTTTTTTGTTCTCCGAATCCAGCCATAAAATTCTATTCGCCAACTAGTATTTGTTATGATTATTTTGGTGTTTTACTACAGGGTGCATCAACTTTTAAAGATTTTCATTTACGCTCATTAGTTTTTATGTAATGTTTTACATTAATAATGAGCCACTGCTATTTATCGCTGCTTGTTGACTTAAATGCTTAGCGTGCCACATGCCACATACCACAAACTCCAGTGTCTTATTGACCGATTTAATTAAAGGAAAAACGTGCCCATTATTTTATATGTTCTCAATGATGGTTATTTTAATGCTGGTGGCTTGATACAATTGCTCCATGTATTTGTTGTTCACAAACAAAGGGTTAAATTAAGGAAGCCATGTCTTTCGAGCCAAATAAGGGAAGTTTTTCCTTGAAATAAGAAAAATATTTTTTTGAGTGTAGGAGTAAAGGAAGAGAAGGACCACCATTACGTTGGAAGGACCAGTGGAGAACGATTTAAGATTCCTGGAAATTTGGATTTTGGATGAATCAACCCTTATTTTGGTTGAACCAACAGATATTTTGGTTGATATAACTATATTTTGGTTGATATGACCAAATCACTGTCAATTCTTATCCATCAGCGGCTCAATTTTCTCTGTGTGTATGTATTTGTGGAATTCGTGGACTCAAACGATTGGAAGTCGGTTAAAATTTCGCTTCGAAATCGTGCAAATCAATTAGTTATCGAAGTTATTTACGACTTCTTTTGGTGCGAAAAGGTTGCAAATTTGTTTGCGCTAACCTCCCACAACTAATACTTTCCAATTAGTTTTTATTACTTCACGATTTCAACACCTACCAACAATAAACCAGAAACATTTTAGTTAAACTTGTCCGCCCCCTAACAGCTCAAGTGAGCGAGGGTTTGCAAGTTCAAGTGTAGGTACATATTGAGATACAAATAGATTTCCATAGGTATACAATTACCCTGCAAAAAATTTTGTGACTAAAATATAAACTTTTAAAAATTAGTTTTGCACCTCCCCTTTTATAGGTGATTATTTCACAAAACGTTAATGAGGGATATGGGAGAGAAAGCGTTATCACGTTCAAGAGATGCTTCAGGAGTTTTAGGGACAATGAGAAGAAGGAATCGGTGGAACACTTTCTCTGTCGCCGAGGGCCACCTTAACAGAATCAGATAAACGTGACTAAGGGTGGTTAAAACGATTGTTGTGGTACCAACCAATGCAGCTGAGTGTTCCGCTTATCAGCAGGCACTCCTACCTACATACACACATACCTATAATTCGAATTGTCAAGCGAACAGACGGATGGATAGGCCACAGGCCCATGCCTTCCCGTTTTCCCATTTTTTCCCCCTTTCAACTCATGACGTCACATTACAACTGCAACACCGCTTTTCGGCCATCGGCCATCTTGAATTCGTCAATGGTTGCCCCACAACATAGCTTTTAAATCACACCAGCGGTAAAAGTATAGTATGGTGGCAATTCTGTGTCAACTCATGACCTAGCAATAAGCTGATTATGTCAAAACTGGCTAATTCATTTTAACGGTATCGCTTTTGACACAATCTCCTATCTGCGGTTCGTGGATAGGCCAGTACTTCTGTAGATGGCGACAAAGGCTAGTGGAGATCAACACTGAATACCGAAAAAAGGAAAAGGTTGAGAAAATATAAAAATCCTTCCTTAGCTCACAACCTCATTTGTAGATCCATTAACTGTAAGGTAGCTAAGGGGGTATACATACATACCTATCGGTATCGTAGATGTATCTTGTTATAGATACGTTCATCCATACAAAACAAATAAAAATCCTGCCTTGTTTTCCAGCTGCTAAGCAGGTTACTTATCTACCTTTATTTTCATTAGACCCCGGCAGCTAGTGGACAATTGATTTTATGCCGCGAACATTGAAATTCATGCTGCGGTTGTGAGAGCGCTATGATCGCACCGACCAATCACTGGATGTATGTAGTTTGTTATGCTCAGTCGCTCACTTGCATGCAATGACTCAATAACATACGCTGTTGCCTCGATGCGCTAGTGAGTGAGAGAGCAAAAACTGATAATATAATTTCATGCGATGACTGCTCTTTCACTAATTCGCCCTCAATTTCAATTCTGCCGGGCACTGAATTGGAGCGTTTTTGTGTTGGCGAGATTGTTGATGTTGGTTCGACTATATTAACGAATACCTAAATATGGCACATAGGTGCATATGTACCTCCACCAAGAACTGAACAAGTAGGGTGCCTTTTCATTTCAGTTTAAATTTCTGTAAACCCAATTTTCCCTCTAAATGAATGCAGAGAAAATAAAAGTTGTAAAATGAAAAAAGCAAAAAAAAAAATTAATTTAAATAAAAACTTGAAAAAATCCACTCGTCCTTTTTGTACAACTAATCGCACTGCTTGTATCCGCTCTGGCGGAACAAACACACATTCCTACTCTCCTACATAACTAAACGTACCTATGTCTGTACACGAATTCCTTTTTATTGAGCAGAACGTGCCTGTTGCTTTTGTTGCTGTAAAACCACATAATTTTAAACTCGCAATGAATTGCTTTGCCAGATAAAACCCAACTAGTTATCCTTCTCGAGTTCAACGCTCTGTCTGTTGTACCATCTTTCGGTCGACAGTTGTTAGTAATTTTTGCTTTGCTCTTCGCTTTGCTTGCCTCTTCTGCTTCAAACGCATGCCTTTACTATAGTTGGCTCTTTGTTCTTCCCCATCGGTATGGCACTAAAAACCAAACAAAAACAACTGTTGGCAGGTGGCACTTTCGTCGACTGTCGTTTTCAACTGTTTGCTGTTAGCCATCACCATCGCCATGGCATCGTCGTCGTCGTTATCATCGCTACTATTCTTCCGTCCATTCTATAGATTTTACTTCCTACTCTAATAGTTTAGCGCTCGTTTGCCAGCCAGTCGTCCTACGGCTTCAGTCAGCGCCAGCATTTAGGTTACAGGATAATAAAGAGCACATAGAAGATTGTTGCTTTATGTAGGATATATTTCAGTTTACCAATGTAGGGAGTGAATTGAAAAGTATTCAGGTTTTGAGCCATTCCCGCTAAAATCGCATCCCTCGTGTTGATTTCACCTTTTGTACGAGCAAATTATGTTTACAGGAATTTAAAACTCACAGATTCGTAGTTACCTTCATAGACATTCTCATATACAAACTTCAGAGGCGTATGTAGGTAGACTTCAACGAAGAGTGGGATAGAGTTTAATATAGACAGCAATTGATTTCATTCAATCGTAATTTTTTAGTGCTGCTTCGGAATTATTTCGGTACTGTTTCGGGATAATTTTTGGGCTTTTACGGGAAAATTTCGGAACTGTTTTGGGATCACAACTGGAGCATTTTCGGCATCATTTTATTGTTATTTTTGAGTCAAAAATAACCGGCTCAGGTTGGGGTCCTTTTTACGTGATGTATAACGTTTGATTGGATTCTAGCTACACCTTAGGATATCAGATATATCCTAAAGTAAAGTATATCGAGGTAATCCTAGACACAGAACTACTGTGGAAGTCTCACGAAGAGCACAAAAGTCAAAACCCCCTAACTGTTTTTTGAAAATGCAAGAAAGCTTTTAGTAAAGAGTGGGACCCGTCCTAGGAAGATCCTATGTAGGGAGGAGCAAAGTGTAAATCAATAACGTAAGATACCAGTTTGTCAAGTATCAAGGAGCAAAACTCTCTGTGTTGTACGCAATAAGTCTTATGAAAGACTCTAGGATTAAGAGGAAGGGCTAGTAGCTGAGTTAGCTGACCCTCCGATATGGACATCACTGTCTTCACAATACAAAGTGATACCACACCATTATTGACTTCTCTAATTGTTAAGTTGCTCTGCCCGAAGGCTTCAAACTTTCCAGAACACTTATTCGTTGTCTTGCTTACTGAGCGTCGGCCTTCGCTTCACCCTCCTGCAATCCTGGATAGTTAACATGGCCCCACTCGAAGATCAGAACCAGTTTCGGCTACCACGATCACCGGGCGGGCTCGCATTCACCATCAGCAATACTGTTCGGTGTAGTAGTATTAAACTCAAGGTTGGCCTAAGGAACTAGCCTCAGTCAGGCGGTGTTTACCTTGAACTGATCAATTTTTACATCTCTTCCGTTTCCAGCTGCCACAGCGGCTAAGGCACGGGTATAAGAGAATTAGTCTCTGGCGAAAAACGCATTGACACGGGCGACTTTAATGCACACAACTACATGTGACATTCGTGCCTCACGGCCGATAGTAAAAGACGGGAGCCAGCCGAGCAAGTTGACGTTTTTATTGCAAAGTGAACGGGCATGTGTCCACGAGATTTGCCTAAACTTGCCGTTGCATACCGGCTGGTCGGTTAAAGAACACTCAGCCTAATTTCCCAGCCCAGGCTGGGGCTCTAACCAATAAACGCCACCAATTGCGAGATATTATTTTCTCTGACTTCCAAACTAGAGGTCTAAATGCGGAACACGGCGGTTAGATCAGCACAAACCCAAGCAATGGGTAGAGCGCCTAAGGACCTGCAATCCCTGGATTGAAGTAGGAAAAACATGGTCCACAGTCAAAACCATAATCTCATAGTTAGGGTTTGTCGTTAAGACGACGAGAGAGTGGCATCGCATGACACGAATTCAATTGTCAACTTTTCAGGGATTACTTCAAGTTAGTGGCGTTGAGGTTACAAACCCAGAGTCACCATTTTTGAAGTCCTTGAGGAAGCAATGGTCCCACTTATCCCTACCGCTGCCTGAACACAACTATTTTTATGCTGTTCACTTCAATTACATATTTAGGACGTAATACCTACATATTTACCATCCTGCCAACATCAATTTCATTTTATTTGTTTGAACCAACTTACCTTTCAGCTCATTTTATGTTTTTTTCTCACTTTTCACTTAGACCTTGTATCGAAAAATGCCCACACGCACACTTTGCACCATTCCACCGCTCACCGGATTCATAGTTGTTGTTTTTTATTTAACCGTTTGTCCATGTCTGTCGTGATTACCTGGGGGGCAATTTTTTTTTTTTGTTCGATTTTATTACTTTTTATTTTTCTTTACTTCACCTCACTACACAATTTTAGGATTATGTTTTGGCTTTGTTGTTTATTTATTTGCGCGCTCAAAGTTATGCTACATCCTCACGAGCTCATATTTCCCCCACGAAATTTTATTTTTCGACGTTTCGATAGAGCATTCACGCGTGTGTATGTGTGGCAAGGAATATTGCCGATGTGGCATTGCGATAGCCTAACAGCAAATTAATTTAACCATTACGAACATTTTTCGACTATCGACTTTAATGTTTTTGTTATGTGTGGCAGTCGGTGGCGCTTTAGCACTTTCATGGCCAAAGATTGTGTCAAGCTGAACGTCGTTCTTGATAATGCTTATAATTAAATGATGAAGTTGGTAAATCTGCGATTAATTTTTGTTGTAAATTGTTTCTAACCTTATTTTCCACTCCATGGCTAAACCTTTTATGGATCATCTTGGTTTTTGTTGGTCCATTTAGTTCTTTTAGATGGTGTTCGCTCCAAATCAGCTGTGTCCTAAAGTCAAATTCCTTGGGTTAATCCGAGATATCAAAAGAGGTTGCTTTAGATTTGTGCAGGTTTATCTGAAGCACCACCAACATTAAAGCGCTCAGACCCCCCTGCCACCTCCTTATCGTCGAGTTCTGTCTCGTCTAGGATGCTGTTTTTCAACGACGAGTTGTTCAAACCACGATTTGGCGTGGCGGAAACCCTACTATCTGTGGCAGTATCAATATTGATGCGCTTAGGACTAGCTGCTATCACCGTGACGTTGAGCTCTTCCCCGTCCAGCAGGCTGTCTCCCATCGCCGATCTGTTCACTGCTCCTTTGCCATTTGACCTGGCACTGCGATGTCCGAGTCCTCCGGAGCAGCCGAAATAGCAGCGCGTTGGGCATCGCCACGGTATAGGTCGATCACGATCTGACCCATGCCGTAATGCAGTCGTCCATTGCGCCGTTTAAGGGGCTCGAGTGCCTCCTTATTCAAGGTGACGACCACCTGCCAATCAGGCCCTACCGCATCCTCCACCACAATGACAATCCAGTCCTGCGGCGGGAGAGACGGGTTCATGATCGCAGTATCCTGAGAATTCTTTCAGGTTCGGCAGAGATGGCAGGAATCCATGCCCTTGCCCTGGGCCGAGTCGGAATGTCCTTCCAGTCAACAACCTCGATTCTTGCACCTGAGTAGATCTCTGCCAGTCTTGCAGCTGCTGTCTTGTACAGTGCAACAGTTCTTTCATTCTCGCAAGCGAAAACCTTAATCTGACCCTGGTGCCATCCCGCGTCAGAACCTATCGCCGGAGACTCGTCCATAATGCCAGGAAGGGCGTTACCGATTGCGTTCCGGACGTATCGCCACTGCTCCTTAGGGATGGCCCAACGGTCGTTACCTCGGTCAGCGACGCCTAAGAGGATCCTGTCCTTGGTCACGTCATCAAAGCTAAGTTTACCCACTCCGGGGGTGTTCTGCTGCCGCTTCGGATAAAATTTTAAATCCCCGTCCGATCTCTGGCGTTTGAACGGATTTCCGTTAAACTTCTTTGGCGCATAATTGCTTTGGAAGTTCGGTAACAGAGCTTGAGCTATCTCCACCGTCTTTCTGACATTCGGCGACAGCGTCTCCTGTGAACCTGCCTCGCATTTTTCTGGATCCTTGCGGCCGTTCTTTTGTACAAGTACGCGGAGCGACTGGGAGATGTCTTTTGGGAGGAGGACTCGTAGTTGCCATCGCGGTCGTTCCCTTTATTCCTGCTTTTTTGGATCTCTGAGGTCAGTTCGTGAGACCACTGCCACAGCCGTTAAGAAATTGATTTAGTATCAGCCGTTGTTAGCTTTACTGTGTTTGCCCCGGTGCTTGATTTGGGGATTTCCCCCTTATTATACAGAGTTGAACAACCTGTAGTTCTCCTCCGACATTGTATTCTCGCTTGCTCCAGCATTATTCTCCTCGGCTGTGCAGTAAACGTGGTTGCTGTATCTTTTGTTTTAGTGTTTTTATTGTTCATCTTGTTCGTACGACCCCTCGCCAGACAAGGCTAGCTTAGGATCAAGGGAAGAGTAAGAAAAAAGTGTGCCGTTCGGCAGAGCCCTACACCGTGGCAAGGCCATAGTTACTCTCTGAGGCTACTCGGTATCATAGAGGCTGCGTTCGTCCAATGGGCACGTGGTCGCAAAACCCCCTGGATTGGGAGGGGTGGACCTGGTCATCGCGCCGGAAGAATGAAAAAAAACTTCAGTCTTCATAATTTTATAATTTTTAATGGTTGGTTTTGGTGCCTTTCTGCTCTCTTATAGCCAAAGATATCCGAAACCCAGTTGATTTCAGTCATTTTGGTAGAATCAACACCGAAGGAAAGCTTTGCCAACTCCGCGTTGCTAATCTCTTCCGAGTTGATTTCCAGATAGCATGGGTTTTCTGTACTTTGCTTCTGTGGAAGATTTTACAAAAAGTTTCCGTTCACTACCAATTGCAGCTGCTTGTTTGTGTTGGCCAAGGTTTACATCAATCGTCTTTTTTTTCTTACTAATTTTCATTGCTTTGATCTACTTCCATGAAACTACACATACTATTTTACCTAACTTGTAATTTCTTTTGTAAATGTAGGAGAAAAAACAAGAAAAACTGTCATTTACGTCGCAGTGAGTTTTCATTAAATTAGCTGTAAGTGGGTCATTCCGCAGCTCAGTTTCAGTCAGAACACACACACAACCCCTCACAAGGCACAAACTGTACGTTGTTGAGCTCATTTTGTATGTTGGCTCACTTGCCAATTCTTTCATGGCATCCATGTGAACGTTTGTTCGTTGATTGTTGGCAGTACATCTGTTTGATTCTTTCTAAAGTAAACACTGAATATTCAAAGAAGATTTCGCCATTGGTTGATGGTTTGTGCCACATTGCCGTTTGGTGGTTAGCGGAAGGCCTTTGAAAAGGATTCAATTTCATTTGAAATTATCATTATTATAGCGTTGGCATTCCTGATTATAGAGACGGACACTCTGCATCTGATTTGCCTGCTGCTGCTGTGAATGTAAGTGGTTAGTGTGGCCGCGAGCAACAGACCAAATCGTCCTGGCCATCATCATTGGATGTAATAACTGCTCGTCGTGTTGGTGATGATGAGGTGCAGGGTTGTAGGTTTTTTTTTTACTTACATAGAAATAACTCGAGTTACTGAAGGTTGGTGAGTGTGGTGGTGGGTGAGGGTGATGTAGTAACCTTGTGCAAAATGCCACATTTGGTGTATTGTTGTTCCTATGTATTGCTGCTGTTTCCGTTTCTCTATTCTGTGGCTGTTGGTTTGTGGGTTTTGCCTTTGCTACTGTCGCAGGCGAACAGTGCAATAGTTATCATCAACCAATTAAAATTTTGTGCTTTATATGTTTGTTCTGTTTGCTGTCGGATGTTTTTTTATATTTTATGCTTTTTATTTTTTTTTATTACTAGAGTTTGCCCAGTGGTTGAAATTCAACCACAAAACTTTATTTCATATCACTGCCTTTTCCCTTCCCTTCCTCTCCTTTCCTTCCCTCTTCTCTATTTTTCTTTCCTTTTCTCTCCTTACCTTTCTTTTCGTTTCTTTTCTTTCTCTTCCCTTCCCATCAATTTCTTTCCTTCACTTTTCATTCCTGCTCTATCCTTTCTTGTATTTTCCTTTGTTTTCCATTCCTCTCTAACTTTACTTTCCGTTCCTAAACTTTCCCTTCCATTCCATTCTTTTTCTTTCTTTTCCATTCCTTTCCTTTCCTAACCTCTTCTTTCCGTTCCTTTACTGTCCCTTCCTCTTTTTTAATTTTCTTTCCTTTCCTTCCTTTTCCTGTCCTTACATATATTTTCCTTTCTTTTCCTTTCATTCTTTTTTCCAAAAAAACAACTCTTGCTTTCACGGGGTATCTGGCTGAAGTTCTGTCGTTAGTACGGATCTAACAACCCTAGATACCAGCTCAGGCTGGTATTCTACGACAAATATGTGAAAATCGTCCTTTATGCAATAAGTAAAGTTAGGATACTTTTTTGGCGACTTTGTCCGCTGATCCTAGGCCCCTGTCATAGGTACAGCTTTTGAAATTTTCACATTCGTTCTAGATTCGGAAAGGACTATCATCACACCTTCAAACTGCCCCGCCCCATCATTTGTTTTAAAAAGCGCATAGCACTAGTGGAGCACCCCAACCCACACGCAGATAGTAAATTTCTAATAATAACCCTTTCCTGGGCGGTAAAAATCTTGATGTGCGAATGCAATTAAAATGCATCATCTCCTAGTTTAATGGCCTTCCCACTGCAACACGTAAACTAATATAAAAATTTAATTGATTTACTTGAGCAATGGATGATAGATATTCATGTCATCTTCACTTTTTAATTACTCTATCGTCAATTCGTTTATTTATCTGTTGACAGCTTATCTGCATGTGACCTATAGAAATTTGATTGAGTTGATGACGGCAGCACTAGGAAATTGAATAGGAATAGGATTTTGATAGAAAAAAAAATTCGAATTACCAAATATGTAGAAGTACCTTATTTCTGGCTATAAAGAATTCTAAATGCCGTTGTTTTATGAAATTGCATGAGCCAAATTGGCTGCGTGTAAAATTAATTATCACAGTTGTTTTTGGGATGAGCGACTGCTTCCGCCTAAAAAATTTCCCACTCCAATCCCTTCGAGCCGTCAGTATACTATACTAGTGCCCCGATCTCGTACAATATTTCCACTTTGGATGCAGTCTCCCAGTACCATATTAATTGTCTTGTAAACGCTTACTACCCTAGTTATATCGTCCCGTCCCAGTTTACAGATTAGGCGCTCTCTTTTTAGATCTTCTCCAGCGGGCGGCATGACTTTTAGTTTCCCGAAACACTTTTTAATGGGATTAAAACAAGCAACACTGCCATTGATGCAGTTGGGTAAGTGCGCGTAGCACCCGTGATCTTCTCAGGGCTGAGGGCTATTATGGTCGGGCTATTATGGGGATTTTCCCGCGAGCCTCTCGCCACACCATTATTGCCAAAAGTAGCCTGCAAGTTTTTCACTTAAGCAACTGCATCCAAGCCTTCACCACCCAAAGTAAATGTTCTCAGTCATGTTAAGGATCTTCTGGATGATATATCTTAGAGTGCTTTTAAACCTGCCTATTGCAATAATTACTTTATTGTAATATTGTCCCTGGAATCGTAAACCGTTGTCGGTTAGTATTTGCAAGAGTCCATCGAGCTCTACACTCTATAGAAAGAGTGCCAAGACTTTTCCTTGTGAGCTTGCCCTCTGGGTTCGTATTTGAACCGTGTCCTCCCCGGTGGTGGCTTCTGCCATCCTTGTAGGGAGTAGTGCGTTGATCCACCGCATGTTAGTACCTCTTCGTACTCAACCGCACTCCTGATCTTCGTGGTCAACTGTTGCAGGGCTGTATCCGTCGATCTAGCGATCCGGTATGTGTGCAGAGCCATATGCCTCGGAGTAGTCGATCTGACCTCGTGGTACACGATTTTCTCCATCGCTTCAATAACAAGGAAGGTTAGAGCAATGAGCCCGAAAGATTCCGCTAACAAGCAGTAATTTTTCCCCAACTTGGGTATAGAGGACACCCCTCTCAAAACTGTTGGTATGTAGGCGAGACAGGTATATGACTGTCTAGTCTCGCTGACTTGTAGCTTTCAAACTATTTCATAGCCTCCCTGACTGCACTTTCTGAGAAGATAGCCTTTCTTTTTCAAGGAGATGTGCTTCTTATATTTATTGAAATTCATGCCTTTTTTATCACCATCCGTCGCCAAGAGGTTACGTCTCCCTCATCATCGTCAATTTGTCAATAGCGATAATAGTTAGGCTGTTTGCCTACCTGCGGAGAACTAATGCAAACTTTCTGTGGGTGTATAGATATATAATATGAATGTACAATATTTAATTGAAAATCACTGTTGCCTAATCCCTTGAGTATATACACAATTTTACGGCGGCATGACTCACAGTCAATACTGCCATCATCATCGTTTATGAGGACGTCAGATGAGGACGAAAGCCTTGGCAACTTACTAACCTACTTATGGCGCTAGAAAACATACATTCACACAATCCCACCTTCTCAGCTCTCATGCAACAGAAAAAACAACAAAACTTATTGACGTGAGAACATAAAAATGAAGATAGCAAATATATGGCACATACCAGCCGAGAACATAACTTAAATCAATGACATAAAAACCCAAAGTTGAGCTAAGGACGGATAATAAATTGCGTTGTTGTTTATTGCAGGAATGCGCGGACCGGAGTCGAAGAGGTTACTAAAAAGAAATAAAATCTGATTCAATGAATCAGTGCAAGGTAAAGTGTGTTCACACTAATCTATTTCGACCAAGGAGTGCAACCGAAGGCCAGAAGCCGCAATACACCAAACAAGAGTAAATGTGTTGAGGTAAATCTCAGAAGTTCCACTAAACACTTTGCGATAATATTTTGTCTTAATTTAGTCCGAAAATAAATAAAGCCTACCCGATAATCATTTCGAATAACATAACCGGAAGTGAAACACTTTACAAACCCGAAACCGGAAAGGGCTTTTGTATCGGCTTCATTCCTTGGTTCCAAAGATAAATGACCATACAAGAGAAAGGTAGAGCACACGTCAACGTAGGTATTTAAGTACCTATTGAAAGGATAATGTTAATATTAGTGTGTGTGGGTGTAAGGATGTTAATAAAAAAAACAAATCGAATTTTTGTATGATTCATAGGTATAAATCCAATAGAAATCAGCTGAGGAGATCTTACGGATTGGCAAGACGAACTCCTCCAAGTTAGACGTGACTCATCCTGGACTAACT
Source organism: Campiglossa producta (assembly GCA_964058755.1). Taxonomy (NCBI): domain Eukaryota; kingdom Metazoa; phylum Arthropoda; class Insecta; order Diptera; family Tephritidae; genus Campiglossa; species Campiglossa producta. The sequence continues at coordinate 11,982,320 of CAXKVI010000005.1, read as the reverse complement.
ATCGGACATCATGGATAAAGATAGAGATCAAGATCGAGCTGAAAAAGCGAAGGGAAAGGGGGCGATGAGGTAGTGGTAGAGGGAGGAGAAGGATAGAGGAAGAAAGATTCAAGAGGGAGGGGAAAGAAAACAGAAAGGAAGAGTTGGAGAGGAAAAGGAGAGTAAGAGCCACGAAATGGGAAGTGTCAAAGAAAAAGACAAAGACAAAGACAAAGACAAAGACAAAGACAAAGACAAAGACAAAGACAAAGACAAAGACAAAGACAAAGACAAAGACAAAGACAAAGACAAAGACAAAGACAAAGACAAAGACAAAGACAAAGACAAAGACAAAGACAAAGACAAAGACAAAGACAAAGACAAAGACAAAGACAAAGACAAAGACAAAGACAAAGACAAAGACAAAGACAAAGACAAAGACAAAGACAAAGACAAAGACAAAGACAAAGACAAAGACAAAGACAAAGACAAAGACAAAGACAAAGACAAAGACAAAGACAAAGACAAAGACAAAGACAAAGACAAAGACAAAGACAAAGACAAAGACAAAGACAAAGACAAAGACAAAGACAAAGACAAAGACAAAGACAAAGACAAAGACAAAGACAAAGACAAAGACAAAGACAAAGACAAAGACAAAGACAAAGACAAAGACAAAGACAAAGACAAAGACAAAGACAAAGACAAAGACAAAGACAAAGACAAAGACAAAGACAAAGACAAAGACAAAGACAAAGACAAAGACAAAGACAAAGACAAAGACAAAGACAAAGACAAAGACAAAGACAAAGACAAAGACAAAGACAAAGACAAAGACAAAGACAAAGACAAAGACAAAGACAAAGACAAAGACAAAGACAAAGACAAAGACAAAGACAAAGACAAAGACAAAGACAAAGACAAAGACAAAGACAAAGACAAAGACAAAGACAAAGACAAAGACAAAGACAAAGACAAAGACAAAGACAAAGACAAAGACAAAGACAAAGACAAAGACAAAGACAAAGACAAAGACAAAGACAAAGACAAAGACAAAGACAAAGACAAAGACAAAGACAAAGACAAAGACAAAGACAAAGACAAAGACAAAGACAAAGACAAAGACAAAGACAAAGACAAAGACAAAGACAAAGACAAAGACAAAGACAAAGACAAAGACAAAGACAAAGACAAAGACAAAGACAAAGACAAAGACAAAGACAAAGACAAAGACAAAGACAAAGACAAAGACAAAGACAAAGACAAAGACAAAGACAAAGACAAAGACAAAGACAAAGACAAAGACAAAGACAAAGACAAAGACAAAGACAAAGACAAAGACAAAGACAAAGACAAAGACAAAGACAAAGACAAAGACAAAGACAAAGACAAAGACAAAGACAAAGACAAAGACAAAGACAAAGACAAAGACAAAGACAAAGACAAAGACAAAGACAAAGACAAAGACAAAGACAAAGACAAAGACAAAGACAAAGACAAAGACAAAGACAAAGACAAAGACAAAGACAAAGACAAAGACAAAGACAAAGACAAAGACAAAGACAAAGACAAAGACAAAGACAAAGACAAAGACAAAGACAAAGACAAAGACAAAGACAAAGACAAAGACAAAGACAAAGACAAAGACAAAGACAAAGACAAAGACAAAGACAAAGACAAAGACAAAGACAAAGACAAAGACAAAGACAAAGACAAAGACAAAGACAAAGACAAAGACAAAGACAAAGACAAAGACAAAGACAAAGACAAAGACAAAGACAAAGACAAAGACAAAGACAAAGACAAAGACAAAGACAAAGACAAAGACAAAGACAAAGACAAAGACAAAGACAAAGACAAAGACAAAGACAAAGACATGTTAGGTCGATCCTTCACTCGAATGTGTTTATACTGTCACATTTACGCTCGTTAGCCAACAAAAGGCTTTGCGATAAGAAAAACGGAATTCAGAACAAATCCGTTCGACTAAAATGCGGATGTGGCTACAACTCACCACCGACATTCATGTATCCTTATGGATGTGCGCGCCTTTGATAGATGTCAATACAAACTTACACATATACAAGTAGTCCACACGTGCATATTCGTATGTTATACATACTTACTTATATGCATACATTCATACTTAAGTGTTTATGTAGGTTGATCTTGGCGCTCCCAGGCAATATAATCTCTGGCTTTGTTTGCACAAAATATGACTACATACATATATGTATGTAAGGACATCAAGTCCTGCATTCTGTACCTATTCTGCAGCATAACAATGGGCAACCAACGAGCAAAAGCAAACCAATAAAAGAAAATGAAAGCACGCAGGCTGAGCAGCGACAACAACAAATAGTGGCAGGACGGAATGCAATGCTAGCCATACAGTACCCATACACATTCTTCAGTAGATGACTGAGCGAAATATGTCGACAATGACGTTGGGCAAATAACAAAGTGATGGCAGCGACTGCGGTGTCTTCGGGTGGGGTGCACATAAAAACATATATTTTTATTGATTTTCAATGAAAGTGAGGAGCCCAAGGAAGTTAAAAAAATATGAATTTAAGGAAGAAAATTTAAAGAGAAGGGTATGAAGTGGAAAGTAGGTATGTATTTTAAAGTAGAAATTTGAAAAATAAACCTCTCCTGGGGCATTGAGCGTGAAAACATGTTAAAAACAGAACAACGACAAAAATGAGGAGCGAAAACGAGCGAAGTACATACAGCACGTTCCTACACTACAACTAACAAAAAAAAAAAATAAAAAAAAAACCTGTAAAACCAGCCACCAGACATTAGGGTCTTTCGGCTTTCCCCTCTCTAAAATTTCGTCTATGTTTGCGCGCACAAAGAGTAGCAGGAAGTAAGTTTGAGCGCTGACGGAAGTCTGTCTGTTGCATTAGATGGTCGTGCGGACAAATAGTCAGACAAACTGACAAAGTAAAACATACATACAATGAACATAGTTCGTGTATGCAGTCAATCACAAAAGGGCAGTTTACAAAGGCAGCAAGCCGGCAAAAAACTTAATTTGTAAGTCGATTTTTATGTAGTGTGCCTGAGGCTATTATCCCATTGCTTTATTTATATGTATGTGTATGAGCTTGTGCGATTGAATGTTTGAATATACAAATAACATTTTAATGTTTCAAAAAATATGTTCTACATTCAAGGATACCTACTTAAAAAAGCTAGCAAATTTAAGCTGATTTGATTAATTTTAGAAGTATAAAAATGTGCAGCCTACTTTTAGGCGTCGAAGCTTATTGTTGCATTTATTTTGTAAAATAGGGTTCGGAAAAATAAGTCAAGGCCCTAAAATTATGCTAACATAATTGCCACAGTTTACCTAATTTTTTATTAAATAAACTTACAGAGTTTGTCAAAACACTGCCGAGGGGCAAACCGTTTAGAATAATTATTTTTCTATATAATTTTTGATGTTGCTCCTGCCGGGTATCGATACCTGACGACTTGGTGTAGTAGGCCGAATACACTACCGCTACACCACGGCTGCTGCCATGTGGCGATTATGTTAGCATAATTTTAGGCGTTTGATTTTAGCATATTTTCCGAACTCTAGTTGGGACTAATAACTACCTGCGGGGAAAATATCTAAATGTCTACTTATCCAAAAATAGTTCGTCCCCAATCTTTCTTACACAGAACCAACGGGCTAATTTAACACAGAGATTTTCCTCACAAGGAATATAAGGATCCAAATCAAATTGTCACATCTCAAAGTGGGTAAATATGCGATTAATGAATATGATAATCTATTTAGGTATTCCCACAAACTCTGTGGGACTTGATGCAAGTAGCACTGCGAGGGCTTAGCCCCAAAATAGGCTCAGCCCCAAAATATTCAGATGGATCTCCACTGCGATCTTCTGACCAAGTATGCTGTATGGCGCTGAACAAGCCAACAAACCTAAATGTGTTAGGTAAAGCCCACAGATCTAGTACGATAAGCGGTGTGATAAGAACAACGCCCAATTAAGCTCTCCAGGCAATTACTTGCATTTTGCCACTCCATCTGAAAGGATACCGGGCAGCAGCAGCGTCGGCGCTGCAGCTAAGGGAAACGTTCGGCTTGAGCGCTACTGGATACTTCAGTATTCCAGAATCTTACAGCTTTCCCTCTCTCAGCACAGATCGTTGTGCTACCACAACATCCGGCGATGGCTGCTTTCGAATAAACATTCTCAGCAGGGAAGATTGGGAGAGGACGAATCGGTGTCTCGCTACTAATGGCGGCACTTCCATATACACCGACGGCTCGGAGTTAGACGGTGCAGTTGGAGGAAGGTTTTTATTCAGGGGATCTGGACTTTGAGCTCTCCTTCAGACTACCTGATCCATTGCAGCGTCTTCCAGGCTCAGCACTCATGGATGCCACTGCTTTTTTCGAGGTCTTTTGTTTGAATAGATTAATAATAATTACTACAACAACAATGGTTTACGTTGGTGGTTAACGCTTTATAAGCAAAAATTAACCCCCTTGAGCCCAGTTTAAAGTGTTTACATACGCAGTCATGAACTTAAGTAAATTATGAAAAAATAAACGAAACAACAACATGAAAAAAAGCAGATACCGGACATTTGGTCTGCTTTAAACAAGATTACACAAATAAGAGCGCGCTGTGTAGTTTAATGAGAAAATAAAACAAGTTTACAAAACCATTAACAGCCGCAAAATATTCTTAGAACATTCTCTGTTAATTAACAGCTGTTATGCTCACGGTATTGTACGCTCTGAGTTAGCATTTTCACACAACATTAACATTACGCTCACTCTCAACACGTACCCTTCGGCAGAATGAAATGAGTGAAGGAATGTATACGAAGCAAACGTTTTTCTTCGTTTTAAAAAAACTCACTAACCAAATTTTGCTCAGAGCAAAAGGATGTAAAATTTGAGTGTGAAACGATAACCGGTAAATGATAGTCATGGTATTAGAGGTGGTAGGGAGACGAGTGTGTAGTATCATAGCGGCGGCAATGAACGAAGGATATGAGCGTTTGTGCCAGCCTCGATATACATATGTTCTCATAATGTAAATATGTTTGTAAATGCTAAAATGGTGTTATTGCTGTTTTAATATTGTATTACGTTGATATGTGTATGACTGTGTTGAGGTGTTTGTACGCCTTTTTGTTTGTGTGAAAGCGCGTGTGGATTTGTTATTTTCCTCGCTTTTGTTGATTTTGTGTTACCCTTGAAGGCGGCAATGACAGGCTGGCAGGATAATCAGATTTTATGCGCTACTTTGTTTGTTTTTATTGAACAGCGTCACTCAGTTGTGTGGCTCTCATAGCTAGAGGGTCGAGTATTGTTGTTGTTGTTGTTGTTGTTGTATTGTATGTTGTTGCTTAAGTGCACACAGTTTATTGTTTATGTTTTATGACATGAGCATGAGAACCTGCCTACATGCTTCGTAAGTCGTTGTTTGGCTCGGCAAATTGAGTCCGCCAAAAACGACAATCATGCTGTCTACCTTCTCTCTACAAGTCCCCTCTTCTCTTTAGCTTGTGTGGCCTTTTTTTGAACGGTTATTTACTCGACACTGAAAATTGTGGTTAAATTGCCTAAATTTACAGGCTTTATTCTCCTCAATGTTGACTGTAAGTAATTTGAAATAAGCGAAATGAAGTCAAAATGAATTTTTCGGATTCGTTTTAGTACTGTTCTGGCGCGCACAAACATACACACATTGAAATAGCGATCGATGAACCCAATAAGGATACACAGCAAAGTATGTGGGTGTTCCAGTAGGATTGTGTGTGTGTGTGTGTGTGTGCAGTTGTGGTGCGCTCTTATCGAAGGGAGCGTGTGTGTGCTGCTGTGTTCTGCAACCATTTAAGTGTCGAGTTTCAAGAATGGTTTTTTGGGTTTATTAAATGCAAATGAGCTGATTCAAACGCCTTTATGCTGACCGCGTTGAAATCCCTTGGTATTGCTGCTACTTCACTGCCTCAAAAGTATTAAATTGTCAATGACATTCAACAAGGATTCTACGTTCAACGTTTACAAGTACAAGTGTTTTTATGTATGGGTATAAGCATGTATGTGTGTCCCTAAGGTTTTTAATATACATACATTTAAAAAAATATGTATTACAAATTCTACTTAAGAGCTCTAAGAACATTTGCTCTCGTGCGGGCTCTGCGTACCTACATTTCTTTCATACAAAAGCTTCTAAACTAATAAAGCTCTTTAGAAGCATTCTTAAATTCTGAACTGCGGGATAGTTTTTTGTTTACCGGTCAGCTCTAACTTTTCAAATAGGAGTAGGTAGGTACTAGGAAACAAGCCGTTTCAACAGGTTTGGACCAGAGTGACATTGAAAGAGTTTGTTCTGCCGAGCAGAGGAGTATAACCCCTGCGGGTTAGGGGTATAGAATGTGCCCAAGGTAGGCATACCGGTCGTAAGAGGAGACTAATATGCACATAGGTAATGACGTGCTAACTCGTTGATTGAACTACCCATCTTCTCTTTCCCTACGGATGGAGGGATGCCATGACCTAGAAGGTTCCACTGGTCATACCAAAACGATACCACGACGATCTGGCAGCACCGCATGGGAGTACCGTAGCATACTGGGTTTGTATCCGGCCAAGGACTGTCAAATTCGACATCACTCCTCAAAACCTTCTTGTTGTGTTTTTGCTGTTACAACAACAACAAACGCAGGTGAGTATATAAATAGTCGGTAGGTAAGACCGCTTCGATAGTTCTTGGTTCGTGTTATTGTTGTTGTAACAGTACTTCAATCTGCTTAGTCGTCACATCCTCTCATGGATGCTCATCTAGCTGGGTTATACTGAATTAGTATGTAGCTCTCTGAACAGGTATCTTTGGACTGAGTACGCAATTTAGAGGATAAGTCCTCTCTAGACGAAAAAAAATCAGCCTCCACACGTCGCTAATAATACCCGTCCTAAAATATGGAGCAGAAGTATGGACCATGACAGCCGCTGATGAGTCGGTCCTGGTAGTACTCGAAGAAAAAGACTTCGCAAGAATAATCGACCTCTGCACGATGCCGACGGTATTTACCGAATAAGACACAATGATGAGCTTTAAGATTATTAAATAAGATTCAACTTTATATTGGGGGTGTAAGCGTACGTCGCCTTCCCGTCGGTGCACCCTGGGTAACGCTAAATGACCTACATGGCCGACACGGCTAGTTGCTACGTATTGCCGGTTCTACGAGAACGGTACCAGTACTTGTGCTGTACCCATCGTACCGAAACGACTCGGGCAGTTTTTTGGGCAGGGCTACACCTCGTTACAACAACAACAAAAACATGAGCTTTACGCAAACATCGACATACTGCAATGAATAAAATATAGCGGCTTGGCCATGTGATGCGAATAGAAGAAGATGACTCAGCCGGGAAGTTGTTCTTGTCCGAAACCATCGGCCCGACTTTGTTGGAAAGACCAGACTAAAGCTATCTACGATCTTTTGGAGATTCTAATTGGCGCAACCTGCAGCATCGAAATAAATAGGTCAGACCAAACGTCATTACGATGCTAAAACACTAGGTTTCTAACCGACCTCCCTTTATTCCCCAGTAGAGTACTAAACAGCGAGACTGCCGTTTGCCAAACCCAAGCATATCATCCTTAATACTTAGTACCTGGGTGACCGAGCTTGTTCGGTGCTATCAATTTAGCGCTAACTTTACTTACCCAAAATGATCCCAACATTATCCCAAAATGGCCCTAAAATAATCCCAAAATAATCCTAAAATGACCCCAAAAACACATTAAAATGTTTCAAAAATGCTCCGAAATTGAACCCAAAACGACCCAAAAATGATCTGAAAATTATCCCAAAATGATCTCAAAATAGCCCCAAAATTATCCCAAAGTGACCCCTAAATGATCCTAAAATAATCCAAATATGATCCCATAAGGACTCCAAAATATACAAATACAATACGGTCAAATGGTAACCCTGGTCGGCAACCCTACTTAAAAATATTTTAGTTGGTATGTCAGCGAAAATATCTTTCATATTATACCCATGTTGGCATATCTTGCTCAATAAATTAAAAAAATTAAGATAGGAGCAAACCTGTTAACCCCTTAAGTGGCAACCCCCAAGTGGATAGTCTCAGAATCAATAATACTATCTCTATGCCAAATTTCATCCCAATTGGTCAAGCTGTTCTGAAGATACATTGCGATAACAAATGTTGTCAAAGAAACTTGTAGTGAATAGCGAAATCGATAAAATTTTTGTTAAGTCAGCATACCAATGAAAACTCTTGTTAAAATGGCGTACGGAATTCCACTACTGGGTTCTAGGAATGTACCTAAGTGAGAAAAAAAGTGAAATAACGATGGGACATTGTTTAGTTTGAGTAAATAGTCCTATTGTCGTATTAATTTATTACGATTTACAAGAGAAGGTGTGAAAGTCAGTGATCCCATTGTTTATATAGCTCAACTTATCTACCAACATATGTATGAGATTTTGCTATTATTCAAACAATTTTCTAAATACATATACCTGTTTTCAAACAAATATGTAACTGTAGGTACATATAAAATTCAAATTCATGTCACACACGAAACCGAAAGACATCAAAACTTTCCACTTTGCCTGTCTTTCACAACACTGTTCACTTTCAACTTTAACAGGAACAGCTAAAATTTCTTGACTGTGTTGGACAGGGAGCAGCACTTTCGCACGAATTCATTGGATTGAAATTTACATATCATTCATAAAGGACAAACAGGCATGCATACCCACATACATACATACATATGTATCAGATAGGGCAGAAAGGACGAAAAATCAAGCTGAGCGTGTGGTTGCTGCTTTCAACGCCAGTTTTCATTTCCCTATTTTTGTCCCTTCATAACTGCTTTGTTTGTGCAACAATTACAAGTAGGTAAATAATATATATGTATGTACATACAAATGGATACACGTTTGTACACAATTTTCTTCCTTTCTCTTTCTCCTGATATTCACTTTACATGAATTAAAAAATTTAAACCGAGTCTAATTTTTTAAATTTTTGCAAATTTGTAATTGGTTTGCTAATAAAATGTATAGACCAAGCTCCTGGATAGCCTCCCCGTATCTACACTCAGAAAAAAGTTTCCTTATTTTGGCTCCAAGCACATGACTTCCTTAACATACATAAGTAAAATAGTGAAATTTTCCTTAATTTAAAGACTTTTTTCCTTAAATTGAGGAAGCCTTGCTTTGGAGCCAAATAAGGGAAACTTTTCCTTGAAATAAGGAAACTCTTTTCTGAGTGTAGAACGAATGTGGAAATTTCAAAGCTGTACCTATGGCAGGGTCCTAGGTACCAGAGATCAAAGTCGCCAAAAACTGGATTTTCCTATGGAATATATAGTCGTGGATAGAACCTAGATTGCATCATCCTCTGAATGTTGATTACAAGACCCCCCACTAGTCGTTTATTGAAACCTTCTCTCAGCCGCCAAGTGAACAATAATCCCTCAGCCAAAAGACATAGGAATAACTAGACCCAAAACAGATATCTTGATCCAAAGATCTTCCAGAAAACACCTCTCTCTGTGGGTAGAAAAGGGAAGCAAAGTGAAAACTATAAGGTATAAAAATTGGGAAGAATAAGTAAAGTTAAACGTAAAAGACCAAAAGAGAAAGAGAAAAAGAAACAGGAAGGGAGAAAACGGGAGAGGGAATGAAACTTGAAACAAGAAAGAATTTAGGACGGGGAAAATAAGAGGAACTTAAAAGGGGAAGGAGGAGGGAAAGCAAGGCGAGAGGAACTAGAAAAGGAAAGCTATGTTGGTGTGGAAGTAAGAGAAGAAATGAAAAGAAAAGAAAACCAAAAAGGGGAATACAAAAGACAGAGAAGACTATCGAAAAGAGAAAATAATGCAAAATACCAGACAGTAAAAAAGCGGGCGTAAGGAGAGAAAGAACCAAAGACGAAAGTGCGAAAATGAAGGTGTAGGGAAGGAACGGCAAGGAAGAAAACAATGCATCAAAGTTAAATAAAATGAAACCCAATAAATAAAAACAGAAACTGGAGAGAAAAAAAACACAACCAGGCACAGCGGATGGACAAACCGGCAGCTGTTTCGAAGGTATCACAGTACATCTCCTCGAAGGATAACTCTTGCAAACAAATGAGAAGTAAAGTCTCCTCTCGACGAACAAAAACAACACTCTATAAGTCACTTATCGTACCCGTCCTGCTATATGGTGCAGAAGCATGGACACTGACAGCATCGGATGAGGCGGCTTTGGGAGTATTCGAGAGAAACATTTTCGATAGATTTATGGACTCCTAAAAGTTGGCAACTGCGTGTACCGAAGAAGATATAATAATGAGCTGTATGAGCTTTACGCAGACGTCGACATAATTCAGCAAATTAAAACTCAGCGGCTTCACTGGCTAGAACACGTGGTGCGAATGAACGAAGACGCTCCAGAAGGTATTCTTATCGGCACCCGCCGGTGAAGGTAGAAGAAGAGGGAGGCCACCACTCCGATGGCAGGACCAAGTGGAGGCAGATCTGAAAACACGCGGTGTCTCCAATTGGCGCCAGTTGGCTCTACAAAGAACCGACTGGCGTAACATGTTGGACGGCCTAGGCGGGCAGGGTACCAAACGTCTAAGATATTCCGTATTTCGATAACTCGACTGATTTCGAAGTTATCACCCGATTTCGGCGCTTTCGACCAATATTTGGGCGGGATAACATCTAGTACATAATAAAATAAAGCTTTGTGGTTGAATTTTAAGAACAAAAAGTATGCTTGAAGAGGACAAATAAAAATATCTGGGAATTATTAAATTACGATACATACCTACAAAGGGAAACCAAAAGTAAAGAAAAAGTTAAGTTTTGAATTAAAAAAAAAACAAATAAGACAAAAAAAGGAACAGAGAAAAATAAAAAATTGTATCAACGCTCAAACTAAGACTAAGTTATCACCAGTAATCGGATCGGTACGAGATCTTTAAATACTCGAACCCGCAGATCACTAAGTAATGAAAATTATTGAGTCGTGCAAAAAGGTAAAAATTCAATAATGTTCTATAAGCGCATAAATGCAAATTTTGTACACAAAAATGTAATAAAGCTGAGTGGCTTTTAGGATTCAAGACTGTGTGATATGTATGTATCATGTACTTATATGTATTTTGAAATTTTGTATTTCTACGGGTACAAATTTTGACGGGTATGTAGGTATGTAGGTTCATATATGTGATTACACGAAAGGATAACTTCAAGTGACGTAAATACATACATGTATGCACATAAAACTCGTCTCCCAACTTTTGCCTCTTCTCTATTTTGTTGTATCCTTGTCACCACCAATTCATATTCGTTCAGAAAGTTGCTGCCGAAAGGATTCCCCCGTTGTGCTATTTTTATGCCTGATTGTGAACATGTATTCAGGCGTAGGTTGATTTTCAAAAAGCGATTTTTATTTTATTGTTTGTAGAAATATATTTAGATATGTGCTGACATGCTCGTAAAGTTTAGAACATCTATTACGACCCAAAGAGTGTAATGTGCAGCTTTCCTTCAACATTCACTTTTGCTTGATTTAATTCGCACAAAGCAGTATTTCATCTTATACAAAATCACAGAGCGCAGCATGTGTAGAGTCGAAGAACGAATATTTTAAAAGTACATCCCAATTTGTACATTAGCATGCTCATTATATCCCAAGTAAGTTGAGATAGCTCTATGATTTCAAACTATCGATGCCATATTATTACGCGTACTTAAATTATAGAGGAAGACGTCGAACCTGATACCCCAATTCCTGACGATGGAAAAGTCGTCCCACCACCTGACTATGATGAAGTGAGGATAGCTACATCCAGAATATGGTCAGACGAGTGCATGCCTCCAGATTGGAATTTAGTGTGCTCTGCCCAACCCACAAGAAAGGCGATCCCGCTAACCGCATCAACTACCGCGGGGACAGTCTTCTTAATATCGCATATACGGTCCTTTCTAACGTATTGTGTGAAAAACTGAAGCCCATCGTAGACAAACTTATTGGACCTCATCAGTATGGCTTTAGACCTGTTCACGATGCGCCAAATCCTGGAGAAGACCCACGATAAAATAATCGACACACACCATATCCTCATCGATTTCGACAGTGCTTTTGACTTCCCTGCAAAGCTTATATGGCTTTGCCAAATGACGTTAAGCAATACCAATAGCTCCGTCATAATCGGGAAGGATCTCTCTGAGCCATTTGAAACCCAACGAGGCGATTTCTCGTGCGATTTCTTCAACCTGATGCTGGAGAAGATAATTCGCAGCCTTCTCTGGACTGGATAAGGAAGCGAAAAATGTGGGTTTTGCTGTCAACGAGGACAAGACGAAGTATCTTTTGTATTCAAGGGGCACCTGCGCCTTGGCAGCCAAGTCACCGTTGATAGCTACAAATTTTAAACGGTGAGGGACTTCGTCTATTTGGCAACCAGCATTAACACCGAAAATAATATCAGTCTAGAAATCCAACGGCGAATCACTTTTGCCAACAGGTGTTATTTTGGACCAAATAGGCAATTGAGAAGTAAATTCCTGTCTCGACAAACAAACATAACGCTCTAAGAGTCTCTCATTATACCAGTCCTGAATCATGGTTCGGAATCATGGCAGTGTCAAGAGAAGATGAGATGGCCCTTGGAGTATTTGAGAGAAAAGTTCTCCGAAAGATTTATGGTCCTTCCCGTGATGGTTTTCCTAGCGACAACCGAATTCGATAGCAGTGGAAGGGGGATGCCTCGACTCAGATGGAAACAACAAGTGGGGGATGACTTGAACTCCCTTGGGGTTTCCAATTGCCGTCAGTTATCGCTAAAAGGGAATAACTGGCAGGCTATGATACGAAACGGCCGAAATGGCGGCTAAACGTCAATAAATGACGCAAGCCAAGATTAGATCTATATGCCTAATTTGATCCAAATCTCTTTAGCCATTCCCGAAATATAGACACAACAATTTTTCATTTCCGTTGAGTATTTCCGTCCCCTTCTTTAATTTCCCACTCAAATTTCACTCTTCATAAAAACATTGCATCGCCTTCTAAGAAGTTAACTACAAAAAAGACCTCGCAGGGTTCATTTTTTTATCAGTTACTATCTAATTCAGGGTGAAAGACTTAAAAATTTTTCTGAAATACCCTAATGTGGCACTCATCATTCATTGCTTGCTGTCTACATATGTCTCTGAGTCGAACCATCTAAATCCCTCCAATAAAACTTTGCATCCATGTATATTTTGTTAGAGCCACGTCTACAACAGGCACACACAAGTTCCATGAAAAGGGGTAACTTTTACCAATAAATTGAAGTCTGCTTTTTCAATTTGCCAAACTTCTGCGCCACTAACAAATTCTTTGAAACAGGCAACAAATGCGCAGTTCAAAGGAGCGAGCGATACGGCGATAAGAAAAAAATTAAATGCTTTATCAAAACTGGCACAAGAGCTTGACATCTTTTATTGAGATTGAATTTTTCATTTAAAAACATTGAATTGAGTTAACTTATTTGTTTCGAATGTAAGTTAAGAGAGTTCACCGTTAAATGAGATATAAAGCATCTTTAGAAGACTTTAAAGTACTGTTATTGTAGCCGCTTAAGCAACCAGCGACTATTTCGGGGGGGGGGGGGGGGGGCAGAAGTTACAGTCATTGGACGTAGATTAGCAACCAGCGACTAGCCAGAAGTTACAGTCATTGGACGTATATTAGTCCTGGCTTTTGCGGTTGTAACAGTACTTCGCCTTGTCGGTAGTTTGCTAGTACCTCTGGGCTTAGTTCAGGACCTTTTGAATCCGTTCGTTCCAGAACTGGTTTGGAAACCATTTTGGGATGGTTTCTTTGTCAATTTGGAACCACTTCGCGATGACTTTTTGTATAAAGAAATTTTAGGGATTGTTTTCGCGTTAATTTCTAGTTTATTTTCGGATAATCGCGAGTTCATTTCGTTATTTTCTGGAATAATTTAAAAATGTTCTCCACTCCCTTTTCCCCAGACGCTTGTCGAACTTGGGGACTTTTTTGGGTCCCACTTTTTTCCATTTAAGGGAAGAAGTCTTTAAAAAGAATTGAGGAGTTTCGACAGTCCATCATCAAAGCCACGAGGACCGTCTTATGTTGTGGTATTTAACGCACTGAGGGTCGACTGCACTTAGCGGACACCAAGCTGGTAATTGTCCAGCGGAAGGTTTGTGATATAGGTATTGAGGTAGCAGAACTGTTTATTCAGTACTGAAGAGAAAATGGAAATCGGTCCATACTACTCCACATGACTACTCCTACCCCTACCCTGCAAAAAAGAGGGACTATCTGGACTACTCCTAAAAACCCTCGTCCATATAAAAAGGATGGTCCTATTCAAATAGCTATATCCTAGGAGAGGTAGATGGGAATTCATCCATCCTGAAGTACACCATCACTTTGCTTCTGTGTGCTCTATGGAACAAATAGAGGAGAGTTTTTTCCAAAAAACTCACCAAAAGATTACTGTATGAAGCAGTCAGAAGCAAAGCAAACAGATGATAGGCGTTTCTTATATGCTCAGTTACCTCCTGCCTCTCTCTCTTTGCTGAAAAGTACTTGATGAAGTATTTCCGGCGGTGTTTTGGAAAGAATCTTCATGTACGTGTTCCATGAAGTGCGCAGAGGAAGAGAGATGGATTACTCCAAGATTGTTTTGATGGCCCCCTCCCCCCCTCGGACATCGTAACGTAAAAAGGGAAACCTTGTATTATATGAAAAGGATTTTTCGAGGAGTATTCTTCAGATGACTGAACGGAATTTTTTTGCAAGGTTGGTCGATTTTCAATACTGTTAGGGCACTTTCGATAGCCGCTGGTACATTATTGAATGCTCCCTGTTCGACTTCCACCTTGACATAACATTGTCGTCAAAGGCAATAGATAACTTTAGATTAGAGACTCATTGCGCAGCAGGCCATAACTCGCTCACACCAGCAGACAACGATCAGCCATTTAGAGTTTGTCAGTAGGACAAAACAATGATCATGGGCTTTTAAGAATCTCTTTCTCTGACTCGAACATAGCATAAACTCCTTCTGACTTCAACAGCTTATGAATCGTTTAAATCGCAATCATATTTCATAAAACTGTGTCGCCCAATGCCTCGAGGTTGGTTTGCTAGCAAAATAATCACGTTCATCTGCATAATGGCCTTATATTTATATTACTTTCCTTATTACGACTGCCAGCTCGCGTGTAAAGTCATCAAATTATTTGCTAGAAAACACTTCAAACGCACACACCCCACTTTGAGTAACTCAACAAATGATTTATGCCATTGCCACTTATCAAACCAGCATAGTTCCATGACACTTTTTCATAGTGCCCTTCGGTTGAATAGCGAATAACAACAACAAGAAGACGATTGCTACAACTGGGACGACTCTGACTGTGTGCTGGCTGAACAAATAACGAAGAGCCACAATTTATATTCATATCCGCATGTGCCTTCAAAGTGCAATACAAAAGAAATGGGGGGCCGACAAATAAAAAAGCGTTGGAGCAAAATCTAATCGCTGACACACATACACGCACACCTAGTTTAACAACAACATCGACTGCCGACTAACTGCATTTCTAGTTACAACGTCGCTCACTACTCGTGCAGTACATGCGACGACGCACAGTGGTTCGACTTCATAAATTTTAAATAAGGAAGTGCTATATTTTCTCACAAAATTACAACTAAGACCACAATGATGGTTTTTTTCGCGGCTGAACCACTGTGCGTCGCTTGCTACTCGTACAGGGCATACGACGACGCCAACATGGGTAAAAGTCTTTTACTAAAAGACAATCAGAATCAGCGTTCCGCTTGCCGCCGCTATTAAAAATGCAGACCTACTTTAGTTGACAACTTGTGAATCGTGCATTGTGTGCGCGCATTAGATTGGTCTGAGCTGCTGCCGTCTGTTCGCGACTCTCGTCTTGCCTCGTCTCTTCTCGCCTGACCCAAACCAAGTTAAGCTGCAATAAAGTGCAACAAAGTAAGATTTAGCTGCGTTGGTCTGGTTTTGAGTTGTGGCGCATGTGAGTGCAAAGACCACGTAGATTTGAGGGCAATGCTGATGGGAAGCGGCATGGTGTGTTCAATGAGAGGGAGAGAGGTCATGACACCGTCATTTTAGCATAGTAATGAATGATTCCCTGCTTGTTTACCCGAAGCTTCTTCAACTTAAATAGAGTTTTGTAATTTTTTATTGTTGTTTCCCGTTTAAAATGCGTTGCTTAACTTAAAGTTAAGAGAGGGGGTTAGGTGATTGATGCCAATACAAATGCAAAGATACCGAGTGAGATTGATGGATGATTGCTATTGACAAACATCTAAACTCGCGTAAAAATTGTGTAGCATGGAGCAACGCACGTTCTTGCGTCAACTTCAACAAAGCTAATTGGCATACCTAGCTGAAGGGAATATAAAAATAGCGCCCATACTGACTTGACAACAAGACATAATTTGACTTTCTTTCGAAGCTTGTTATTTATAGGTATAGTAGAGAAGACGTTATCTTGACCAAAAATTCACTCTCCTGCATCCATCCGTTCCTATTACATGCTCCATCTTCCTCTATCACTCTCCCTCCAACTGTCGCTATCCCTATACCTATCCCTATCCCTATCCCTATCCCTATCCCTATCCCTATCCCTATCCCTATCCCTATCCCTATCCCTATCCCTATCCCTATCCCTATCCCTATCCCTATCCCTATCCCTATCCCTATCCCTATCCCTATCCCTATCCCTATCCCTATCCCTATCCCTATCCCTATCCCTATCCCTATCCCTATCCCTATCCCTATCCCTATCCCTATCCCTATCCCTATCCCTATCCCTATCCCTATCCCTATCCCTATCCCTATCCCTATCCCTATCCCTATCCCTATCCCTATCCCTATCCCTATCCCTATCCCTATCCCTATCCCTATCCCTATCCCTATCCCTATCCCTATCCCTATCCGTATCCGTATCCCTATCCCTATCCCTATCCCTATCCCTATCCCTATCCCTATCCGTATCCCTATCCCTATCCCTATCCCTATCCCTATCCCTATCCCTATCCCTATCCCTATCCCTATCCCTATCCCTATCCCTATCCCTATCCCTATCCCTATCCCTATCCCTATCCCTATCAATATCCCCACATCCCTGTTCTACCGTCAATACTTCCAGAGTGTTCTACCATGAAAGTGCTGTTTTCAATATTCTGCGAAAAATTTAATTTGTATGGTAGGTGCCACGTCCACTTCAGTCATGGGTTCGGATTGTGTATCTAAACCGTTCTCGAGGTCCATCTTAATAGGAAAGACTTTTCAACCCTTTTGCTATCGACAAGGCGGCGGAATATAATAGGGTATAATTTCTGAGCCACAGTGTGCTCGCCTTTCTCAAAGGAATCTTAGGCCTTAAATTGTTGAAAGGTTTCCTTAAATTTTACCGGCCACTTCCTCTGTGCTGTATGTATTTTAAGGAGAGGATGGAGAGTTTCCTTCGACGTAAACTATAAAGATATTTCAGAGGAAGGGGGAGACCACCCCTCCGATGTAAGGATAAAGTGGAATGCAAATCTACAATCCTACGGTGTCCACAACTGGCGTCATTTTGCTTAGCGAGAAAACGACTGGCGAAAATAAAGTAAGTGGTTAATGGTATGTAGTTCAAACCTAAAAGATTCTACGAACAAATTCGAGTAATAGAAGTTTAATGTAGGACCACATGTACACATGTCTCGTAGAATACTATCCCTAAAAAACGAATGGCGGCGATACGAGTCGAACGAGATTTTTGTCGAGCTTCTCTTCCAACTTGGGGTAACTATGCTGCTTTTGAGTTTTTTTTCTACAAATTGGCTGAACCTGTGCTCTTGGCATAATCTCCTCTCTTTGATTCATTAGTAAGAAAGGATCAACAAATATGGGATAAGCTTGATAACTAGAAAAAAATTGACTTATGTACCTACCTAATAAGTTTGACCAGCTCAAGACTAGGACGAGAGCCACAAAGACCGTCCTGTGGTGGTGCTATGGGTTTTGTCGAAGCCGTTCTGCTGATTGGGTTGTGGTGTGATAAGGGCTGTAGAAGGTCGCTAGATTAACTCGTTGACAGGTCATGACAGCATAGGAAAAATAAACTGAGTTAAACATTTTACCTACTCCAACAACATAATTAAGTGTGATAAAGTATTCAATTTCTCTTTACTCCTAAAGTTTCATTATAAATTTAAATAGAATTTTAAAGTGTCAATCGAAAAAATTTACGTTCAACTTTATGGTTTTTCCATATAAGTAAGTATGTAAATATTTTACAGCTTTCGATTGAGGGCTTAATAGAACGTAGAGTTCATACAAACACATTTACATTATTCATACATATATAGTATATTTGTAAACCCACGTTAATACAATTCGTGCTTGTTCCTTCGACCCATCAATACCTCTACGACTTTCCCTTGACTTGCTGCTCTGCTGGTGCACTGAGTTGTGGAAATTTTCGTTTGGAATTGTACGTACATATAATGCGGTTGAAGCCGAAATGCAATCAGGCCATGCTAAGCAAACTCAAAACGAAAAGGAGCGACGACCCTTTGGATATGTTTTGAATTCGCTGAGATTTTGCTGTTGGGGTAGTTTTCTGAATATTTACAAACTTTTTTTTTATGTTCAAGTTTTCCCTTTTTTTGTTTTTTTTTCCATAATTTTCCACTCATCTGCTTTACTTAGTATTGCGATGTGTACGAATGTGTGTCTTTGGAATAAATATGAAAATTTACTTTAGAATATAAAATACACAGGAAATATTTTTTTATTGCGCCATCAGATGGAAGAAAGTTGAATGGAAAAAAGTGTGGTATCAGCCATTCCACACATTTCACATTACAGCAGCATGGAGGCAGTGAGTTTGCGAAAGTAGCACTAAGTCGGATTGACTGTAGAGAAACTGCGTTGTATGTTTGGTGAATTTGAAACACTTCAATTAATTTTTTACGTGAAATGTTTTAAATATGAAAAGAGCAGAAATGCAAATTGTGATTTCACTACACGATGCTGAGAGTGCGAATATTTAATGCTATGGATATACACACGGAGATTATATCCAATAAATCTTCTTTAATGAGATCCAAACTTTACCCTGGTACACTCAACATTGAAGATTAACATTCCACCATCTCGGCGCCATCTAGCGTTAAACTAGATGTCGCCAATAATTGTTGATTTGCCGCCGACATCCAGCGGAGACTATCGCGACATCCAGCGACATTTGTTTCATTTGGTTGTGTTTCTTGCTGTCTTGGTATATTTACCGGCGCTAGATGTCCCCAATACTCTTAATTTCTTTCATTTGGTTGTGTTTCTTGCTGTTTTTGTTTAGTTATCTGAAGAGTGTTGTCAGCGTAAATTTTTTTTTGTACTTTTATATGTATCTGCTCAAATCTTCTCCATTTTTGAAATTTAGAATGAAGATTGGAGACGGTTTAGGCCTGTCGCATTGGGGGGAAATCCGATTTCCCTATGGAGACTCGAAAATAAAAATGATTCTTCTTTTTATCTAGTCCATGAAATCTTTAGCATTTTGTTCGGATGTATCTCATTAAAAATTTGGTTCCGTTTGAAAACGCCTTAGGCCTTTCGCAGGGGGGTAGACTATGTTTTAACCCTTTCACTTCATCTTTTTTGTTTTTAGTACTAAAAATCAAATCCAGTGAAATAACTGCTACATTTGACATTTTGGAGATATGATTTTGAGCATGATGCCATATGACATCAATTTCCTCAGGTCGAGTAAAAAGTTTCAATGTAAATTTTTGTTTTGGGAGGTGTTTTGTTAACCGCTGGATGGAATCGAACGAAATTTTTATATAATAAGGTGACCATCCGTCCTCCTTTGAGGAGGATTATCCTCGGAAAATGCGGCTTGTCCTCGGAAAAATGTGTGTCCTTCTTTGTCCTCCTTTTGACGATTTTGTCCTCCTTGTCCTCCTTTTTTGACGAGTTTATACTCCTTTTTACAACCTTTATGTTAAGTCGCTTTCTTGTTTGCACCACAATTTTCATACGAATTTGTGGAATCTTGCAAAGTCTTTTTAGGTAACTTCCCGTTTCAAATCTCTAGAAACTTGGAACATAGTTCATAACTCCGCAACAAAGCAATGTGAATGAAAAAAGTATCCGCTAGGTGGTGAAATTGAGTTTCTTGCGATCGACTTTTGATTAACTTCGTTGTCGGTATAATTGCTATTGACTCGAAACTTGACTTGACTTGACGGTAAGCTATTGACTTGAAACTTGACAAATTTGTCGGAACACGTGGACAATGCAATCCCTCATCAAAAAAATTCCGATAAGTTGGGCACGGATCAAGATATTTCGAAAATTATTTTGAAGTTGAGAATCGTGCGATCGACTTTTGACTAGGTTTCTGGTAACAGATGAACTTGAAACTTGGCATTTAGTTGATAGAACGCTGGCAATACAATTTGTAAACATCAAAATTCCAACAGGTGGCGCGCTGGTCCATATAATTGCAAATCTTTTAAATGTTTTAAAACGCAGGGGGAATCTTGCCATCTATCTTTGAGTACCTTTCCGGTTCGGTAGAGACTTCAAACTTGGGGCATTTGTCGGACCCCGTTGAGAATGGTTAAGTTAGGTTAGGTCGCAAGGGCAGGCCACAGTACACAGACTCTGCCCGACACTTAGGCCATTAAATAGGCCCATTGTGGTACCCCAAACGGTTTCTACCCACCTCCTTTCCCCAGAGATGCGAGAAGGTTTTCCTTAACGCCGGCAGCAGCCCGACAGCGTACAACTAACCCGAAAACCTAAGGGGATCAAAATACTCGATGCGTTGCAATGATAAGGCACCGCTAAACGAGTTCAATGACCTCCAAAAGGCTGTAAAGGACCAGCCCACGGTCGTGCTAGCGTTGACACCAAGGAAAACAAACTCACACCCAAGGCAGGGGATCAAACCACTTCGTGGAACCAATGAACAGTTGACAATGCAATATTTATTTATTATTTTCGTATTTATTTTGGTATTTTTCACGATGTTAAATAAATATACATACATACATATGTATATTATAAAATGTGTGTTTTAATGCCGACAATTTGTCCTCCTTTTTCGCCAAAAGTTTCGATCGTCTCAGTAATTTTTAATGATTTTAGTGCATTTGTGCTCCTTTTTCGCTCGAAAAATGATGGTCACCTTAGATATAATGAACCTGACTACCTCAACCTATGGTAGGCTATATAAAAAATAATTGGAAAAAGGGCGGAGGGGCCACGTAAAAATTTTAAAGATCCATACACTTGGAATTGCAGCCTAAGTCGCTATATGGAACCGAACGGAATTTTGCCATAACGTACCCTGACTAACTCTATGCTCCTTTGCCAGAGGCATGAATGTGAAAATTTTCCAGATTTGAATTAATAGGCTCATTTGACCAATCTCTCATTTCTCTTCGATTCACGAAAATCCTGGGTTTCCAAAGTACAAGCCTCCCCGGAAATTCGCAATGCCATTTTCATGAATGTGTAGTTTATCTCTGAAAATTGTGCGAATATGCTATACATTCATGTTTCTGGCAGAACAAAAATGTTTAAAAATTAAATTTCTCAATTTTTTTAAATTTTCTTTGTTCCAAAAAAAGAATGTGTTGCACTGAACCACATACACCATGGCGTATACGTAACAATTTTGCTTCACATTCGTGTTTCTGGCTCAACGGAAATTTTTAAAAATTTAGAAATTCAATTTTTAAAAAAAATTTCTTTGGAAATTTTCAAATGCCGAATCTTGAGGAATTGAAGGAATATTAACCTAAAACCTATATCAGTGAAGAGAGTATAAGGTGAATATAACCTGCGAAAATATATTTATGTCAAAAACTAAAATTTAAAATTTTGCGAGAGCAATAAACTGCCAAACATAAATAAAATAAATGAAATACTCCAAAGGCTTCAATAAATGAATGCTCTATAAAAATATTTAATATTAGGCTAGATCTTGGTTTTACAGCGCCTCAAAGTTGTTGACTGGTACCATATGGCATCAATTACGCGAAGGGGTTAAAAGCGCAAAAGTTGCTTTGGCCGAAGATCGCGGGTACTAAAATAGGTGCCTATACTAATTGAGTAATACATCAGCACATAGAACAATTCACTTCGCACCATTTACCAACTTCAAATCACTTCAAGCAAAACTTTGTACTTGAATGTGGCTGCCTTAACGAGTGCCAAGCAGAGCACGACCATAACACCCTTACACCATTTTCTCTTCTTCTTTACTCTTCACTCCCTGCTAACTGCCAACCATTCAAATAAACGACTTTAAAAACGGAAAGTGTATGACATGTCCTTGTCCTGGTTCCACAACACTTCTTTAACACTCGACACACCGCTGAGTGGCACAACACAAACATTTACTTACATAAATTTTTATACATTTTGCCATTTTGTTTCTCATAACCATAAACAGTGTAAAAGTAGAGAGTCAAATTGAAAACTTTTCTACCCTCGAGCTTTGTGTTTCTAATGCTATTTATAGACTCCAGATTGGCAATCGTTTGGTTTGCTATTCCAATTTCAATTTAAAATATTTTGCTGTTGAAATGAAGCGTCCCAAAACATACATAATACGATAAAAATCATAATTTTATTGATTTTCTCAAACGATAAATGGCGAGGGGAGCCCAATTTTGTGGTAACACAATAATACTGAGTACGAATGAACGTTATAGCGTAGCTTAGAATATAAAGTGCTCTTTTCAAAATACTTTCGGAAACACAACCAAAAATAGACTTTCTTACCGGTGTATAAATTGAGTTAGAGGAACTGCTGATCTTATAAGGCTGATACATTAGCGCAAATTCCGAATTAACTCCGCTTTTGGCATGATCTTCATTATAAACTCCCAAAAATGAAGAAGATTCGAGCAGATTTCAGAAAACGAGCTAACGATTTTACCGCTACTGTCATCGATAAATACACGAAAATAGCAAGGACAACTACCAAAATTACGATTTTACCGCTACTGGACACTAGAGTCAACAAAAATTAAACAATCCTCAGCGACATCTAGTTTTAAACCGCAAGTAGTACAACTAAAGCACTAGATGGCGCCGATTGTTAAACTTCAATTTTGTGTGTGTTAGGGTAAAATTTTGATCTGATTAAAGAAGATTTATTGGAGAGGATCTCCGTGTGTGTATCCATAGCATTCGTTTATCTTGTCTAGAATTAACGTATGTATCTTATTATGGAAAATAGTCATCATCATAATACTTTGACTGTCAACCTCAATTACTACCTCTACCTAAAAAAGCTAGCTGATTCTTAAGGTAATGGCCCAATGCACGCTTGCCTTGCTGGCTTTGCATCGAGAAATGTCAAAATTATTTTGAACTCTACTGAAATGTATGAAATTTGGCCCAGTGGCAGCCTTGCTTTGCTTGCTTGAAGCGCTTCAAAGCGTCGAATAGCCCAAATCTCTATTTGACAGCGCTTTACTATTTGTCTTGTTGTTGTCTTGTTTTTGTCTTGTTTGCCTCATCCTGTATTTCTGACAGCTTTTGAAGCTTCTATTTGGCCATAGAAGCTTTCAAAGCAAAGCAAGGTAAGCCTAGGTAAGCAAGGCAAACAAATCAAACCTGCATTGGGTCATCACCTTTATGTTGATTCCAATTATTTCATGGATAACACTATCGCCATGATTGAATTTTTGTTAGCTACAGACTTGACATTCATGAACTCCTATGAAGGCTTAAACGCTTGTAGGACGATTTTAATTAGCTTTAAACAGGTTAGTTCCAAACAATAGACTACCGTGGTTTAATGAGAATTAGAATGTGCAATGACGAAACATATCTACCAACTCATCTCTATATATGAGCCGTTTAAAGCACTAGAGGTATAAGTCCAGCTTTCGTTTTTTTTTAGTTAGGCATGACGCTATGTAGGGGAAAAGGTGTTCTATGTAACACCCTGACGGGGCAACTCCTAGCTCTCATAGAAACCGAACAAATAGCAGAACTAACTTGTGAATCAAGGGCAGGGCCGGATTAACACCTTCAGGGGCCGTAGGCAAAAATCCTGTCGGGGTTCCTAGACAATGGATGGGTCTTTACAAAAATAACTATTTTCATTGTCGATGAGAAACTTCGTGACAAATAACCGGTAAGTGAAAATTTTTCTAGGCTTACTAAAGTTTTCGGGGAAAATACTGAAAAGTCTGTACGTGGCAATATCTCACAACTGGTTGCTCTTAGAGAAAAAATTTCAGGACCATATTTGTAGAGAGCTTTACAGCTTTGTCTCAGGTAATTTTTCGAAAAAAACTTACCTTTTTCGAGAAAAATCTTTAGAACCTCAAACTTTGACTTTGACGCCGAATAACTTTTTTAACTTTTGAAGTTCTCTTTCTGACAGCGAATCTGAGCTCTCTACCAAAATTTGGCTCTGTGGAAAATAATATTTTTTCAAATGTTTATTTTGACCGATGCGATATTATTTGTGAATTGCTTTAACATTGTTGTTGGGAAATTTCATACCAGTTTTTAAAAAAAGTTTGCGTTCATAATAATATATACTAGTATATCCCGTGGTCGAAATTCGACCAATTTAAAATAGTTGAACTTATTCAAACATCTGATCAACTTTTTGTCAATAGCTGCCTTTAGGCCCGTGGCCGAACCTCGACCAACGTAAATGTATACATTAAAAACTCATCTATAGGTAAAATGAGGCCATCAAAGAATTTAAAAAATAGTGGCTGTTATTATATAATAAAAATATTAAATTACAGCAGCCCTTTCCAAAATTATTTATGGCAAATGCCATGCAAATATTCGGTTTTCGAGATTTTATGTTGTACTTGAATAATCGGGTGATGAGATTGTGCTTAACAAATAACCGCTAATTTATGCGATCGTTTTGTCTCAAACGGTAGAAATCACTAAAATTTATAGAAGTAATCTACCGAAATCCGATAAATGGACTACTGTGTTTGAAAAAATTTCGCAACTTCGATCTTATATCATCAAAAATTAGACAAAAACCCAAATTGAATAAGCGGTTATCACATTTCTATAATGGGTGGTATGTATGCATATGCTTTCCGTCAACTAAAAATATTCAGCAATTTTTTTCTCGAAAATAGATATCACAAACATAAAAATTTTAAAAAAGTCAAGATAAGAAATTTTCATATATTGAAAAAAAAAAAACAATTTTCAATGACAAAAAATAAAAAAATAAAATTACCCGATAGCTGTACTTGAACCATTAACCGCTCGACCACTACCCCCGACGCTTCCCACTGGGCTATCGCTTTATGTACAAATTGATCGTCAGATAACCAATTCAAGTGGCATGAGAAATTTTCATTCGCTTATTACAGATAAATGAAGCAGGATTAGTTATGTATATATTAGATAATTGTGCACTGCGTTAGAGGTATGCCAACAAATCCATATGCATTTCATAAATATTTATGCATATTTAGTATGGGTTTAAGCTTGGCAAATATTTATATGTAAAATTTGTTAGCCTATTAATATAATAGATAATGGACCGAAGTACTCAATGAGCGAAGGAGTGAAAATAATTTCTCTAATAATAGGAGGAGCTTATTGAGTGAAAGAATGAAATTCATTTTGTAGAAATATGAGTTCTATTTATAGAAATTTATTATTTAGTGTTGGTAAATTACAAATGCTGGTTAGGGCAAATCTAGGCTTTTGCAAAAACAGTTAAAGGTTTTTCTAGCTTTTTTCTTTATCCATAATTTAGCAATAATTAGAAGACATTTTAATTTGATTTTTGATTTGATTTAAAAAAAAATGTAGGTATGTTGATTTAAAAAAAAAAAAATGTATTCAAAGTGGTAAAATCAGCCAAAATCTAGCCTTTTGCAAAAACTGTTAAAGGTTTTTCTATCTTTTTTCCTTAACCATAACTTAAAAATATTTAAAAATACATTTCTTATCGATTTTTGATTTGATTTTTGAAAAAAATAGTACGTATATTGATTAAAAAAAAATATTCTAGCCGTTTTCCTTAGCCAAAACTTCGAAATATTTAAAAAGATATTTCATATCGATTTTTGATTTGAATTTGAAAAAAATGTGGGTATGTTGATTTAAAAAAAAAGTTATTAAAAATTGGTTAAACCGTCTTTAGTAATATTTTAGTTGACCTCTAACCACTTCGTTTAGTACAAAATTTAAGGACCTGTGAAAAATTATGGATTTTTATATTTCAAAATTTATAGAAATAATCTACCGAAGTTCGATAAACAGAACAATATCGCCCTTATTTATAAAAAATATAAAAGGTTTATTAAGCTCTTATTATTCAAAATTTGAATGAAAATGTCATTTTAAAAAGCTTTATAAACCAATTTTATTTTTTATGAATATGAGGGTATTTTTAAAAAAAATTTAATTTTCGGAAAAACTTACCAAAAAACCCAAATTGTATAAGCGGTTATCTCATTTCTATAATGGGTGGTATGTATGTATATTTATGAAAATATTCGCAGTAAGTTTTTTCCGAAAAAAGTATGACAAATATAAAAATATGTCTTATGAAATTTTAATGAGCTTATAAAAAATGAAGATTAGAAATACTCATATACCTAACGATGTTTTAAAAAAGAAAAAACAATTTTCAATAAAAAAAAAAAATGAAGCCCGGAGCTGTTCTCGAACCTACAACAGTTCGCTCGCTATCCGATGCGCTAACCACTGCTCTACTGCTTTATCTAGGAATTTATTGTCAAATCACCAATTCAAGCTGTATGGGCAATGAGCGAGAGAATGAAAATAGTTTCTCTAATAAAAGGAGGAGCTTGTTGAGTGAAAGATTGAAAGGTTCATTTTACAGAAAATGAGTTCTTTTTATAGAAATTTATTACACAGGCGTGTTTTTAAATCTTTTTAGAGGGCGTAAATTACAAATTCTGGTTAGGTCAAAAAAAGTTTGAGGATTTTCTAGCTTTTTTCTTTAACCATAACTTAGCAATATTTAAGACAATTTATATGGATTTTTTATTTGATTTAAAGAAAAAATATATATTAATTTTTCTATTCAATTTGGTCTAGTCTTTTTGGGGCTCGGGTTGCAAATCTGCCCTTTTAAAAGTTAATACATATGTACATATGAATAGAAATCAGTTGTTGCCTTCAGTAAAATTTAAGACGACCGCTAACCACTTGATTTAGTTCAAAATTTAAGTACATATTAAATATGTTGTTGATTTTTATATTTTAAATAGGGAGTCTATCAGCAACTTTGTCTCAAACGGTAGAAATCACTAAAATTTATAGAAGTAATCTACCGAAGTCCGATAAATGGACTACTGGTTTGAAAAAATTTCGCAACTTCGATCTTATATCATCAAAAATTAGACAAAAAACCCAAATTGAATAAGCGGTTATCGCATTTCTATAATGGGTGGTATGTATGCATATGCTTTCCGTCAACTAAAAATATTCAGCAATTTTTTTTCTCGAAAATAGAGATCACAAACATAAAAATTTTAAAAAAGTCAAGATAAGAAATATCTATATATTGAAAAAATAAAACCAATTTTCAATGACAAAAAAAAAAAAAAAATGTAGCCGATAGCTGTACTTGAACCATTAACCGCTCGACCACTACCCCCGACGCTTCCCACTGGGCTATCGCTTTATGTACAAATTGATTGTCAGATAACCAATTCAAGTGGCATGAGAAAGTTTCATTCGCTTATTACAGATAAATGAAGCAGGATTGGTTATATATTAGATAATTGTGCACTGCCTTAGAGGTATGCCAACAAATCCATATGCATTTCATAAATATTTATGCATATTTAGTATGGGTTTAAGCTTGGCAAATATTTATATGTAAAATTTGTTAGCCTATTAATATAATAGATTTTTTGTGGGTGGACGAGGGCCCGGATCTATGTGGGGCCTATAGGCAGTTCCCTTTCTGTCTTAGGGTTAATCCGGCACTGATCAAGGGTACCCCCTATTTGTTGACAACACAAAACCTTGAATATCTCAATTCGAGAAAAGGTGGACTTATACCACTTGAGCTTTAAGGTATGAGCCTAACAAGTCGATGTCTGTACAATGCAAATATTGAAAAAAAAAATTATAGGGTTTGTTTTCAGGGCTTGTTTTCACTATATCAAATGGTGTCAAATTTCATCAGTTTTATCGAGATTTGGTTGCTTATTTCGATAAAGTCGATAAAAATTGTCAAAATTTGACCTAGTGAAAACCAGCCTTAAGCCATTAGGATCCAAATCAACCCTTTTCAGAATTTTTGTCTGTCTTTCTATCTGTCTTGTATGTTTGTGGCCGTATCACTCGAAAACTGCTGAATGAAATTAGACTAAACTTTTACCATTGTATTAGTAGGTGCTCAACTTAAATTTAAGATATCCCTTATTTCGAAAACTCGACCGGCTCTAGACCAGGGGTGACCAAAAATGTGTTAGTACAATATGGGTATCAAACGAAAGGTGCTAACGAGTGCTGTCATAAGCAATGTAATTAATTTAAATATCTCAGCTGGCTTCGGAAATATCTCCTGAAATCTGACATGGAAAAACAGAAGGTTGGGGTGTTCGTGAAGGTCTACCTTTCGACGGGATAACATCTGTCGGGCCTGCTAGTATATAGTAATATATGTTAGACATACGAAAAAGCTCAACTGTCTAGTAAGTTTCATTACATTTTCAAAATATTTTAGAACCTATAAGTTTTTTTCGAAAGCTCACTCATTTCAGAATTTAGTTGAAATACTTTTTTGAAAAAAGATAAATGAGATAGGAACTGCATATGAACAATTAACTCGGTCTCATATTTTTTAGGGTGATTTCCGATTATAAACATTCTAATTTATATTCACACATACACATAAGTACATACATACATGAATATATTATATTTACAAACATAAATATTTAAGTAGTACTTAAATGTAAACATATTTAAAAATAAATTTGTAAATGTTAGCTTTTTTGTGTTTGCCAGTTTAGAATTCCAATTTGACTGCCGCTATTTGTCACTGACATTTTATGTCCACAATTTGACAGATGTCAAGTCAAAAGGAAATTTTGTACAACTAAACTTGAAACGTGCCTTGTTGTCGAGCAAAAGTTGTGCATACATGTGTATGTTGTTGGTGTTGTTTTTGTCTACATGCATCATGTTGTGTTATGTTGAATTGATATGCTGCTGCTGTGCCGCTGTGCAACATCGTCATCTATGCGGGTTTTGCTTGGTTGATTTGAGATTAAAATTCTTTTTTCATAAACTCATCGTACCACATTAGTCTTGTCTAGCTGCCCGTTAAACAACTGCTAATATGAATGAATGTTGTTATGTTATTGTTGTCACACTTTCAGTCCATGAGCCAAGCTCAATTGCATGCATTTTCTTGTTATTTCTTTTTTCAAATGATGTTCACTTCAAATACAATTGAGACAACATTTTACAATTTTAAGCGAGATGCTGCGAATATTCGTAGGCGAATATTTTGTTTTATTTCTTTTTATTATTTCGCTTAATTTCATTTTTTTTTTTTTTTTTTTTATTCATTTTATTTTTTATTTTATTAATTTGCTTTAATTCAAGTTTACTTTATTTAAATTAAATTTCTTTAGTTTCAAAATTTGCTGAATTTAATATTATTTGATTTAATTTAGTCTAGTTCATTTTAATTTAATTTAACTAATGTTAATTTTTTTAAATTTATTTTCGTAAAATTTTTAATTACAATGTTATTAATAATTAAAAATGTAATTAATTTTTTGTGTTATTTTATTTTATTTTGTTTTACTATCAATTTTTGTTAGATACAAAATGAAATTGTTTCATTTGTTTTTTTTTTTATTAAATTTATTAAATTTCAAAATTAATTGAATTTAATATAATTTGATAAATTAAATCAGTTTATTTTTTTTTATTTCAATTTAATAATTGTTAATTCCAGTTTACTTATTTTTATACAGCTTTTTTTTTATCGAACTTAAGTAAGTAAATTAAAAATAAATTTTATTTTATTTATTTAATTTTTTTTTAATTGTTTTTGTTTCGGAAATGACCATAAATTTGAGTTACACAGTAAAAAATTTTATGGAATATTTGACGGATCGAATAATTTATTACTTAAATTATTCTTTTTTCATTTATTTTCACTTCGCTTTATTTTATTTTAACTAATTTTATGTTTTATTTCATTTTGTTTTATTTTATTCGACTTATTTTCATTTTTATAATATTTACATTTTTTTATTGCATTCTATTTTCATTTTATTTTATTTTGGTATATTTTTTATTTTATTATTTTTTTTTAATTTTTTTATTTTTTTAATTTTTTTTTTTTAATTTTATTTCTTTTTAATTTTTTTTAATTTTAATTGTTTTGAATTTTTTTTTTAATTTTAATTGTTTTTAATTTTTATGTACTTAATTTTATTGCTTATTACAATTATATTTGTTTTAACTTTATTCTCTCCCGTTTTACTTTGCTTTATTTTTTATATTTCTATTTTATTTCATTTGTTTTAACTTTATTTTATCTCGTATATTCTTTAAATTTATTCTATCCCATTTTGCTATGCTTCATTTTTTTATTTTTGTTTAATTTTTGTTGTTGTTTTTATTTTTTTTTATTTTGTTTTATTTCATTTTATCTTTTTTTTTATATTATTAATTTTCTTATTTAATTTTTTTAATTTTTTTATTTTAACTTTATTTATTTTTATTTTTTTTGCTTTAAATTTATTTCGTTTTTATTTTATTTCATGTTTTTACTTTTCCTCTATTTTGCTTTATTTTATTTGTTTTAATTTTTTGTTTTATTTATTTTCATTTTTTTTTTTATTTTTTTGTTTTGATTTTATTTACTTTATTATTATTATTAATTTTATTTCTTTTTGTTATATTTTGTTTTTATTTTATTTTTAAATTTTTTATTTTATTTTCTTTACTTATTTACTTTATTTCACTTTACTTTTATTATTATTATATTTTGTTTTATTTAATTTCATTACAATCATTTTTTAAGTGTTGTATTTAGTTTGTGTGCAATGTGATTAATTAATATTTTATTTCTCTTTTTTTTTTTGTTTTATTTTATTATTATTATTTTTTTTTTGTTTATTTACTTACAAAGTTTTTCTTTAATGATTTTATTTAACACCATTTTATTTTATTTTTTCTTATATTTTGTTTTTATTATTCTATGTTATTTTACGCCATTTCATCAATGTTTTAATTTTTTATTTTTTTCTATTTATAAATTTTTTCTTTTTTTTCTATTTATTTGTATTTTATTTGTTTTAACTTTACTTAATCTCATTTTACTTTGCTTTTCTATTTATTTATTTTATTTGTTTTAACTTACTTTATCTCTCTTCTCATTTTTTTATTTTTTATTTTATGTTTTATTTGATTTTAAAATTAAATTTTTTTTTATTTTAAAACAATTTTATTTTATTTTGTTTTTTTTTACTTTTTTCACTTGATTTTTTTTCCATTTTATTTATATTTTTTTTTCATTTTTTTATATTTTTTTTGTTTTTATTTTTTCTTTTATTTTAGTTTGGTTTTAATTAGCTTTTTTATTTAATTTTATTATATTTTTTTTTTGCTTTTTTTTTATTTAATTTTTTTTTAACTTGTTTATTTTCTTACTTTCTTTCTTTATTTGTTTTACTTGTTTTTATGTTATTTTATTTTATTATTTTCTGTTTTATTTAATTTTATCACAATTTTTTTACTTACCTTTTATTTTATTTCACTCAAAATCAAAAAAAAACATTTTATACGTAAATATAAAAACATTCGTTACATCCCTAGCGTCAACTACACTTACTTTTTTTTTGTTTTTAGCATACTCTATTCTGGTTGTGCATTTTTTATACTCTTACCATTCCATCACTTACAAAGTTAAAACAATTTCATCTTTAAATCTTTTTTTTTTGTCTATTTGAGTATTATGACAAATACAGCCAAAATACAGAGTTTAATGATTTACTCTTGTTCATAGATAAGTTGAAGTGATAGGAACATGCAAATGCCATCATGTGCCTACATACATATGACAGCTGTTAGACAGAGTCACTTGGTCAAGTGAGTGAGAGTGAGACGTGGCTCTAAAATTTTAAAGCACGAATAGGTACGTGTTTAAAACGAAATCAACTCGCACTAAAATATTCATACATAGGTACATACATACATATGTAAATACCTAGATATTGACCAGGCGTCACCTTTACACTCGGACTACCTAAGTACTATCTTTCCAGTTGAGGGATTGAAGCCCTATTTGATGATGATCGATTTTTCCAAATGAAATGTTTTCAAGGATCTGCGAAGCTTTTCTGGCCCAATCACCTTCCTTCTCACAATATGCTCTCAGCCCGCCATCTACTTATACAACTTATTTTTAACAGCATCTACCTACCCCACATTGTCGAAACAAATATGTTAACGTATGCTTCATTATCATTTCAAATCGCTCATAACCCATCCAAATAAACAAATATTCCTTCGAAATGAAAGCATTTAAAAAAAAAAAAAAAAAAACAAAGTATCAAATGCAATGAAAACCAGGAAAATATCATAAATACTCATACTCAAACATTTACAAATTCATATGCAGACATGCATTTAGGTATAATTAATTACAAAAACAATATTATTCTGACAATTTTGTTTGTATATCCCAGTTTATGCACAACACAAAAGGCATTCATTGATAAATACATTCGAAACTACAGTGTGGGTCATATAAATAGAAACGACGGACATTTTTATTACTTTAATGGTTAATGGTCAACTGTGAAAAAAAACTTAATTTAAAGACTTTTCCACAATTTAGGTTGGCATTAACTTAAAGAACTCAATTTGGTTTAAAAAAAAAAAAAAATAAAAAAAAAAATCAAGCGAAAAGTATACTTCATAAATATACCATTTTTACTTTGGATGGACAAAAAGTTTGTTTGCTTCAGTGTACTACACCTTCCAACTATAGTAATATGAATATTTTCTATCAATTCCTGAAAAAAAAGTTGCCCTCTTTTGTCCCCTTGATTTAATGACCAAAAGTCGCTTTAAATTTTAATAAAAGTTACATGTCGTATACGTAACTTTTTTCGTTAATTTAACTAAATTCGATTTAATTCAAGTATTTGATAAAGCAACAAAGTTAGAATAATGCAAATTGAAGTAGAATAATCCAAAGAAAAAGTACATACATGGATTTTAAGAATTGTTCATTAAAACCTTTCCAAAGAACTTTTTCATAGAAATTTAAAAATATTTCTTAGAATATGTAATCCACCATTCGTAAATGTCGTAAACAGCATTATAAACTTGTCCTAAAACCACTTTGTAATTTTCACAAGATCACTTTTTACTTTGCTTTATCAATTTAGATTTAAGAAATTTTATGAGATGTGTGTCATTGAAAATAAAATATTCATTGAAACGTTTTGAAATTTTAAAATATTAAAAAGCAAGTCTAAAAATATAAAGAATTCTAAGAAAAAAACAGAGTGAACTTTTATGAAACTTTTCTTAAAAAAATTTATGTTTTTATTTCAGTAATTTCTACCAATAAAGATAGATTTCTACAAATACATTTTTTGTACACTCAGAGAAAAAATCACAGTTATATCAACAGTCCTCTACTGTTAATACCAAAAACTGTTGAATTGACGGAAATCTGGTCAAGTAATGTAGATTTACAGTGAATCCAACAGATTTAACAATCATTTAACAGCGAAGACACTCTCACAACAGATTTCTGCAGTTAATCCAACAGACTTCTGCAGTTAATCCAAGAGATTTAACACTCTCACAACAGACTTCTACAGTTAATCCAACAGACTTCTGCAGTTAATCCAAGAGATTTAAGTTAATCCAACAGATTTAACACTCTCACAACAGACTTCTGTAGTTAATACAACAGACTTCTGTAGTTAATACAACAGATTTCTGTAGTTAATACAACAGACTTCTGTAGTTAATACAACAGACTTCTGTAGTTAATACAACAGACTTCTGCAGTTAATCCAACAGATTTAACAGTAATTCAACAGCGAAGATACTCCCATTACTGTCATAGAACAAAGCTGCAATTCGACGCCATCAAACATAAGTACGCGATGGCCTGATGGTTAGCATCTCCGCAGTCAAATTAGTGTGGCTCGATTCTCGGTGGGAACAAAGAATTAGAACAAAGCTGTTATTAGACGCTGGTTATACAGTAGACACCTGGGTTGAGTGTTCAAGAGCCCTGAGTTCCGATTCTCGGTGAATTCACAATATAAGAACTCTGAAAAAAAAAAGTTTTGTTTTTGTTTTGAAAAAAAAAAAAAAAATTATATTGACTTCACCGAGAATCGAACTCGGAATACCTAAAACAACAAAATTTTCTGTTAAAACAACAGCTAAAACTGTTCACGAACGAACAACATCTGTTGTTTCAACAGATATATCGTTGGGATGGTTTTTGAATGTGAAATCTGTTGTTTTAACCTGTAATCCAGTTCTTTCTACTGTATTTTTTCTCTGGGTGTAACGTCGAGACACTTCATGCTAGTATTTTGATTGGCAAGTTTTGTGGAGATATGTTATGGAGGTACCTGCAGGCAATAGATTGAGTCAATACCTTTCAACCTCAAGGGGTTCGCCGATTTAAATTAGGACAACTCATTCTTTTTTTTCCAAAAAAATTATGGAGCAGAATCACTGTGCAACGTTTCTAATTATAAGACCAACACTGTATATAGATACATACTAACACTGTTCTATTGAATATTTTGAAAAATATTTGCGGTTCGTTCACACAAGCAACAAACAAAAGGCGAACGGTCGGTAGTACTTGAGTAAACGCAGAAGAACAAAAGAAAAGACCATAAAATTCTTTAAGTGCCACTGTTAAATGCATCAGCAAAAGTAATGAAAACGGCCAAGGGGGTGCAGCTATTTACAATGTTCAGACGTTCATATGAATGTAGTACATACAAACATGTCGAAACGATTAACTTAGGAAAGCCTTTAGTTCGGAAAAGCGCTAAACTAACTGCATCTTTCATATGCGCGAAAGAAGTTTTTGCGCTTTAGCAAGTGACTTTGGGGTGAGGAGTAGAGGGATTATGGGTTTATATATGCAGAACGATCGGTATTGAATTAATTAATCCGGTAATATGCCTCATTTCAAAAATCGAGATTTTTCAGTTAAACGCTTTTCGATCCAAGCGACATGTACTACCTACATACATACATATACAATTGGAGGCGTCAGCAACACCAGCTTTGGCGCACTCGGTTAGGCGTATAAAAAAGATAATTAATTACGCCACATTTTAACGACCTGAGCGAACAATTTCGAGTCATCATCCTTATAGAGCAACAACAAATACTCTTTAGTGCACAACATAAAACTGCTCTAAACAGAACCCAAAAATTTATTATAGCCTAATCGCTGCAAGGAAAGTCAGCATATTGGTGTACTCAAAAGTGTGGCATTAAACTAGACAATCGTGCAACAAGCGCCAACAAAAAAATGAAACAGATAACGAGTGACAGTATAAAAGAAAAAAAAAAAAGAAAAAAAAAAAAAAAAAGTAGAACAAGTCATTTGGAGGCAATAGAAAAAACAAGTAGAATACGTACATATGTACATACAAAAATGGGCGCAGTAAAGAGAGGCAGAGCTATCGTACCGAGTAGTCATCTATTAACGGTAATTGTTGACCAACATCATCTAGTGTATAAAATGTCACATCACCGGATTAGCACGAATTCCCATCGTTTCATAAAAATCCTGCGATTTTTCTAATTTGAACGAATAGTTTGTTCAAGAATGATTCCAACTCAACTGAATCCCTTAAAAAGGCAGGCGTTCTATTATCTGGTGATTGGGATATCACATCATCTGGCTAGCGCGATGTCACATCATTTTCTGACAATCTAGAGTCCGAGGCGATGCGATATTTTCAATTCGTTCAAGAATGAAGCTCTTGAAGAACACCAAAATTCAATAAAAAGCAGCCCTAAATTATTAAATCATTGGAATTCCATGTTAAATTAAAAATTGTCGCATTTTCGTTACGTCTTCCTCAAATCAATTTCAAAACGACGTTGGGCAAACAACCAACGAAACTACACGAAAGCAGAAAGATTTATAGAACTTTGACACCAGCAATGAACGCGAACATTGCCATCGTCAAAAGCAAGGATAATACCATCAATTGGAATACGTACAAACATTTGTACGCACAACGTAATAGACGAACAGCAAAGCGAAGCATACCACCTACGCACAGTGGGGCGTACCGACAAAGATCGCTGTTTCAAGCACATAACATAGATCGACGATTTTTGGACCCAGCGATATTACTCTCGACATTTCTGTAGGTATTCTTTGCACTAGGTTTTAATTTTAGAGATATTCCTCCGACAAAAAAAAATTTATTCACTCTATTAGAAGTAATTCGTAGGTTAGATTTAGAGTGATTTCTTCACCCGTCATTCCATAGTGCAATGCGTAGTTGTCTACATTCTATTGAAGATTTAGCGGGTGTTTGGTTATTCACTTTCTTCTTTGATGCAATTTTGTTATTGGAGTGCTTCTTTATATTTATTTTTCGTTTATTGTTGACGATGTATTTGGACGGTTTGGCGTCAACGAGGAACGGCAGAGTTCGAGCATGTCTTTGAACTATGCGAATTCGTTGATATCGAGCAAACGAAAAATGGCAAACAAAAAAATGTCGTCTAGACTCTAGACATAGACACAGGATATTACCTACATATTTCGGGTGTTTGTCGTAATTGTTGTTTGTTTGTATAACTGTCGGGTATTGGCTATAGTTTGTTAAAATTCATATGTACGTTATTGTGATGTTGGCAGAGAGTTGACTGTAGAATGTACGACGATTACTGTATGCAAGTAGGCGATGGCCAAAAATTTGTGTTTTGGTACAGTGAACCTGTGATGTACATATACAGTTCTTTGCGCAATAATAGCAGTGAATTTAAGGTAAATTTAGTTTTAATAAAAAAAGTCGAAATATTCTTTCCATAGTCAAGCCACTGCTTTTACTTCTAACACAACTGTAGGTTTGTGTAGACGTTTTATTGGTTTTTGGTTTAGTAATAAGGTTAGTGAATGATTTGGTATTAAAGTTGGGTAAGGCCAGGTTCATGGACGCATTGCGTGATGTCGACAACCCAAAATACTTTGTCGGCCACAGTCAACTTACAACGCGCAGACAGAAAGTTCAATGAATGGGGATTATTGTTATGTAATCAGGTGTCAGTAAAGTTCATAGCCTACTTGAAATAAGAATAAAATTCAAATGGAAAGGAAAAAACTATGCGATTCGAAGATAAAAATAGTCTAGCTGGTGTAGATACATACAATACCTGGGTGCTATCAATTTAACGCTAAATTTACATACCCCAAACGATCCCAAAATGACCCTAAAATAATCCTTAAATGATCTCAAACTGGCCCCAAAAAGACCCTCAGCTGTTCCAAAAATGAACCAAAAACTATCCCAATATGATAACAAAATTACTCCTAAATGGTCCGAAAATGACCCCAAAAGTGTTCCTAATTAATCCAAAAATGAACTCAAAATAGCCCACAAATTATCCCAAATGATCGAAATATATACAATATAAATACAATACGATAAAATGATTACCCTGCGCGGCAACCCTACTTGAAAATATTTGATACCCATATTGGCATATCTCGCTGCATAATTCCACAAATCGACGTAGGTGGCAACCCTTTACACCCCCAAGTACCATCTAGTGGATAGTCTTAGACTGTATTCTATTTATATGCCAAATTTCATCCAAATCGGTCATGCTGTAACCGAGATAGTACCGGATACACAAATGTACAAATATACTTCGGTAAGGTGGCAACCCTATTTTAAAATATTTGAGTTGGTATGTCGCCAAAAATGCCTGTTATTTGATATTGGCCTATCTTGCTACAAAATTAAAAACAATTGAGATAGGTGGCAAACCCTGTAAACCACCTCATGTGGCAATCCCCGAGTGGATAGTCTTAGAATCAATCATACTATCTATATTTAAAATTTTATCCAAATCGGTTAAGCGGTTCCCGATATAGTCCGGATGTAGAAATATACAAGTTTAGCTCGTTTAAAGTTATTAGATAGATAGATATGTAGGTATTCATCTACCTATTTGATTCTGATGTGTACTTTAGATTATTCTATCAAGTACTCAGAAACAGCAAGAGCTGGAGTAGGCGTCCTTTCATGATCCGGTTTCCCCGCCCACGCTTTGGTTCGAAGTACTCTATGTATTATTTTTGTGTAGGTACTCTCTGGCCTTCCGTTAGAACACATTGATGCGCGTTCAGAAAATAGACAGTCATCCACAACTATACCGTCGAAATGAATACGAAATATTTTAGCTATAATCTTATTTTTTATTAAAATTAAAGATCCGAAACTAAACGTGTAACTTTAATTTAAAAAAATTTAAATTGAAAAATTTCAAATTGTTTCATCCATAGTCACATCACAAGAAGCTTCATTTTTCTCCATGTTGAAGTGCAAGAATAATGTTTTCTTGACCATATTTTCATCTTGGTTTTCAAAGATTAGAGGACGAGCTTTCAAAATGACCTGTTCCACCATAATGCTACTAGCGGGCACAGGCAATATTTTGCAGCTCACCTTATACAATAAAGGATATTGTGATTGATGCATATGCCACCATTTAAGTATGTCAAAATCGCCGTGAAGCGACACGACTGCTTCCTCATACAAACGCATTTCATTGATCACAATTTCTTGGGCGTTGGTTAAACGTGCAGTTGGTTGTATAAAATCACTGAACAGTTCCGGATTAATATTTGATTTTGACGCTGTTGATGTTGAGGGCAATTCCTCCCATTCGTCAAGAAATTCCATTATAGCATCTTTATTATCAATTTGAATAGTTGAATGGGCGACATCAGTCTCTGGCTCATCAGTGAATCCTTCCATAAGCTTTTTACACTCCGAACGTACCAAGTCTTTATCAGCTTGGCTGAATGAGATCAACTTGTTGGCAGGAGGAAATAGATAAAGCGCAAGTTTGTGCTGCAAAGTCATGTTTTGTAGTACAAATGTATCAAACGATTTCAGTAAATTGAATTTAAACTTTTTTATAATGTCCAAATCAACTTGATTTTTGACGCACAATTTTCTCAAGCGGTGAACATGAACTATGACCAAATGAAGCGTTATGCAGTTGTCTTTATTTAGATCATGGAACGTTTCTTGAAACGGTTTTAACACTTCTACTAAAGCTGTAATGTCATTGATGTTGAAATCTGCTATTAGTTTTGAAATGTCTTTCTTATTTGTTTTAGTACATTCATCAATTAATCTATCCCAGTTCTTCATGAGGAAAGAAAGCATATTGAACATTCTATTCCAGCGAGTTGAGAAAATCTCTGCAGCTTCCTCCTGAAGTGTATCAATCTCGCTTAGAAGGCTGTAAAGTGGTCCTGAAGCATAACATATTTCTGCTATTTCTGGTGTTGCTTGTATGGCATCGTCCAGTGTGGTATCTAGCAGATGATTTATACAAAAAATACGATTTTTTGAGCAAAACGCTTCCACCATTGCTTCCTCATTATTAGTAAGGATTATATCTGCATTGTCCAGTGTCAAATCAAATTCTGTTAGGATTTCTTGAACGGTTGCTTTGATATCGGCACCTGAAAAATAAAGGAAGTAATCGAAATATGTTGATGTGTTAGTTTGCAATCACTTAAATGTGATTTAAATTGAAACTGTGAAATTATTGCATCTAGGGCTAGCAGGTCCTATAAATATACTTTAATTTCGGAATAATTCAAGTAACTTTTAAAATTTATCTGCTCCTTAGGGGCCGTTCAAGTATTACGTCATCACTATTGGGGGCGGGGAGGTCTTTGGTTTGCTTATTTGCGATGACATTTTCAAAAAATCTGCCGACGTAATATTAAACTAAATTGTTGTAGGTATTCCATAAATGTTTTCATCGCTCATATAAATTTTTAAGTTTAGGTACTTGAGAAAGCGGCCCGTGAAGTAGAAGCGAAATTTCACGGCTATTTCACGACAAGAAAATTTAGCTTTGTTTCTTGAAATCTCCAGCAAATAACTGTCAGCAGAAAAGAGTCTTGTAAAAAGCTGTCAAAATCTCATTTCTGCTAATTTTTAGTCGAACAGGGTTCAGCAGAAACTAGCAGACAAAACAGCGGTTACGTTTCTGATTGGCTAACAATTTGAATTTAAATTTTTTGTTGTTGTTTTGCTATGTCACCGATCAGCTGTTCCTGCTTGCTAGTTTCTGCTGGACGAAAAATTGGCGCTCTCTCTCTCATTTAAATGTCAAAAAGCTGCTGAATTCGCTGCTAATTTTTTCAAAGAACACTTTTTTAGGAATAATTATTCATAATTAGCAGGAAAGAAACAAAGCTTTTGTATGGATTTTGACAGCTGTTTCACGTGAAGCTCGATGTTAGTACCTAGTTTAAAGAACGAATAATTTAAGGCCTCATTATGTATTGCGAATGATAGCTCAGACGAATTGTCCTAAAAATTTACATGGGTATTAAAAAAAATGTAAAAGCCGATCTCGGAACAAACCACCTTCTGTACAAAAAATCTGACTTCAGATTCCGAATCAGCACACCCAAAAGCTTTAGAAACCGATGAGAAAGCGTTTGGGATTTTTTGGCTGTTGTAGAGTGTTGTACTTTTACTTACTTTTGCATTCGGTACTATAAATTTGTTCCATACCCAAAAACCGTTGTACCAATTCTCCATTTTTGATATAGTGTATTGTTACAAATATAAATGGTTCGTATTTATTTTTAATACTCCAGACGTCTGTTGTTATACAATATCCAACATCTCTAATTGAACATATTTCGTGTTTTAGTTCCCTCAACTCTTTGCAATACAGTTCTTGTATTCTTTTCGTCACATTTGAGGCTTGCGGCAGTAGCTCATTGATATCAATATCTTTGCCATATCTTGCGCCCAAAGCTATGAAGACTGACATCAGCTTTTGTAGACCCGAGTCTTTGGTTATATCAGCCGTTCGAACACTTTCAATATTCCATTGCATAACGGCCTCCTCTACAGCTTGCTTAGCCTCAGACTCAACATTAACATAAACAGTAGGAGGTCTAAATTGGTTTTTTTTAATTTTGTAACATTTATGTCTAACCAAATTAGAAGAGCTCTTAAAAAACCTGCACACGCTTAGACATTGTTTACACACAACATAATTTGGAACTTCTTGCCCTTTGTCATCTATAATTTTACCAAATACATCAAAAACTTTACTTTGTCTGCCTGTTATTTTTTCAATTTTATAAACCCGGTTTATTAGCTTCGTGCGCAATTCGGCCACCATTTCCTTTTGTTCAAGTTCACCTTTTACCTAAAAAGTAAGAAAAAAGACATATTAACAGCTGATTGCTTGCTCTTCACACTGTTGTTCTTCAGAATGTCAGCAAAAGAAAATGGAAAATGATTTGTTTACGTTTTGTTTACTCTGACATTTTTAGTTAACAAAATCCGTTTCATACAAAATTGTATACTGAGACTACGCCTTTTCCAACTTTATTTGTTATCACTGTGGAATATTTGCAGGATTTTATTCAAACTGTGTAAAAAAAAGGTGTGGCATCACGCAGTTCTCTCACGGCGCTCAGTAAACTTAAAACTTACGTAGAAAATCAAAACTCATTAGATTTCTAAGTCAAGTCAAGTAGGGTAATCGATTACTTACAAACTTCATATAACAGAAGGTTAAGTGCAGGTTCCCAAGTCAAGTCTACGCTAAGTATCGCTAATGGTCGCTTAAGTTTCGTATTTCATGAAATATGGTTATTACATACGCCTGAGAAACGTGTCGTTATGGTTTATGTTACTTTTGCGCTTAGCATTTATTTTCAAATAAAGCCTAACTTGGTCAATGGTGTTAATAAAAATGACTGGTTTAAGAAAATATACTCAGATATGTGATGTGTGCAAGAATTTTTTTTTGTTATATAGAATCAATAATTATCATATATGAAATTGAGTCAGAATGCAACATACCCCCTTCATCAATGCATGTCATTCATATATAATGTCCCTTAAATAATATACGCCGCCTATATGACGTATCGTTATGAATTTAGGCGTGAAAAATCATGCCAATTCAACATAATTTTTCCCTAGTGAACCGGTGTCATGATCCAACTAGAAGGTCGCGACATGAGACAGCTGATTAAAAAGTTTTTTTTTCCCAAATTTTGACATAATGCAAATTTTTCAGTGCAATTTTGACAGTACGTACAACAACAAACACATACCAAAAATTAGGTGTGTTCGGCCAGCGTAAAATTTTACAAAGCGTTTACTGAAATGTGTTCGGCTAGCATAAAATGCGCCTTAAAAACTACTCGCCGACGTTCAATGACTTTGCAACTAATGTACACAGACTGTTCAGACGAACTAAATCCTACAGTTCCAGAACGCTTGTATCCAAAAAATTATACAAAATTTAATGTGAAAGCAACGAACAGCTGATTTGCTCTAAGCGTTTACAAATTTTTGTTGGGCCAGAAACTTGCACTTTTAGCATTGAGAGAGAGTTTTATAAATGCTCTCCTTAAAGTGTTTACTGGTAAAATTTTCTGGCCGAACACACCTATTATGTATGCACGGGTGTATGTCGCCGTGCGGTCACCTGTTTATTCCCAACAAACATCGAGCACCAAAAACTCAAACGTTTGAGAAAACATCTATTCTCAACTTTTTCTCAAATGTTGTTTATATAACAGGATTATTTGTTGAACTATATTTATTAAAAAACTATTATGTAAAATTTAACTGCATAAATGGAAACTCGCTTTTTATTGAAATGGGTATTTTTTTTTGCATGATTGGCATCTCTGAATAAATATTTCAATGAGAGCATGTGGATTCCATTTCGATCCACTCCGCTCAGTTTGAGAAACGTTT
Source organism: Campiglossa producta (assembly GCA_964058755.1). Classification (NCBI taxonomy): domain Eukaryota; kingdom Metazoa; phylum Arthropoda; class Insecta; order Diptera; family Tephritidae; genus Campiglossa; species Campiglossa producta. Next base: position 11,939,213 of record CAXKVI010000005.1, on the reverse strand, counting down.
GAAAATTCTGCCGTTCTCAATTTGAAAATCAGGGAAAATCCCATATTAAAAATGAGCCTTTTAGGTTGAGAATGCTATCAACGGTTACTTCGCCTCAAATTGAAAACGAACGTTTGAGATTTCAGAAGATGGTTGGTTCTCAAATTGAGATTAGCTAAAAATGTTTGTTGGGTTGCATCATGACCGGTGCAAACCGTCTCACCCTATCATACACTTTTGCTCAAAAATTATATGAGAGTGAGAAAATCCGCAAAGCGAGAAATTGTTTAGAATCGGCGTGCATAATAACGTTATGAAAGCAGGGTTAAAATTGTCTTCACGCCGCCGCCCCAAGAAATTTGACGGCGTGTGCCTCTAGTTTGTACAAGACGATAAACAAAAGCAAGACGTTGACTCACCCCAGCTGAATCCATTACAATGCAAATGTTCTAACTATAAATTCGCAATCACTTTGCATTACTTTCTAGCTTTATCGTTTATTTAATTTCAAATTTCTTTATCCGTGAAACAAAACAACTCGAAACGAATAATTCGAAGCAACTGACTCATGCATTCGGTACTGTGGATGAACTCATGCAGTGTTGTGTGGTATAGAATTCAATTCACTCATTGATTCATGCTACGAGTACTTAGCAGTTGAGAGATTTTTTTGAGCAACTTACATACATACGCATGGATATACTGAGCGCCAGACACAAAAAAAGGTCGTATTTGTGTATTCATAGGGTGAATACATTTCAACAGAATTGCTGCTTTGATATACCCTTGCAGTCAAATCAACTACCCACAGGTAGGATTGCTGTACTGTTTATTCATGCAGAAGAATTCAATACACTCATAAACTTATATGAGATTTTATGAATATGAGCGCCCGATCCAAACAAAAGCCGGTCGTGATTGCAGAGAGCATTTGGCGCTCTTTGGTGCTCAGGGTGAATCACAGCTACATAAATACAGACCTGTTAAATAATGTACAAACAATTTCAATGATTATTATTTGCATTATGTCCTCCTCAGATATTTGTTTAATGATTAATTGCCAGTAGCTACATCATTTTAATGATTAGCTTGATTAATTACAAAAATTATTTATTTAAAAAAATTGATTGTATAATTAATTCTAATGCCGTTTATCAAATTTCATTTCCATAAGGTTTTAGAATTTGTGTGGCTGAATTTGTATTAGGTACCTACCTATTATTTTTAATTACCTGTTTGCTTTTAATCATACTAGTATCGCTTGTGATCGAAAATTCGACCAATAAAATCTTTAAGGGGTCGTTAATTACTTTTTAATGGTCATTAATTGCGATTATTTTTTCAACTAATTAATACTTTCTGATTAAGGTCGGATTTCTCGACTGTCTGTTAACGTCAAAGTTCACTGTCAATTTAGCAGCCACATCATTTGCTCTTTGTTTTAACAGGAGGATGAATTGGCCAATAAATTTACAGTGAGCGTTAAAGTTAACAGCTAGTCATGAAATTGGCCCTAAGATCCTCAAAGTTAATTAATAATTAAATTAGCACAAAATTGTGTTTAACGAACACTTTTCTTGCTCTAGGTTGCTCTATCTTTTGTTTCATGAATATGCTCAAAACAAAACTAGAGTAATCCAGATCACAAATTTCTGCTCTAGCTTTTTTTTTTGGAGTAAGTAAGAGCAGAGAAGCAATTGTCAGTCAGGAAAAAATAAATTTTTGAAAACTTAAAAAAAATTAGCTTGCAAGAAAATCAAAGTATACGTGAATTTGCATTAATTTTGAAGATTTAAACAAAAAAAAAACCAAATAAAAAGAAACTATCGAGATTCAAGTATTTCATGGCATTTCTGCTCTGAGTTGCTCTAAATTGCTCTATTTCTATTTTGACAGCTGCCCTGCTCTGCTCTGCTCTAACCTGAACTTTTTTTGGTCAGTAAACAAACCTATTATTAATGTTCATTTAACAGGTCTGCACAAATCCAACTTGTCACCGTCTTTTTTCACATAAACAACTCGTATTCTTTCAACTGTGGACGTGTGTATGTATGTAGATATGTATATTAGGGTGGTCCAAGTTTAGTTTTGTAGAAATTTATATTACCCACAAAATCTTAATGTACCTTTTATCTAGTAGGTATTTAAATAGGTATAATATATGTACATTTTAGTGTCCTACCGAAACTGGACTTTCAGGCCGTAGCCGTAGCCCAATATTCGGCCGCAAACCGATGCCGAATACCAAAATAAAAAAAGAGATTTTTTTTAATTGTAGTTGTTATTATTGGTCACTATATTTACGAACTTTGAAAATTTTGTGGACTTTTGACCAGTCGAATAATTTTTGTCAAATTATTCTTATTGAGTTTTTGGCGAAAACAAGTTGAAAAATGCTACATACAATACCAACTACGATGATTTGCAATTTCGATCCGCTTTGTATTGTTGCTTAGAAATTTTTCATCACCTTTACTGGTCATCGAACCAAGGAGAGGAGATTAGGAATTTCTAAACCGCAGTGTGTAACCATTACACCAAATACTGCTTAGAGCGCCTGCAGGCAAATTGCAACTATATATTCGTATATTTTTGTTGTTATTTAGATTTTTTTTTTATTTCATTCCAATTCATTATTTTTGTTTCTTTAATAAACAAAATACATACAATTCACAAAGGCCCTAACTGACATAAAAAAAATTTTACAGGAGAAGCAAAAAACAATTTTTTTTTCATTGAACGCATGTAAATATAGCTTTGTAAATTTGGAGTATATCCGTTATTACTGCTAGTAACTCCTTAAAATTTGTAGTGAGTGCGCATTTTACTATGTCATATTTAAATATGTGAAAAACTCATTTTTGAAAAATGTGTCAATTAGGGCCTTTGTGAATTAAGGTAACGATATGTAGTTGTACACAAAAATAAAAAAAATTCAATCTTTATGTTAATAGCATTTTAACAATGTACATATAAAAAGTATAAAAAAATATGTTGATTTTTCTAGAGATGCACTAAGAAAAAACAGCTGACTACAGTCTGAACGCAAGTAATCGAAAGTAATGACACTTTAAACGAATTGATCGACATACTTGTATAATTAAGGTGGCGATATTGAATAATTTCGCGTAAGTTATCGTTCGAAATCTTAGGCCTGTTCAATTACACGAAAATATTACTGGAAGTAGCGATTTTGTAGTTAGCGATTTTCTGTCGCTTATAAAAATCAAAAACTCGTAAAATTTAGTCAACTTTTTTTTTTATTAAACACATCAATTATTCGGCCTTTTCAGCCGAAGATCGAAGCCGAATAAAAAATACTAGCCGAATACCGAAACTTGGCCGAATATTCGGTCGGGCACTATACATTGATTTTTTATTTAAACTTAAATAAAGTTAAAACAACATGTTTTAAAAAATACAGTATGAAATTTTTTAAATTGTTTCATCCATAGTCACATCAGAAGAAGCTTCCTTTTTGTCCATGTTGAAGTGCAAGAATAATGTTTGGTTGACCATATTTTCATCTTGGTTTTCAAAGATTAACGGACGAGCTTTCAAAATGACCTGTTCCACCATAATGCTACTAGCGGGCACAGGCAATATTTTGCAGCTCACCTTATACAATAAAGGATATTGTGATTGATGCATATGCCACCATTTAAGTATGTCAAAATCGCCGTGAAGCGACACGACTGCTTCTTCATACAAACGCATTTCATTGATCACAATTTCTTGGGCGCTGGTTAAACGTGCAGTTGGTTGTATAAAATCACTGAACAGTTCCGGATTAATATTTGATTTTGACGCTGTTGATGTTGAGGGCAATTCCTCCCATTCGTCAAGAAATTCCATTATAGCATCTTTATCATCAATTTGAATAGTTGAATGGGCGACATCAGTCTCTGGCTCATCAGTGAATCCTTCCATAAGCTTTTTACACTCCGAACGTACCAAGTCTTTATCAGCTTGGCTGAATGAGATCAACTTGTTGGCAGGAGGAAAAAGATAAAGCGCAAGTTTATGTTGCAAAGTCATGTTTTGTAGTACAAATGTATCAAACGATTTCAGTAAATTGAATTTAAACTTTTTTATAATGTCCAAATCAACTTGATTTTTGACGCACAATTTTCTCAAGCGGTGAACGTGAACTATGACCAAATGAAGCGTTATGCAGTTGTCTTTATTTAGATCATGGAACGTTTCTTGAAACGGTTTTAACACTTCTACTAAAGCTGTAATGTCATTGATGTTGAAATCTGCTATTAGTTTTGAAATGTCTTTCTTATTTGTTTTAGTACATTCATCAATTAATCTATCCCAGTTCTTAATGAGGAAAGAAAGCATTTTGAACGTTCTATTCCAGCGAGTTGATAAAACCTCTGCAGCTTCCTCCTGAAGTGTATCGATCTCGCTTAGAAAGCTGTATAGCGATCCTGCAGTATTACATATTTCTGCTATTTCCGGTGTTGTTTGCATGGCTTCGTCTAGTGTTGTATCTAGTAGATAATTTATACAAAAAATATGATTTTTTGAGCAAAACGCTTCCGCCATTGTTTCTTCATTATTAGTAAGAATTATATCTCCGTTGTCCAGTGTCAAATCAAATTCTGTTAGGAGTTCCTGAATGGTTTCTTTTATGTCGGCACCTGAATATTAGAGGAAATAATCGAAATTTGTTCATGTGTTAGTTTGCAATGACTCGAATATGCTGTAACTTGAAACTGTAACATTATTCTGTCTAGCGGTATTGAAATGGCCGTATAAATGGACTTCAATCTCGGAATAATTCAAGTAAATTTTAAAATGTATCTGCTAATTTAAGTAAAATTTTGTATTCGATACATTTTTTATCAAGCATATACATTTTAAAGTTCACTCGAGAAAAAGATTCCCTATACCAATTGTTATTACTTACTTGTGTATTCAGTCTTATATATTGTTTCCGTCCCCAAAAACCGTTGTACCAATTCCCCATTTTTAATATAGTGAATTGTTACGAATAAAAATGGTTCGTATTTGTTCCTAGTACTCCAAACGTCAGTTGTTATACCATATCCAACATCTCGAATCGAATCTATTTCGAGTTTTAGTGCACTCATCGCTTGGCAATACAGTTCTTGTATCCTTTTCGCCACATCGGATGCTTGCGGTAGTAGCTGACTGATATCAATATTTTTACCATATTTTGCACCCAATGATATAAATAGTGACATCAGGTTTAGTAAACCCGAATCTCTGATTACATCAGATGATCGAACACTTTCAATATTCCATTTCATGACGGCGTCCTCTACAGCTTGTTTATATTCAGCGTCAACATTAGCATAAACCTCCTGTTTTACATTTTGGTTCTTTATAATTTTGTAACATTTATGTTTGACCAAATTAGAAGAGCTTCCAAGGAACTTGAACACACTCAGGCATTGTTTACATACAACATAATTTGCAACTTCTTGCCCTTTGTCATCTATGATTTTACCAAATAGATCAAAAACTTTACTATGTCTGCCTGTTATTTTTTCAATTTTATAAACCCGGTTTATTAGCTGCGTGCGCAATTCGGCCACTAGTTCCTTTTGCTCAAGTTCACCTTTTATCTAAGAAAACGAGAAAAAAGTACATGTTACCAGCTAATTGTTTGTGCTTCACACTGTTGTACATCAGAAGGTCAGTTAAAGACAAATCAAATCGGCGGTAATGCGTTCGGCATACTACACCAAGTTGCCGGGTATTCATACCTGGCAAAATCAACATTAAACCAACCCAACTTGTAGAAAAAAAAACAAAGGCAGTTTTGAAAGGTTCGTTCTGATACCACCAACACCAGAAAAGTTAGTCCCGCCACCGGCCATATGGAAAAGCAGCTCATCACAAGTTGGAAGAGAAGCTCGGCAAAAATCTCGCTAGAGCTTATGAAAAAAAAAAACTAATGGCGGCGATATACCAACAGGTAATCATAGCCTCTAACGAGATTTTTAGCCGAGCTTCTCTTTCCAACTTGTGGTGTGTTGCTTTTGAGTTTTTCCTACAAGTTGGCGGGACCTACAGTTTTTTTGACGACTCCGAACGGCACTTGCAAAGCAAATGCATTTTTTGCTGAGAAGCTTCTCATGGCAGAAATACACGCGGAGAGTTTGCCAAACTACTGCCGAGGGGCGACCCCGTTTAGAAAAATTCTTTTTCTAAATAATTTTTGATGTTACTTTTGCCGGGCATCGAACCGCCACGACTTCGTGTAGAAGGCCGAACACTTAACCGCTACACCACGGCGGCCGCCAGAGCTTATGAAAACCCGTTGGAAACTTTGAAAACGATGACTACATGAAAAAACGTGAAAACAAAAAATTTTATCAAGTAGAGCTCCAAAACTATCGATAGTTTTTTTTTGGAGAAACATCTTATTTAGGTACATATTTAGGAATATGTTCGGGGTTGAAAATCCTCTACATTTAAAATACGATAGTAGGTATACGGTAGTTTCGAACTATCGACAGTATTTTTGAAACTATCGAATGGCGCCCCAGTCGATAATTTTGCAGCTCTATTATCAAGTCTTACTTTGAGAACTAATCCTATTCTCAAAACCACAAATAAACATACCAATAAACCATGAAGGTAGATTTCGATTGAAGGTACATTCGAGACCTAGCCCCATTCTCTAATCTCTAACGTTAGCGGATGACTAGAGAAGCACTCGAAAATCACAGCGTTCTCAACAAAATGGAACATAATTCTCAACTCGATACAACTATTGTTTTTGAGTCGAAATCTAATGTCATTCGAATGTTAATTTGAAAATGGTGCAAAACGCTCGTCTTTTGGCTAGTTCACTGACCAATCTCGAATCGAGTTCTAGTGTTGTTCTCTACTGTTGCCTTCGAAAAGTTAGAGAATCACCCTAGTTATCTAACGTAAAGACGAGCATTTCTCTAACGTTAAAGACAAATATGTTAGAGACTTTGTTTGTTGGGATATATTTTTCTCGTACCAAACGGCACATTTTTGATATGGAATTTTCCTTTATTTTCAAAGTCGAGTAATATTTAATTTTTAAACTTTTCTCAAACTGAGCGGAGTGGATCGAAATGGAATCTAATTGCTCTCATTGAAACCCAACAAACATCGATCAACCTTTTCTCAAACCTGCATAGTTCTCAAGTTGATATTTAACAGCATTATCCCAGTACTATCTAACCTTTGAGAAATTTTGATAACTTTTATACCTATTTCTCAAGTAAGTGTCCAACTTAATTTTCAATTATTCTCCAACCTTCGACATTTTTGATAAACAAAAACAAACATTTTACTTACCTCAGATGAATCCATGACAATGCTAATATTCTAGTTTATAAATTCACAGCTACTTTGCTTTTTTTTAACGTTTATTCAACTTCAAACTTCTTTATCCGTGAAACAGAACAACTCGAAACGAATAATTCAAAGCGACTGATGCGTTTATTCGCGATGTGTATGAATTCATGCAGGATTGTTGTGCTGTAGAGTTCAGTTCACTCATGAACTCATGCTACCTAGCAGTTGAGAGATTTTTTGAGCAACTTGCAAACATACATACATACATGTGTACATTATGAGCGCCAGATTAAAAAAAAACCGGTCTTATGTGAATTCATAGGGTGAATAGGTACATTTCATCAGAGTTTTTGCTTTGATACAAGCTTGTAGTCGAATCAATGTATGTAGGTTGTAAAGGGTTGCATGCGTTAACTCTCCTACGAATAAACCAAATAATTTTCTAGTTCAACGCATGATTCAAAAATTACTGGTTGTATTGACAGCTGTGGCTAACGGTTCTTTCATGCTTTGTTGATTTTTTATCACTCAAACTATCACCTTTTTGTGTTCTTGTTTACATTCTTTGCAAAGTTCGTGGAAAAAGTGTTGAGTTCGCTCGCTAGTAGTGTAATTATTAAAAATTGTGTGTTTTAAGTGAAATTTGTGCAAAATACTTTCTAAATTGGTATATACAATGTCATCGTGCGACATATGTGGTAAGCCCAAAAAAATAGGTGGATCTTTTTTCCGCGTTCCCTCTGACAAGCGACGCAGAGATTTGTGGGGCAAAGCAGCTGGCGTTACTAACTGGGTTTCCAGCTTTGTATGCGAAGATCACTTCGCACCAAGCGTTATTATACGAGGCAAATATAATAGGTTGATGCCATCAGCAGTACCTACCATATTCAGACATAAAGCTGAAGATTATGGCACCGCTGATAGCCTGCTCAGCTTAAGTGAATGTCGCGTATTTCCAAGCAATAAATTGCATTGCAGCACTCAAACGGAGTAGGTTTTCATTGTAAGCAAACAAAATTGTTATTTTACTAAACAAATTTTACCTTAGTTCTGCCTACATTGAATTCAGTGCTCTGGCTGAAGTCTATAGGATAACGCAGAAGTGCAAAAAGTTGGAGGCAGACAACGCTGTTGCTATGAAACAACTGGAGGAAGCGCACAAAATAATTGCTCGAATTGGTGAAATTTTCCCGGATGGACAAGTAAAAAAACTGGCCAACCCTGGTGCGTAATGAATCATAAACAGGTACATACATTTGGAAATAACTTGTATTCTCCTTTTTTACAGATAAACATATGAATTGGTCTTGGGAGGACATCTCCAGTGCGATATGTCTGCACGCGGCTGGGCCACGTGCGTATAACCAGCTCTACGCCAAAGGGTTCCCTTACCCTCACATATCCACGCTGCAAAGTTGGTATCAAAAAGTCGATGTAGATGAGGGCCTTATCAACTTTTCTCTCCAGTCCTTGTCCAAAGCCGCCGAAGACATATCAGAGCTGGACAAAATCTGTGTTCTGACTTTTGATGAAATGTTCATCCAAGAGTCTTTCGAATACGATGCAAGTGCTGACCAAGTTAAGCAACCAGCAAAAAAAAGTCCAAGTAGTGCTGGCACGTGGCCTCTTAAAGGCGTGGAAGCAGCCAATATTTTACCAATTCGATTTTGATATGACCTGTGATGTTTTGTGGCGCATAATAAAGGCTATGCACGGAGTCGGCTACAAAGTTATCGCTATGGTAAGCGACATGGGCTCAACGAATCGACGCTTATGGAAAGGCCTTGGAGTGAGCCATGGTAAGTTAAAACAATTGTTTTTATAAAAACCAAATACTTTGATGGTTGTATTGCTTTCTTTTAGAAAAAACATGGTTCATTAATCCAGCCGATACCGACAAGGTTTTTGTCTTCGCCGACGTTCCTCATCTGTTAAAACTTATTCGCAACCATTTCATAGATACGGGATTGTATTGGAATGGCAAGCTTTTAACGCCGAGGACCATTGCGGACTTGCTACGGCACACGTCAAGTTCTGATGTGTCCATTGCACATAAAATAACAGAGGAGCACCTCAAGGTGAAAAATGTCGGTAAGTTAAGTATCCCTTTTTGTTAATTGAATCTAAAATCATAGATACACACGTTAGTTAATGATTTCAATCTCTGATAATGTCTTCATTATTGTTTTTGGTATTCATACATAGGTCGACAAAAAGTGAAATTTGCAGCTCAGCTGTTTTCACATTCTGTAGCTAGTGCTATCACGCGGTGCCACAGTTCAGGGTTGGAGTTGTACGAGGCAACTGAAACCGCTGACTTCATCAAGTTGGTGAATGATTGGTTCGACGTTTTAAATTCAAATATTAATAAATTCGGCAAACCAGGAAAGGTATACTTTTAATATAAACATGGTTGTTTCAACAATTTTATTAAAGTACGTTTCATTTAGGAACCTTTCGGCACAAATCTAAGCGCGCAAATGTCAATACCTACTACAACGTATGTCAACTTTTATGTCAGGACGTATCATACCGGTAAAAGAACGCACGTCATCAGGTTTTACCGGAAAAATTGTGCCGAAGAAAGGCATGGAGTGTTTCCAGATAGGCGTGGTTATGACGAACTCATCGCTAGTGCAGCTCTATGAGCACTTAAAAAAAAAGTACAATGTTAAGTACTTGCTCACCTATCGCCTAAATCAGGACATTTTGGAGCAATTTTGGAATTTGACTTGGAATTTGCGCTTTGGAATTATTTCATTTGAGCTGCGGTAAACATAAATTATAGAAGGAACTATCAACAAATTCCGAAGTGTGTTGTCAACGTATGTAGCGTTCAACCAGGCCTTCAGCAGACTTTGGTACACCGACAAAGTGTGGATCCTGCAAGAGAGATGTACATGTTTTTATTTAGAAAATAATAAAATATTAATATTTTTAATTGAATATTTCCCTCAATTTCCTTAGCATCTAAGAAACATCCCGATATTGATTGGGATTAGACTCAACAACTTTTGTCATTAACCTCACATGCGGTTATTGGTTAAAATATCTTCACGAGACCCAACATTCTGGAGAGCATACATGGTAAGAGAATCGACACACACCAATCGATTTCAAATCCCTTTTAACAGTGCGAAAAAGCGTTGCCTGTTTGCAATAAAGAAATTCCAAATATCAAATTCGCAAAAAAATACCAATATTTGTCTATACTCACAATGACTAGGAGATAAACCTGATTTCCAATCGATAATCGCCCATGTATTTATTTTTTGATTTAATCCTCCTGCGTTGAGGCACCATGAGAACAACAAAGCTGTTACCACAATTAGACCTCCATTACCGGCCAAGGCAACGTGCATGCTGTTGTATGTTTAAAAACACTCTATGAATATCTACTCGTTGATATTGTAATTCAAATATACAAAGAAGCTTTTGTTCTTATTTTCAAATGTGAAAATTTAAAAGAAAATTTTCACTGTCTTTAATAAACCTTTGTTCGAGTTACATATATCACTTCGTCTTATTTGATTGGGAGCATTTCCCAATAGGGCCATCACATAATGTCGAAGGAAGGTGTTAATACAACAATCGCTAAACTTAATGGCGAAAACTACTCAACATGGAAAATTAAGATGGAATTACTGCTGATCAAGGAGGATTTGTGGAACGTGGTTTCAACGCCAAAACCAGCTCAGCCGGATGCAAACTGGATCAAGCAGGATGGACAAGCTCGCGCAACAATCGGTCTGATGGTGAATGACGAGCAACTGGTGCATTTCAAAAATGCAATTACAGCGAAGGATTATTGGAACGTCCTAAAGGATTTTTATGAAAAGCCATCTCTCAGTAGTCGCGTTTTCCTTATGAAAACTATTTGTAAAATGGAACTTTATGATGATGAGAAAATGGAGCAGCATATCAATGAGCTATTGAGCTATGTTGAAAAATTATCAAAGATGGGTGATCCGTTAAGCAGTTCATGGACTGTTGCCATGCTATTGAGCAGTCTTCCGGATTCTTATGATCCCTTAGTTGTGGCATTGGAGGCAAGAGATGAGGTAAATCTGAACATTAACTTTGTGAAAGGAAAACTTTTGGAGGAAGCTAAAAGGAAGGTGCACAAACGAAATGGTTTGGATTCGACTGTCATGAAAATAGAAAGGAAATATACTCAGCCCAACTCTACTAAAAATGATTGGTACATCGACTCAGGCGCAACATGTCACATCGCAAATCATAGAGAATTTTTTGACACGCTTGAGGAGAATATTCAAGAAGATGTTAATGTCGCCAATGGGTACCGGGTTCGTTCACAGAGAAGAGGCAGTGGTCATATTGAAATAATTAACGCAGGCGGTGAGTCTGAAAGAATAAACGTCAAAGATGTTTTGTTTGTTTCATCCATAGAAAGTCACTTGCTGTCGGTGAAGAAGTTGACTGAGAAGGGTTATAAAATATGTTTTGAAAAACAAACGTGCAAGATTATCAAGAATAATGAAGTCAAAGCAACTGCAGATTTGAAGAATAATTTATACAAGCTGAAAGTGGCAGGTGAAAAAGTCAACAAGGTAAACAGTGCTGGACAACATCAAGGATGTGTACATGATTGGCATCGAAAGTTGGGTCATCGTGATATCAAGGCTGTGCTGTCTTATCTGAAAGATAAAAACGTCAAGATTAATCCGTGTAATATTGAGGTACAGTGTGAGGTTTGTATGGTTGGTAAGATGACCAGAAAACCATTTCCGAAGGTCGTAAGTAAACAATCAGATGCAATTTTAGATTTAGTACACTCAGATGTTGCTGTAATGAATAAAACGACACCTAGTGGTTTCCGTTACTTTTTGACGTTTATAGATGACTATAGTAGGTATTGTACTATATATCTACTCAGACATAAGTCAGAGGTTGCAGCTCGGTTAAGAGATTTTATTAATTTTGTGAAGCCAAATTTCAAAAGACTCCAAAAGTTCTAAGATCTGATAGAGGAGGAGAGTTTACTGGGTTATCTGTTAAGCAGTACTTGTCAAGCTTAGGTGTGAAACAGCAGTTTACAGCACCGTATACACCGCAACAAAACGGGGTTGCAGAAAGAAGAAATCGGTATTTAACCGAGATGGTACGATGTATGTTGGCTGATGCAGATTTGAATGTAGAATTTTGGGGTGAAGCTGTAGTTACAGCTAATTATATTCAAAATCGTCTAGGGAAGGAAGAAAAGTTGATCCTTGCAAATTTGATCGTTTTGGTTCAGAAGCGCATGTTCTAATACTCTGTCAAAATCGAAGAAAATTGTGCAGGAAAACAGAGAAATTAGTTTTCGTGGGTTACGCAGAAGAATCTAAGGCACTTAGATTTTTAAAGAAAGATAAGAAAACGGTTGTTATTAGTCGAGATTACGGGGCCTATTACGGTTCGCGAGTCGCTTGGGTTATTCGAGTCGCCTTATTTGGCGAGTCGCCTAGCTCGAATGATTATGGATAGCGAACAAACTAGTTCGCCTGAAACATTTTGTTGCCAGTTCTAAAAACAGAAAGCGGTGAACCTCAAATGTAAAAAAAAACTTCAAATTGAATAAAACTGAAGTTTCAATTATTTATTATTATTGTACATTTTTATTGAATATTTTAGTTAAGAGCCAGACAAGCTGCATATAGAAAAACCAACCATTTCCAACGTGTGCGGAGTTGTGCGAGGATAGTCCCGTCTGGTCCAACAGCCTTGAACGGCTCGAATCTTTTAATTACCCACCTTATCCCTTCTTCCGTGATGAAAATGTGTGCAGCCAGGTTTGTTGCAGGTGCTAAGAGTGCAACATGCGAGTTCTATGGAAAGTGTGTAATCAAGAGCAGCTCCAGCGTTTCACGTTTCGAGCTGGTCCAGGATCCGGCAGGTTTCCGCAAATAGCCTATATGTAGCTGTTTGAGTTCTTGAGAGCATTCGCCTCAGTCTCGCTGTATAGTCGACATTCTCGACCGCAGTACAAAAATTTCTCCACAAAGTTATCTTCGCCTGCCTCAGAGTCTTGTATGTTTATATTTATATCTGAGTCATTGAGTCTCCTTGCGAAGGCTCTTGGCCTTATTAAATTGTTTCCTCCACCAGTGTGGCCTATGTTTACAGCGTGGTTTTGGCACTGGACAGGCCTTATCGAGGGCATTTGAGAGCGCCGTTGTAAAGGTCGTAACTAGGTCTTCCGGCTACGTACAGGTCATACCACCACCGGTCTTTGGCGATGGCCAAACTGTCTTTGTCTCGGCCAAGGATGCCTATTACGATCCGGTCCATGGTCACTTCAGCAAAGCTTGGTTTACCCCAAAATGACCACAAAATGACACCACTATATCCCCGAAATTACCCCAAAATGATCCCAATATTACCACAAAATGACCAAAAGATATCTCCAGAATGAACACAAAATGACCACAAAAACCCCCAAAATGACCCTAAAATATTCCCAAAATGACACCAAAATATTCCAAAAATGACCACAAAATAACAACAAAATATCATAAAATTTAGTCAAAAATGACCCCAAAATGATCACACAATGAGCCCAAAAAATCCCCAAAATGACAACAAAATATTTCAAAAATGACCATAAAATAACAACAAAATATCCCCGAAATTAGTCCAAAATAACCCCAAAATATTCCCAAAATGACCACAAAATAACAACGAAATTACCACAAAATGACCCCCAAATAATCCCAATATGACCATAAAATCAAATTTTTCCTCCTAGTCACCTTCAAATTCTGTTAGCCAGATTTTGACACTCCCGGCGAACGAATTTGGATCGAGTCGCAAACAGTAATCGCTTCATTTTTGACATTCGCTTAATTTTGCAGTTTGAGGCGAATGTTACCGGGCGACTCGCAGTCGGTAATACAAAAGTAGGCGAGTCGCGCATATTTTTGTTCGACTCGCAAACCGTAATAGGCCCCTATGTTAATAGCATTTTAACAATGTACATATAAAAAGTATAAAAAAATATGTTGCTTTTTCTAGAGATGCACTAAGAAAAAACAGCTGACTACAGTCTGAACGCAAGTAATCGAAAGTAATGACACTTTGAACGAATTGATCGACATACATACTTGTATAATTAAGATGGCGATATTGAATAATTTCGCGTAAGTTATCGTTCGAAATCTTAGGCCTGTTCAATAACACGAAAATATTACTGGAGTTAGCGATTTTCTGTCGCTTATAATAATCAAAAACTCGTAAAATTCAGTCAACTTTTTTTTATTAAACACATCAATTATTCGGCCTTTTCAGCCGAATAAAAAATACTAGCCGAATACCGAAACTTGGCCGAATATTCGGTCGGGCACTATACATTGATTTTTTATTTAAACTTAAATAAAGTTAAAACAACATGTTTTAAAAAATACAGTATGAAATGTTTTAAATTGTTTCATCCATAGTCACATCAGAAGAAGCTTCCTTTTTGTCCATGTTGAAGTGCAAGAATAATGTTTGGTTGACCATATTTTCATCTTGGTTTTCAAAGATTAAAGGACGAGCTTTCAAAATGACCTGTTCCACCATAATGCTACTAGCGGGCACAGGCAATATTTTGCAGCTCACCTTATACAATAAAGGATATTGTGATTGATGCATATGCCACCATTTAAGTATGTCAAAATCGCCGTGAAGCGACACGACTGCTTCTTCATACAAACGCATTTCATTGATCACAATTTCTTGGGCGCTGGTTAAACGTGCAGTTGGTTGTATAAATTCACTGAACAGTTCCGGATTAATATTTGATTTTGACGCTGTTGATGTTGAGGGCAATTCGTCTAAAAATTCCATTATAGCATCTTTATCATCAATTTGAATAGTTGAATGGGCGACATCAGTCTCTGGCTCATCAGTGAATCCTTCCATAAGCTTTTTACACTCCGAACGTACCAAGTCTTTATCAGCTTGACTGAATGAGATCAACTTGTTGGTAGGAGGAAAAAGATAAAGCGCAAGTTTATGTTGCAAAGTCATGTTTTGTAGTACAAATGTATCAAACGATTTCAGTAAATTGAATTTAAACTTTTTTATAATGCCCAAATCAACTTGATTTTTGACGCACAATTTTCTCAAGCGGTGAACATGAACTATGACCAAATGAAGCGTTATGCAGTTGTCTTTATTTAGATCATGGAACGATTCTTGAAACGGTTTTAACACTTCTACTAAAGCTGTAATGTCATTGATGTTGAAATCTGCTATTAGTTTTGAAATGTCTTTCTTATTTGTTTTAGTACATTCATCAATTAATCTATCCCAGTTCTTAATGAGGAAAGAAAGCATATTGAACATTCTATTCCAGCGAGTTGATAAAACCTCTGCAGCTTCCTCCTGAAGTGTATCGATCTCGCTTAGAAAGCTGTATAGCGATCCTGCAGTATTACATATTTCTGCTATTTCCGGTGTTGTTTGCATGGCTTCGTCTAGTGTTGTATCTAGTAGATAATTTATACAAAAAATATGATTTTTTGAGCAAAACGCTTCCGCCATTGTTTCTTCATTATTAGTAAGAATTATATCTCCGTTGTCCAGTGTCAAATCAAATTCTGTTAGGAGTTCCTGAATGGTTTCTTTGATATCGGAACCTGAATATTAAAGGAAATAATCGAAATTTGTTCATGTGTTAGTTTGCAATGACTCGAATATGCTGTAACTTGAAACTGTAACATTATTCTGTCTAGCAGTATTGAAATGGCCCTATAAATGGACTTCAATCTCGGAATAATTCAAGTAAATTTTAAAATGTATCTGCTAATTTAAGTAAAATTTTGTATTCGATACATTTTTTGTCAAGCATATACATTTTAAAATTCACTCGAGGAAAAGATTCCCTATACCAATTGTTATTACTTACTTGTGTATTCGGTCTTATATATTGTTTCGGTCCCCAAAAACCGTTGTACCAATTGCCCATTTTTAATATAGTGAATTGTTACGAATAAAAATGGTTCGTATTTGTTCCTAGTACTCCAAACGTCAGTTGTTATACCATATCCAACATCTCGAATCGAATCTATTTCGAGTTTTAGTTCACTCATCGCTTGGCAATACAGTTCTTGTATCCTTTTCGCCACATCGGATGCTTGCGGTAGTAGCTGACTGATATCAATATTTTTACCATATTTTGCACCCAATGATATAAATAGTGACATCAGGTTTTGTAAACCCGAATCTCTGATTACATCAGATGATCGAACACTTTCAATATTCCATTTCATGACGGCGTCCTCTACAGCTTGTTTATATTTAGCGTCAACATTAGCATAAACCTCCTGTTTTTCATTTTGGTTCTTTATAATTTTGTAACATTTATGTTTGACCAAATTAGAAGAGCTTCCAAGGAACTTGAACACGCTCAGGCATTGTTTACATACAACATAATTTGCAACTTCTTGCCCTTTGTCATCTATGATTTTACCAAATAGATCAAAAACTTTACTTTGTCTGCCTGTTATTTTTTCAATTTTATAAACCCGGTTTATTAGCTGCGTGCGCAATTCGGCCACTAGTTCCTTTTGTTCAAGTTCACCTTTTATCTAAAAAAACGAGAAAAAAGTACATGTTACCAGCTAATTGTTTGTGCTTCACACTGTTGTACATCAGACGGTAAGTTAAAGACAAATAAAATCGGCGGTAATGCGTTCGGCATACTACACCAAGTTGCCGGGTATTGATACCTGGCAAAATCAACATTAAACCAACCTAACTTGTAGAAAAAAACAAAGGCAGTTTTGAAAGGTTCGTTCTGATACCACCAACACCAGAAAAGTTAGTCCCGTCACCGGCCATATGGAAAAGCAGCTCATCACAAGTTGGAAGAGAAGCTCGGCAAAAATCTCGCTAGAGCTTATGAAAAAAAAAAAAAACTAATGGCGGCGATATACCAACAGGTTTTTAGCCGAGCTTCTCTTTCCAACTTGTGGTGTGTTGCTTTTGAGTTTTTCCTACAAGTTGGCGGGACCTACAGTTTTTTTGCCGACTCCGAACGGCACTTGCAAAGCAAATTAATTTTTTCTGAGAAGCTTCTCATGGCAGAAATACACCCGGAGAGTTTGCCAAACTACTGCCGAGGGGCGACCCCGTTTAGAAAAATTCTTTTTCTAAATAATTTTTGGTGTTACTTTTGCCGGGCATCGAACCGCCACGACTTGGTGTAGAAGGCCGAACACTTAACCGCTACACCACGGCGGCCGCCAGAGCTTATGAAAACCAGTTGGTATATTGCCATCATTCGTTCTTTTTATGACTGTGGGCCATTGAATAAAATAGGTAATTTCGGTGGAAAAAATATATCTATTTTTACACTCAAAAAAAAAAAAAAAAAAAAAAATTTATCGATATCGGTTTCATACGGGTTGAGTTAAAATGAAATTTCTAGAAATATCATTTTCTTCGTATCAATGAAACAATGCATCATATAAAAAAGATAGTGAAAAGTATCAAATCTTCATTTTAGTTATTGAATCGCTGAAGAAA
The DNA here is from genome assembly GCA_964058755.1 of Campiglossa producta. Lineage (NCBI taxonomy): Eukaryota > Metazoa > Arthropoda > Insecta > Diptera > Tephritidae > Campiglossa > Campiglossa producta. The sequence goes on along the minus strand of CAXKVI010000005.1, from coordinate 11,921,408 downwards.
AGTATTACATTGGCACTTCAAAAATGTCAAATTGAGAGTATTAGTATCAATATAGTAGCATAAATCATATAATTGATATTCAAAGATATTAAATTACAACTTATAAAATATCAA